>ML777181.1:220980-250508 GCA_009831015.1 Picea engelmannii
TTTCATCGTCATGAGAATAAGTATCACTTGTTTAAAAATGGAGTTGAGTACATTGTTAGAGCACATACAAAGAAGATGAATTTGTCACTTGTAAATGCAGGACAAATGAAGAGATTAGTCAATGCTAGTAAGAATTTTGTTCTTTTGATGATTAAACCCAAAGATAATGTTGAAAAAGAAGTTTTCCAAGGTTGTGATGCAAAGTTGAAATCTGATCTATATGAGGTTGTTAACCAATATGATGAGATGTTTCAAGAACCAAAGGGATTACCTCCAAGAAGGGGTATCCAACATGAAATACAATTGCAGCAAGATTGTCCTCTTCCAAACATTGATATGTACAGGATGTCAGTCATGGAGAATGCTGAAATCAAAAAACAAATCCAAGAGTTGCTTGACAAAGGGGTCATCATGCCAAGCACATCACCATGTGTTGTTGGGAAAAATACCCTACGGAGTAGCAAACTAGGGTCAGACTTGCATGCAAATTTTGACCGTAAAGAAATTACCTTTTAACGTACCACCCAAAAATTAAACCCCTCTTTCACCATACATGCATGGCAAGGAACTACTAACCTTTTTACTGATGTTTGGTGTAGATCCTCCGTTATGATTTGCCCGCTTGCTTGCGCTGCTCCTTCCAAAGATAATCCTGTAATCAAGGCAAACCACTATGCATGCATGCTACTTTTCTACTTGAGGGTTAGAAATTAAGCATAAATTAAACAAACCATAGATAACTCATGCATTGGGACGGAAAAATTATTCTTTTATTATTTTCAAAATGAATCAACTTACAATCAAAGTCGAGACCGGACACCGGTCCTTGATCTTGATCCTGGGCTCCTCCTCTTCTTTTGTCCTCCAACTGCTTTGCGTTAATTCTCCTTAGGCTTGAGGAAAGGCTAAAGGGTTGGGACAATGGATTTGGCAAATGGTCAGAGTTTCTTCGCTATAATTTTTCCTCCTCCAAATGGTACCCCTACCCCTTCTTTTATAGGCTAGAAGGAGCTAGGGTTTTCGACGAACTCTCGGCCAGGCATGGCCGGGAGTTTCAATTAACTGACCCATAGATTTTTGTTCCGTCGACAACTTTCCTATTTTCGTGTTTTGTTAGGTACACGCGGGATGTAGTGGGCCTTCCAGTGTGTACACGTGTGCAATAATGGGTTAGGGCGCATGGGCCTTGACCCAAGAGGATTTTCAAGGAGGTTATTCAGCAGATGTTTTGGAAATGAAGGGATATGAGTTGGTCTGATGCCAGGTAAGCATGTGTGGTGAAATTTAGGGTTATAACAGATGCCCCCTAATGTGTGAGGGAAGAAGAGCATCTGATGGCCGAAATACATTACCAATCTTTTACCAATTTGTACTAATGTGCTGAATGAGTGAGCCCAAGGATCAAGAACCAGGAGGTGCCATCTGCAAAATAACAAATGTCTCACCGAGGTGGGCATACCCATGCTCGGGATAAAATAGAACCATGGCTACTAATCAAATACACTGTAGATCCATGTCAAATAACTATAAAGAGTAGCCGCGAACAATACATAGTGGAGCTACATCTCGAAATCAGAAAGATATACATATAGAGTATCCATCTCCCAAAAGCTGATTCGGCCTGATGGCTGTACTTCAAAGCTCGAGCAACAACTTCAAAATCTTCTAAAACTCGGGTAGGAGTGTAATATGAGTGTACGAATGCACTACCTAGAGGTCTTCGATGGCTCATCGGTTATGGACTTGATAATCGTGATGATCAGACTGAAGGCTTCAGTGATTTCGAACAAGGACTTGATTGGGACGTTCAGGATGGCTAGGTATGCGAACAAGAGACATATTGTAGAGGGGCCGACTCAGGCTTAGTGACAAACTTCCCTTGGACAATAGCACGACAAGTGATAAGACTCATGCATCATATATATTAATCATAAGTCTATGAAGTAGAAGGCAATGCAAACTCTCCATATGTTTGGAAGAGTAGCCAAATGGTGGAGGACACAACTCTATATAGAGAGAAAAGATTCCTAAGTTCGTACTACATCCCATAGTATGATGATCAAACAGACAGATGTGCTTTATCCAAGGGCGACTCATGATGTTGCCAATAAATAAAATACCTTTCCCATCCTCTTTTTGGGGTATATTTGATTTTTTTGTTCTTTTTGATAATTTTTGAAAAAGAATAAAGGAATTTTACGTTACAATGGAGGAACGAGTACTGCAAACATACAAGCTCAAGGCACAAGGACAAGACTAATGTTCTGGTAAGATGATACTCGGGAAAAATCCTCCAGTGGCCAAAGGTGTTAAGACGCAGAAGCAAACTGTCACAAGGCTGATGGATGAGGTATGCAAATGCGGTTGATAGAACACACAATGGTAACGTCCTTCAATGTAAGATTAACGAGCCCAGAGAAGGTAATCTCGGTGGTTTTTCATATTTAGAGAATTTGAAAAAGCATAAAAGGAGACTCCACTGGAGTACCTTTTTCGACAATAGTCTAGTTGGTTCGAAAAAGGGATAAACTAGCACCGATTAGACGTCAATTCAAAACCATTTTAACGAGTGTGAAAAGGACAAGATCACTCGACTGTTTTTTCACTTTTAAGGAGTCTGAAAAAAGATTAACTATGGACTCCGTCAGGAATATTATTCTGGACCAATTTAACGAGTGTGAAAGAATAAGGTCACTCGACGATCTTTTCAATTTTAGGGAGTCTGAAAAGATCTTAACTATGGACTCCGGGGGGGTTTCTTTTTTGTAAATTTAGTCCCTCAGGCCCGAAAAAGGAATAAAGTTATACGTGAGGATACTCTTCTAAAGAATGGGAATTCAATAGAGTATTCCTTTTTTCGTACAGTTGACCGTCCGGACTGAAAAAGGGGTAAACTACCACCGGACAGACGTGACTTCAAATTTCAGTTTAATGAGCGTGAAAGGTCAAAAGATCGCTCGGCAATATTTTCATTTTTAGAGGGTCTGAAAAGGGCTTAAAAGGAGACCCGTTATGTTTTGGGAGTCCGGAGGGTAAGACAAAGAGTGAAAAAGACCCATGCAAATGAGGCTCAAACTCGTATTCAGGATAGACTATACGGACTCCCGAGCCTACAGTGTTGTGAGAAACGGCATGGACACCATAATGCAACCAGGACCTACCTAGGGCATCCATGTTTTGGTAAGCTCTACCACCAAGTCGCGACACTTCTAGAGAAGATATGACGGTTCTGTGTCACAACCGGATGGGATCGATCCTATAGTATAAGAAAAGGGCAACGAGATGCAAAAAATGGGGTGATATCCTAACCTATATGCTCAAGTTGATTTTTGAAAAAAAAAAAAATTATGGACCGTCAATATATTTTTTTATTTTAATTTTTTGAAACTCAAAAACAAAAGTCCCGATACCTGATCAAATCCCTCTCATATAACTTCTGGATCACTCTAAATGGTTTTTGGTATAAAGAAACTGATAAGGGGGGCCAAAAAAGTGACAAAAAGAGGCCAAAAAGTCTATAAATAGAAGCTGGCAGCTCATTATCACCATTGCTGATTTGGAAATTGACTCTGGAGCCAAAAGACCCCCTTTGCCAAAGATCGTGATTCCGGGAGCTAAAGTGGACGAAACGGACTTCTGCTTGTACCAAGTAAGTAAAAACTCCCTTATCTAGCTCTTCAATACTTCCATTTTAGCATTTATTTTATTTTTTGGGTGGGTGTCGACCTCAAAGAGGTCGGCCCTGGGTACACGCGTGCAGAGAAAATCCTGCATGCATGTACACGCGACTATCACTTCTACAGGCCGCGTGTACCCTCCCCAAGTGATGAAAAATAAAATGGAAATAAGTATTGACCCTCCTTTACCTTGTTGTGTTGGAAGGATGTATGTCCAGCGGAGAGAAAGAGAGCACGAGGCCTCCAATGAGTTAGTTGTTGCAGATCTGAATGTTGTGGTCGTGTTGATGCAATGCAGTTTGTTAAAATTCTTTTTATGTTCGTTCATGCGTGCGCAACCAAGGCTACTGAACGCCTTGATTGATTACTGACACCCTAACACAGAGGCATTTATGCTAGAGGGGAAATCCTTGGTGCCCACCACCGAGGATATTTACTTTCTGACTGGTCTCTCAAGGAGAGGGGAACCAGTTAACTTTCAGACTTTTCCTGCGGGGCCGAGAAAGGTCTTGGAGATGATAGATAAGCACTGTGAGGCTGGGACCAATCGTAGAGGTTCCTCAGTACCTATTAGCAAGATTACCAACCTCACACTATAGAATATCTTATTGCTTATTGGGCGGATTACCGGCTCAGCAGCTGTGCATCAGGCTTCGCGCGCACAGATGAACTGTGCTATCCAGTGCATGAATGCACAAATTTTTGATTGGAGTACCACAATACTGGAGTGTATGAAGAGGCAATTGATAGATTGCCGATAGTGGACATAGAGGAACTTCGAGTTCAGGACTATCTTGTGTTCGTTCTTTTTCGAGAGAGTTCCATGCTTCAGTCCTTGGCTTGTAGTACGAGGGCATCTAGCCACTTTCCCTGCAGTATGCAGATGGGTAGTGTTACTGCCGCGACAGGGTGGTGGAAGGACCGTGGAGGCCTTCAACGATGAATTTGTTGCTTGGATGTCATGACATATCCCTTCTATCGAGGACTACCCATATGCAGGGATCGACTTTTCGAGAGATCCAGAGATACCCGTGCCTCCTGGTGAGGAGTGAGGGGAGATGGTTAAGTCTCCACCTGTATAGTTTTTTTGTTTGCATATATAATTTTTATGTCTTTTGTTATATATATAATTTTTTGTATGACAGAGTATTTGATGGGTAAACGTGTATTGCGTGCAGATGTGGGACCCGTGCAACCTACTAACTATGCACGGAATAGGTGTCGCCCACGGTTGGAAGCCGCCGTTGGGGGAGCAGCAGTAGCAGGGAACCTCCCAGCAGGAGAGGCCAAGAGGGTCCTTAGGCGAATTGAGCGAAACTTTACTGCCCTCACTCGCACAATCCTGATGGCAGAGATAGAGGATCTGCCGCCATCCATGCAGACTCATGTTGTGGGGGCACCTCAGACATGGGTCCGATTGTTCATGCGTTTAGCCCGTGCTGTAGATGATTATAACAGGGCCTATAGGCCCTGAACAGACTTTAGACTCTTTATGTGCCACGAGCACCTTGTTGTATATATTTTTTTGAGGGCATAATCTCGGTGACTCGTTACTGTTCCCATTTTTGAGGCGCTTGCATCCATCTATGTACTCTGAGGATTTTATGACGTTTATATATGGTTTTTATCTCTTTTTTGTATCTTATGGATTATGTGTGCCAAAATGTATTTACATGTTTATGTCCATGATCTCTTTATATGTGGGAAAGATGCCAATCTAAAATGTGATTAGCTAGAGTATTTGTGATTTGGTTTAATCTCCTAGGAACATGAAAATATGTAATATAATCAAAGTTGCATTCTAAGAGACGTACCCTAAGGAATCGTCGGTGTAAAGTTGGATCATGAACCCAGTATATTCTGTTTAGCTGCGACACAACCAGTTGAGCATCTAGATAGACCTAGAGACGAGAGATACCCAATGACAATGCGTCACGAAGCAACTCAATAACTGCACTATACTCGGCAACATTATTTGTGGTGTCACCTAAGCATATACATCCGGAAGATAACAACTGACCCTGTGGTGTAAAGATTACCCAAGCTACAGAGGCAAGCCTCCGCGTGTGTCGACTAGAACCGTCCGCATACCCAATGAACACCTCAGACTATCTTGACATCTGCCATATTGATGAAAGATAACATTAATGACACAATCATAACACTTTTTAAAAGAAATGTAAAAAAGTAATAGTACAAAGACTATACATATGTTACAAAAAGTTACCCACAGTGACCTTATATGAGTAATACTTCTTGAGGTAGAGCCCATTTCTAGGCTCCGCCAAAGCATTCCCTTCAAAATCGACCAAACGATAAGCGCCCTTTTTTAATACCTCTTTGATAATGAAGGGTCCGAACCACATGGGTTTAAACTTTCCTACCCCCAGGGGGTCCTTGTCTTGGTCATAGACCAGGACAAGGTCGCCCTCAGAAAAAATCTGAGGACGAATGGACCTATCATATTGACACTTGACCTTATGTTTATGAGCCTCATTGGCCAGGGCCGCATCGCGACGCTGTTCATCAAGATGCTCAAGGTGTACTAACCGTTCTTCAAGTGGAGAAGTGTCTGGCAATAACTATACTGCCAATTTCAGAGATGGGTTTTGACATTCGATGGGCAAGACTGCCTCCAGCCCGTAAACGAGTTGGAAAGGGGAGAAACCGGTTGCAGTCTTAACTGATGTTCGGTAAGCCCATAATGCCGAGTATAACATCAAATGCCAGTTTGACTTGGTTGAGTTGATAGTTCGCTGTAGAATCATCTTAAGAGTTTTGTTTACAGCTTCCACCTGCCCATTGGCTTGGGGGTAGTAAGGTGATGAATGTTCCTGCCGTAACCCAAGCTTTGATGTTAATTCGGACATCATTTGATTCTGAAGGTGACTGCCATGTTCAGTGACAATCTCTCTCGGGACGCCGAACCGTGCTATAATTTGGTTGAATAAGAAGAGAGCTGCAGTCTCTCCATCATCTTTAAACGTTGGCATAGCTTTGACCCACTTAGTGAAGTAGTCGACAACTATGATGATATAGCGGTGCCCCCTTGTTGATGGGGGGTTGCATGTAGTGTAATCAATCCCCCACTTAGTGAAGGGACCAACTGTGATGACAGGAAACATGGGAGCTAGATGTGCCCTCATATTCCGAGAGAAGATTTGGCACGGATGGCACTTCTAGACCGACTCGATACAATCTTTGATAAGTGTGGTCCAGAAGTAACCTGCTCGTAAAATCTTTTGGGTTGTTTCCAACCCAGATAAGTGACCACCACAAGCTCCTGTATGACAATCGTTGAGCACTATGATGGCCTCCTCATGAGTGAGACATCGACGCAAGATGCAGTCTACACCTCTCTGATACAACATATCATCGAGTATGAGATAATTCTTAGCTTGATGGCGTATCCGCTGACGCTCGTCACGAGAAGCAGAGGTGGGGCACTTCAAAGTCTAGATATAGATCAATATATATTCGTACCAGGGGTCTAAAGATTCAATCAAATATATATCCCCACGGATAGGCGATTCCTCAGGCACAACATCACCTGACTCAACTAGAAGCTCCAAAATAAGTTCTGTGAAGACCAATGACTTTTTGGACTTTGTTGAAACGACGTCTAAGTCAAATTCTTGGAGGATGACCATCCATCTACTGATTTTTCCGCCGATAACTCGTTGTGTTAACATGTACTGGAATGGATTCACGACAACAACGACGGTGTTCTTGCAAAACATAACATAGTGACGGAACTGTTGAACAGCATGAACTGTTGCCAACGCAAGTTTTTCGAGATGGGAATAATTAAGTTCCAGTCCTACGAGGCCTCGACTCAGGTAATAGATCACGTATTCTGAAAACAAATCATCTTCCTGAACTAAAACCATGCCTATGGTTGACTCTGCGGTAGCCAGATATAATAAGAAATCTTTGTTATAATTAGGTGGTCGTAGCAGAGGTGCGGTTGTGAGGGCGTGTTTTAATGCATCGAAAGAGCGTTGAGCAGCTTCATCCCAGAAGAAGGGAACATCTTTCTTAAGTAAATGCATAAAGCCCTTGGTGATTTCGGCATAGTTGGCGATGAAGCGTCGTAAGAAGTTCGCCTTGCTTTGAAGACTTTGAAGTTGTAAGATTGTGCATGGGGGGGGCAACTGGATTATTTCCTCCACCTTAAGAGGATCCACCATGATCCCTATTGTTGATACGATGAAACCTAACAAACGTCCTGACGTGACGCAAAAGCTGCACTTGTTGGGATTCAATCGAATCCTGAAGTAGCGACATCGTTCGAAGATTAGTCTGAGGTGCGTAGGATGATCCTTTCGCTTGCGAGAGCGTGATGCTAAATCATTGAGATAGGCCTCGACTATATGTTTGAGGTCGTGAAACACAAAAGACATGGCCCGCTGGAAAGTGGCTCCAGCATTCTTGAGGACAAAAGGCATCTTATGATAGGAGAATGTACCCCACGGACAGATGAATGTCGTTTTGTGTTGGTCTTCAGGTTTGATTTGGATTTGATTATATCCAGAAAAACCATCCATGAATGAAAAGGCTTCACAACCGGCACATTCATCAATGATCTGGTCAATGAATGGGGTTGGAAAATTATCTTTTGGACATGCCTTGTTCAAATCACGGAAATCGGTACATACATGAATCGTGCCTTGTTTTTTATTGACCGACACGGGGTTTAACACCCATTGAGTCAAATGAATAGGATAAATGAAACCTGCCTTGAGCAATTTCTCAACCTCAAGCTTAATGGCTGCTGCTTTCTTAGGATTGACTGGATGAAGTTTTTGTCGAACAGGCTTAGCATCAGGATACGTTGGGATCTCATGTTCAACTATTTTCGGATCGATACCTGGCATTTCCTCATAAGACTAGGCAAAAACGTCGTGGAATTCTTTGAAAAGATCCGTATAAATTTGAATCTCTTCGGGGGAGCAATCTGCCCCGACGAAGACATTCTCCACGATGCTAGGGTTTTGGGAGATGTTGATAGGTATAGTTTCAGCGATAGTTTCCATATTTCCCTCATCATAAATTTCCTGTGTAGCTAAGAGTTTAATAGGACACGGCTGATCTCCCGTCATGGTGATAGTGAATTCTCCTGCCTCGATTCGACTTAACTCTGGGAGGAAATATGATCTGTGATGAAGATCTTCCCAAGGTTTGTCCAGACTAGTCATTGCTTTGATTACTACTTTGTCAGATGGCAAGACTAAGTCTAACGAATCGGTGGTAGCAAGAGAACCCTGAGCCCAAATAGGCTCTAGAAGTGGATCCAACTCTTGTTCGGGAGTCGGATCAGGGTTAGCTGAAGTTTGCTGGACTAAAGAGTACGCTACTTCAGCGGCCGACAAGGGCATGGACATGCCGGAGTGCCCTGTCTCATCCATCGTGGATGATGGGGAAGGAAGAATCCACGGATCCGCAAAGTAAGTCGTGTGGAACGACGAAACGTGAAAAATCTCAGCCTTGTGGTGATTAGATATAAACCTGACATCATCATGAGGAGGTGGGTAATCGAAGGTACCCATCAAGGATGGGCACAAACCAACTCCTACGTTAATGACACCGGGCTGAGGATTATCAATCATGGGAACCGTGTATGCCCCCAAAGCTATGTCAAGTCTAGAGAAGGACAATTGATCAATGGTCACTATCTGACCCTCATGCGGAAATAACAAGACTCAAAAAACTGTAGAAACCAAAGCTTGCATAGCATAAGTCCAACTTCGACCTAACAAGAGATTATAGTCGAGGGGAGCATCAACTACCTCTACTTCGACGCACACGGTCTTCCCTCCTAACTACATAGGGAAAGAAGGAACGATGCCATGTGGTCGGAAAGAACGACCGTCGAACACAATGAGGAGAGTAGGTGATGGAGACAAAGCGGGCTGACCAATGTCCTTCCAACATGCTAATGACATAACACATGTCGTGGCACCCTCGTCGACCACCGTGTGAAAGATATTGCGTGTAAAAGTTTTCGTGGGGTGAGCCACTACTATCTGAAATGCTACGTGGTAACGCAGACGGGGTTTTAAGTTGGTGGTATCTAGCATGATGGTACCTGGGTTATAAGTCTCAGTAGAGCCTAAAGCAGTTAACAAGGATTTCCTCTGAGCAGGGTAGCTATGGAGGACCTCCAAAGCGGACATCACACAAGGGGTTTGTGATAAATATTCCACCATAGAGTAATTCTGGGTGGCCCTTGCGTTTGGGTTGTGAGAAGATTTCTTAAATGCACCCTTTGGAATGCGTGTCATTGTTTCATCCAACGACTTCTTGATCTGTAGAGGAAGAGAAGGGATCTTAGCTTCTTTACCCTTCTCAGAGGTGCTTGGTTTACTATAGTCGTGTGCTCTAGTCATTATTAAAGCATCACCCCTAACCATATATACGTTCATGGATGAGGAATTGTTTGGGGGAGGGAAGGTTTCTTGGCTACCCCCTTCGGCACTTGTAGAGGCTTGAGTTAAATTTTGCCCATGCTGAAAGGGATTAGTCAACATGGCTTGCTGTTGCTGTGTGACAAACTTTTGGGCCTCTGTAAGTTGAGGACAAAGATGGGTCGGGTGGTCTTCCGCACACAAGTTGTATGGATACCTCACCTTCCATTTTTCTGTGGTGCCCTCGCCAGCATTATCAGTGGGTTTTTTCTCCCCCTTACCCTTCTTTCATTGTTTTTTCTTCCCTTCAGGCTGCTGGGTGGCCTTTGGTTTAGTCATCTGCACGGAGTGTACTTCCGACGTTTGGGTAGGAGGAGCAACCAAAGCAGTAGTATGGATGGCCGCTGAGTGTTGTATAGATAACTGTTGCAATTGCTTTGTCAATTGCTCAGCGGGGTTGGTTTATGCTGAGCCAACAATACCATCAGCATGTGGTCCAACTCTTTGTCTAGTTTTATCCAGTATCGATCGTGGTGCATCCGATAGGATGTTGTATAATAAACCAGACCCAGAATAGATGAGTTCAAACTGTTGAGCCCTCATGATGGCATCTTCTTCGGAGAAAACTCCTGAAGTCATGATGTCTTTGGATAATTGTGGGACTAAAGCTTAAGGAACCACTCAAGCAGGAATGCAGGTGGGAATGGTACTTTGATTAGACTCTTTCAGTGTCTCCACTCTCAGATATGATCAGAGATATGGTCCACTGTTGTCTGTTCGAAATTGGCAAGCAACTCTATGCCAGCGTCGTATCTCACAGGTAACTGGAAATGGTTAAGGAAGGCCATTGCCAGTTCGCCAAAAGAAGAGTATCTTGAGTGATCAAGCTCGATGTACTATTTCGTGGAACTCCTGATAAGAGTGCGTTGAAACAATCACAACTAACGAAGTCATATTTTAATGAGTTAGATGAACACCAAAGATGGAAAGTAGTCACGTGATCACCTGGATCTTCCTTAGGCTTGGCCTCGAACTTTGGAATGTCCGAAGGCAACTTTGTTGGCATAGGAGGCCAACATGGATCATGACAAATAGGATCATTTAACAACCTTGTCAAATCTGGCAAGTGTAGCATCGCCAGGAATGGTAGTTTGGGTTGTTGCTGATAGCCTGGGAAAAAGGGTCCTGGAGTTTGACTGGCACCAGGTTGCCAGGAAAAGTTTGGCTACTGGCTCAGATTCTAGTAGAAACCATGGCCCTGAATAGCGTAAGGATTTTGCATTTGTGGAGACATCATTGACTAATTCCCCATAAAGGACATAGGATGTTGGGCGTTCATCGTGTTTGATGGACTTTGGGAAGGATTACCCCATACCGGTCCTAATGGGAGAGGCATAGAAGTTTGTCCAGGGTTCCATTGACTGTGGAAAGAATTACCCCAGAACAACATTCCAGAGGAGGGAACGGATCCTTGACCTGAGTTCCAAAGTCCTGCTATATGTGCCCCTGGTGCAAGAATAGTACCCTGCGTCGGCGTAGACTGTCCAAAAATGGGAGTGCCCCCAGACGGGAAAGTGGTGGATGCGAAAGTGTTGTTACCAAATGTCCCATTCCAAACAAATGGTGGCAAACCTATCGGCATAGTGTGCGCAGGTGTTCCTTGACTCTCGGCTCCAAATGAACTCGTGTGTGCATGCTGCTTGGCGGACTGCTGATGCAGACCACCAAGCGAAGGGGACGAAGGAGAGATATGACCTCCAGCGTAAGGAAAAGAGTTAAAAGGGACAGGAATGCCCCCAAGTTGACCTTGCAGAGGAGCATTAGAGCTCCCTGCCCCCAAACCCAAAGTATGTAAAGTGGAGTGAGTGAGTGCAGGACTTGTGCCTGAACTAGGCATACCGTATGAAAACGGAGGGCCTGTCGCACTAGGTGTAAAGGGAGTTGTGGTTTCCACGATAGATGGGATCGGTCCACTGTGCAACATAGTTGTGGCCGAGACCATGGTGGCTCTGACCGACGATGGCAAGTTAGGAGATGATTCTCCTATGGTAGCAATGGTGGTGGGATTGGAAGAATTCCCATAGGAGGTAACATCGTTTGTTTCCATAGCTGTGTGAGGCACTGACAGGCGTTCGTAAAATTGAATTGGTACAATAAATTGTGGCCAAGTATTAGTGGTTGGGGTATCAACCGAACCAAGATTGGCATTTGATTCCTCCGGGAGTTGTTCGGGCACAATGGTTTGTAACCCGGTCGCTTCGAAAGACCCTTGTTGGTCTAGCTTCCGCCTTAATGGTGGTGGGGGTGGCTCCAGTATAACCGGTGGCAGGCCCAGAAGCCTTCGTGACTGGCGGAGCTTGGGATCCTCCACTGTGTGAGAAGATCCAAGACACGCAAAGGTATTATATATGTTCAAACAGTAACACACACTAAAAAAGAAGCCCCTAAGAGATAAGTCAAGCAAACACTAAACTAGTTGGAAGAACAGTTACAACAACCAACACTAGAGCAACTTACCAGTGCAAGTGCAACTCGAACACGGAAGCACCCTCTGAGTATACTCTGCAAAGTGTGGCCCAATGTCTGTCCTAGGTACTGTGGTATACCCCCACAGTCACCTGTGTATGTCCCTAAAAAGATTGGCAACTAGTTTGCCAGCACGCGAACAATCACCAGGCGGGTACAGTCGAAAGTCGGGTAGACCACAATGAGCAGGGTACAAGCCCGAAACCTGTCAAGGGTATCGAGAGAAAATGGTCCGGAAGACAATTGAGGACCTCAAACGGATTCGAGACCCATGAAGCCCCGTGGCAAATGCAAACGACGGAATCCCAAAACAAGCCCTCGATATGTGTTCTCCACTACGCTTGGTTCAGCTTTGGAGGGGTTATCTCCACTACCTTTCCTCACGCGACCTCGTGTTTATCCCCTGTGTTAGAGGGGGGTCCCAGATAACTTCCACGAAACTGGACTTCTACACTCCCTATCACAGACTCCAATGTTTGGTTTTGAGTGGCCTTGGAGATTTTCCTCTCCAACCTAATCCAAGGCCCTAGTCCTGAACTAGTGTATGAACCCTACAAAAAAAAAGTCTAATAGATTTTAAATTAGCATTGTTTTTATGGGATTTTTTACGTCACGGGGTATGAAGGTGAAACTGATGATGTGTAAAGACTCAAAGCAAAAACGAATGAAAAAAGATGGAAACAAAAGACTTTTACTAAATGCAAAAATCAACAACTTTTCACAAATAAAGACTTCTTTTCTTTTCAATTTTTCTAAGATTTCATGCAGCAAACATAAAGGAATTTCGCTTGACTACGAGCTACTTATGCTCTAAATGAACTGCAAAAAAATTATGAACAAAAAGACTTCTCCTTAGCTATTGATGCAGAAACACAATCTTCAAACAAAGAAGAAAATGAAAAGATTTTTTTTTTTTCTTTTTTTTTATTTAAGTGCTAATCAAGCAACAAAGGGAAAATACCGACAAGCACAAAACCAAGAAAGAAAAATTATGGCTTAAAGAGCAGACCGCAAAGAATCAAATTAAAAGCACACAATGGCGATAAAGAAAACAAAGACTCTTAAGCTTGCCTAAAAACCATAAAATAAAATTTTTCTTTTTTATCTTCTCTATCAACTATCAACTAAGAAAAAACAGGCTAAGGGTAAGAGGCCCTAACCTACTGACTGTTCAACCATAGACTCAAACACCTGAGAGGAACACTTCTCACCACAGGAGGGGATGACTGCCCCACCCTGATTGAAAAGCAGCCTGTCAAGCACGCTACTGTCACTAAAACAACACGCGTGCAAACATGTGCTGAGCTGAAACAGGCAGCGTGTACCCGTGGTCTGGCCTTATGCAGGCCGTGTATATGTATAAATCCTAAGAAAAAAATAAACATAGGCAGCCCAGACCAGGAAGAGGCCTCTGGTATTGATAACCAGGGTCTCTTGAAGGCTTGGATGCTTCTTCTAACAGAAAAGAAAAATAATTGCAAGGAATAACAAAACACAACAAGACTAACTGAGACAAGACTGTGAACTAGCAAGACTCAGACAGGATCTAGAAAACCCCCTGAGAATGTATAATTCTGATAGGGAAGAGGAGGACTGCCTCTTAAAGTTCTCTGAACCTACACGCTACTGAAACCTCTACAGCTAGCATTCACACGCGGGATGTAAGAGATTAGGGCGTGGGTACACGCATGTAGGCCTTCTGCAGGCCGCGTGTACCTCTGTGTGTCCCGATAATTACCGTCAAGCAATAGTAAAGGAAAAACTGGTATAAAGAACCAGGTTCCCTGCTAGCTCAGACCTAACAAAAAATAGACAGACAAAGAAACAAAAAATTGAATCCTTTAAACTACCCAAAAACCTCAACTAAATCCGGAAACCCTAAAGAGTATCTTCCCCAGTATGGTCGCCAACTCTGTTGTTGGGAAAAATACCCTACGGATTAGCAAACTAGGGTCAGACTTGCATGCAGATTTTGACCATAAAGAAATGACTTTTAACCTACCACCTAGAACTTAAACCCCTCTTTCACCATACATGCATGGCAAGGAACTAATAACCTTTTTATTGATGTTTGGTGTAGATCCTTCGTTACGCTTTGCTCGCTTGCTTGCGCTGCTCCTTCCAAAGATAATCCTGTAATCAAGGCAAACCACTACGCATGCATGCTACTTTTCTACTTGAAGGTTAGAAATTAAGCATAAATTAAACAAACCATAGATAACTCATGCATTGGGACGGGAAAATTATTCTTTTATTATTTTCAAAATGAATCAACTTACAATCAAAGTCGAGACCGACCACTGCTCCTTGATCCTGATCTTGGGCTCCTCCTCTTCTTTTGTCTTCCAACTTCTTTGCGTTAATTCTCCTTAGGCTTGAGGAAAGGCTAAAGGGTTGGGACAATGGATTTGGCAAATGGGAAAAGTTTCTTCGCTATAATTTTTCCTCCTCCAAATGGTACCCCTATGCCTTCTTTTATAGGCTAGAAGGAGCTAGGGTTTTGGACGAACTCTCGTCATGCATGGCCGGGAGTTTCAATTAACTGACCCATAGCTTTTTGTCCCATCGGAAACTTTCCTATTTTCATGTTTTGTTAGGTACACGCGGGCTATAGTGGGTCTGCCAGTGTGTACACGCGTGCAATAATGGGTTAGGGCGCGTGGGCCTTGACCCAAGAGGATTTTCAAGGAGGTTATTCAGCATATGTTTTGGCAATGAAGGGATATGAGTTGGCCTGATGCCAGGTAAGCATGTGTGGTGCAATTTAGGTTTATAACACCATGTGGATCTCCAATTGTGTTAGTGCCAAAGAAAGATGGTACATGGCATATGTGTGTATATTTCAGGGCCTTGAACAAGATTATGGTAAAGGATCGCTATCCTCTTCCTAGATTTGATGATTTACTTGATCAATTGAAAGATGCTAAGTATTTTACTAAGTTGGATTTGAGAAGAGGATATCATCAGATTAGGATTGCCGAAGGAGACACATGGAAGACAACTTTCAAAACAAAGCAAGGTTTGTTTGAGTGGATGGTAATGCCTTTTGGACTTTGCAATGCTCCTGCTAATTTCATGAGAGTTATGAATGATGTCTTAAGGCCTTTTATTTATGATTGTGTTATTGTCTACTTGGATGACATTTTTATTTTTAGCAAATCTCGTGAAGAGCATGTTAAGCATGTAAAGCAAGTTTTAGATGTTTTGAGAAAATAAAAGTTGTTTTTGAAGATGTCTAAATGTGAGTTTGGAAAAACTTCACTTATCTACTTGGGGCATATTGTTGGTGGAGGCGAATTGAAAATTGATCCCTCCAAGGTCAAAGTCATATTGGAATGGCCCAAGCCCAATAATGTGACAGAGGCAAGAAGTTTTTTGGGAGTAGCCCAATATTGGAGACAGCTTATTGCTAACTTTTCTTCAATTGCAGCTCCATTACATGCAGTGACAAGTGTCAAGCAAGTTTTCCAATGGGGAGGCAAGCAACAAAAGGATTTTGATACTTTGAAGGAGAAGATCAGTTCAGCCCCAATTCTTGCACTTCCAAATTTGAGGCAACCTTTTGAAATCCAAACTGATGCAAGAAATTATGCAATGGGAGCAGTCTTGTTACAACATGGTAAGCCCATTTGTTTTCATTTTGAAACTTTTAATGGTGCCTTGATTAACTCTCCTACTTATGATAAGGAGTTGTATGCATTGGTGCAAAGTGTGAAAAAATGGAAACATTATTTGTTGGGGAAAGAAACCATTGTCCACACAGATCATCAACCACTACAATACTTACAATCACAAACAAAGCTACAACAAGCAAGGCACTTCAGATGGATGGGTTTTCTACAACAATTCCACTTGGTCATAAGGTATAAGAAGGGAATTTATAACAAAGTTGTTAATATTCTTTCAAGGCCTATTATTAGTGCTTCAGTTATTCTTAAGCATAGTCCTATCATGCATGAGAGCTATGTTGAACAATATGCTTTAGATGTTGATTTTAAAGAAGTATATGCAAATTTGTGTCATTCTAACCATGTTGAAGAATTGGATTACCATGTGCATGATAATCTTTTGTATCATCTTGGCAAGCTATGTATTCCACAGGGTGAAAGAATAAACATAATAAGAGAAGACCATTCTTCTCTTATTGCTGGTCACTTTGGTGTAGGCAAGACGGTGGCTAATTTGAAAAGGTACTGCTATTGGCCTAAAATGAATGAAAGTGTTTCAAGATATGTTCAAGGATGTTCATTATGTGCCACAAGAAAACTTAGCAATCGAAAGTTGGGTTTGTATACTCCACTTCTGGTTCCTTCTCGTCCTTGGGAAAGCATTTCCATGGACTTTGTAGGAGATATACCTATGTCTAAAAGAAATCATGATTATCTTTATGTTGTGGTTGATCGATTTAGCAAAATGTGTATTTTGATGCCTTGTAAGAAGCAGGTTACAGCTGAGGAAATGGCACAAATGTTCTTTCAGCATGTTTGGGCACATTTTGGATTGCCTAAATCCATTATTTCTGATCGAGATTCTCGATTTATTGGAAACTTTTGGTCGAGTTTATGGGCACTCATGGACACCAAACTGAAAAAGAGCACATCTTTTCATCTGCAAACCGGTGGTCAAACATAAGTGGTTAATAGAACAGTGGTGCATCTTCTTTGTGGTTATTGCAGCAAGCATCCTAAACTTTGGGATGAGAATTTACACTACATTTAGCATGCTTACAACCGAGCTAAGCACTCTTCAACTCAAACATCTCCATTTGAAGCATGTTTTGGCTATTTGCCCAAATCTCCTTTAGATTTTATCTTTGGGAAGGATATTGCTATTGATGGTCAATATGACATTGATAGGGCATAAAAGTTCATTGAACAAATTCAGTCGATACATCAAATGGTACAAGAACAGTTAGAAAAGAGTCAAGCCAAGTACAAGACAAGACATGACAAGCATCATGTTGATCACAGTTTCCAAGTTGGAGATGAAGTTTGGCTTTACATTAGTAAGGAGAGGCTTAAAGGAGAAGGTAAAAAACTGAAACCAATTAGATATGGTCCTTTCAAGATTCTTGACAAGATTGGTAACAATGCCTTCCGTTTCGATTTGCCTCCTTATATGCAAATGTATGCAGTTGTTAATGTTGAGAATTTGAAATTGTATGAGCCTCCTTTGATTGATGATAAAGGAGAACATGTTCAGATTCCTTCTATAGATGATTTCTCCCCAAAATATCTTACAGAACTGCATGAAGACACAATCCTTGACAGGAGAATGAGAACTTCAAAATGGGGAAATGTGGAATATCTTCGAATTGGTCTTAAAGGCACAAATCCAAGCAAAGCCAAGTTGATTGAGGTTGGGAAGGTGAGGGAACTATACCCTCATCTTCAGATAGACTGAAAGTAGACTTTTTGAGGTCCAAAAGCTTTCCAATGGGGAGGTGTGATCCAGGGGATCAAATTTTGCTCAAAATTCAAAGTGCTCGGAATCGCTTCAAATCGAACGGGTGCGTAGGCCTCATCATCATGAACCCAATGCAACTCGAACAGGTTCAAACGAACGTTGGATGAATGAGATATCATGTTCTGTTCAAATTGTCAAACAAGCAAAAAAAAAAATTGTTGACTGTACAGTTCGTACAGATGTTGAGTTGGCAGGGTCGTACGACACATGGTAGATATTGAGTTGGCAGGGCCATACGACACGTCGCAGGTGTTGAGTTGGCAGTCATGTGAATGAATTGGTGTCCGACACGTGGCCCAAGTGAGGGTTTCCACGTGTCACCTGGTCAATGGTTAAAATTTGTGGAGTCTGCAGGACTCGACCCCGCGACCTCCGGGCAGGGGTAGATCTTTGGGAAGGGCTGCCCAACCGACACGCCCACCATGTAGTTCTTACAACTATATGGTTTCAAATATATTTGAATTAGCATTATATTATGTTTTGGGCGCGGTCCGAACCGGGGCTAAGCCTCAGCCCCCAGTCACATGTGGATTCTCATACAACCACCATCGCGTGCCTGGACACTTGGCGCTTAACCATTGACTTGGAGTTTAGCCCTTTTTTTGTGCAGTCACATGGACCATGCGCCCAACGGATTGGCGGTTAGGGGCTAGGTTCCCTAACCATTCTACAGTTACATGTGGTTTTTCAGTTATGTTCCCGGTACTAGGTTTTAGCACGGAAATGAGTGCAGAGGCTAGGTTGGACACACAGAGGTGCATTTTGGCGATCCAGAGACAACAAGTTTGAAGGGGAACTTCAAGGAAGCCTATCTTCTTCAATTTTTGGACAAATTAGGTGCCAAAAAAGCCCAGCTAGGGATTTTTGGACGTTCTGAAGCCATTGGAGCCATCTATTTGGAATTTTGAGCATTGTAAAGCACATATTTTAACACTTTGAGAAAATAATATAAAAGACCCATTGGAAGATGGACCAGGAGATGTAGCCCAAGAGAGGGGTGAACTCCTTTATCATTTGTTGTGTTATGTGTTTACTATTCACTGTATTTTGCTGGCTATTATTGCATCTTGAATGTGTAATTTTTATAAAATTTGTGTTTGCAAATTGATCCTTTTGCATAAGAACACTAAAATAAAACTTGCAAATAATTTCAAGAATACAAGCCTTTATCATTTTTAGATCACCATCCTTGTGGATTCCTAGACCTGGCACAGGGGTGACCTGCTATTGAGAATACAATAATAGCAATGTCTATGGTTGGGAGGAACGTCATTGGTATCCATCTAGTTCGTGAATGTTTTCTTGAAAAAATAAGTTCTTTGTGTGTTTTCTGTATAATGTATATTCTGTTGTGTATATATATGAGATATGTATTTATAATGTGCATGCTTGTTGGTTATTTTTTGTGCATGGAACATTGTTTATTTATTTATTTTGTAGCATGGATATCGATTAATGCATTTGAGTCTTTCATGCTTGGTTTTCATATTAAATGTTATTAGAATTTGAAATTAGGTCAAAAGCAAGTTTTCAGAGTAGCGTGGCTAGCATGTGGGTGGTTGGGTACGTTACAGATTAACACGCCCAACCTATGGGTGGTTGGGTAGGTTATAGAATGGTATCAAATCTTATGGTTGAAACACTGGACTAATATGGGCCAAAACTATTGGACATGGAATTTTCCTTAAGAACAAATACGTCCTCGAGATCTTAAAGATCGGGAGTGATAGAATTATAGAGATCATGCAGAAGCTCGAGCATCGTGCAACCAGAGATCCTTTGTAAAGGATCATAGAATTGTGACCATTCCCCTTTGATTTCAAGAACAATCACCACTATTGAATCAAGCAGTTATAGATCGTTAGATCAAAATTTAGGTGCATGAGGACCATCAGATAGAGATAAAACCAAGGGTTGGGTGGGATTAAGTCCCAACCGTCAGATCGAGTTGGTTGATCGCCAGTCGTCAATCGAATCCAAGCAGGAGATGTAGACTCTAAAAGCTCGTTTCTTTAGTGATTGTGGGAGATAGGGAAGAAGCATGAAAAAGGTCGAAGTCATTGTTGGCGACGGAAGTCACTCCTGGATTGCAGCAGGAGCAGAGCCCGACGCCCATCAGTTTATGTCACGATTTGTGTATGAAAGGGGTGATCAAATGGAAGTAAACTCGGATGATATTTTTTCAACTCCGAAACCAGGCCAGGCATGCATGGGCAGGTGAGGTCTTGGACATACTTCAGACAGTGAGTTGTAGTAAGGGTGAGTGGGAGGAAGACTTGTATCAGAGAGATGCAAAGGTCTGCTGTCAACATCAGGTTTCTAGCAGACTGTAGGAGAATGCATTTAAACACAAGATCTTCTTACATTCAAACGTAGAAAACCAGAGAATACAATAGTGCCACGATAAAACCTTTATCATAACACAACTGCAATAATTTATGCGAATCAGTGAATCACGAACTCTCTTAGCATGAGACGAAAATTAGATGGAGTAAGAAAAATTGTCTGTCATAAAACAAGATATCTCATATACAGATGCATAACCAGTAAACTAGAATGTCGATTAAAACATTACAATCGGGAGCTTCGCTCTACCATCAATCCTTACAAAAATGGCGAAAACGCCTACATATACTCCAAAACAACAACAACAGCAAAAACAAGACGTTGCATTAAAATATTACGTCTGCATGTCTTCTGAGACTCTGCCCATGCAGACTTAGGATGATCATGCGCCTATGATAGACGCTACCTTAACTTCGCATGGCCTTTGCAAGGGAGGTAGATGAAACATTTAAAGGCCAAAATGGCGTGTGCAGACTTCTCTGTCTAATCGAGGACTTCGACATGGCTTCTTTGGATAATTAGTACACAAAACTCCTTCGAACAGACCGCTTGCCCGAGCCTCCATATATCATATTCAATGAATGAAAGGAGGTTTCAACCATCTGTTTTTGCCTTCATTTACTCCAAGCGGAAACCAAGAGTGAAATCGTATCCGCTGACATATGGAAATCGCGATGATCCTTTCGGTGACTGGACTCAACGCTTTTGGCCCCTTTTGCTTAGCTCTTTTGTTTCCCAAATGACCACAGACCATGACCCTGCTTTTGTTTCCATAGGGGCTTTCGGCGTTCGCGAATAGGAAGGAGCTGATCCTTGCTTATCATAGCTATGATGGGCGAAACGCCGAGAAGGCTCAATTGGGCACCATGCATCCTCCAAATCTGATGGTCCTAAACTCTCCCGATGCTGCTGTGGGCCCCAGGTCCTGGACGCTCTCGTTACTTCGCGCATTGGGGATATGAGGGATCTGCTACTTGCGCTTTGAAACCGCGATGGGTGAAAAGGCGGGGATCCTAATCGTGCACCAGGTGTCCGCTTCAAATGGACGGCTGAGACTGCCCCTTGATACTGCGAGCCCGACTTTGGGAACCATCGGCACTTCGGGGTTTGGGGTTTTGAAATGTACAATGACATAAAACCTTCACCCCTTGAACTCGCGATTGCAGAAAAACCGACACGACTGGATCTTGCGCCACGCGTCCCTTGGATGGACGACTATTATTCTTCCCTACATACAATATGGGTGCGATCTATTTGCGCTAATCTCGACGCAACTCTACTATCCGTGATTTCCCGCTGACCATCGATCTGCTCCTATGGATGAATCTGGGCCATTGACAACATAATTTTGCTCGCTCACTTGATTTTTAGCCTAAAACAGGGCTTTACGTGCTACGCTTGGGCGTTCTTCATGCAACCTGCAGACCTGGATTCTCTCGAGCCCAAGACAAGAATTATAACTAACATTAGGTTCCATGGGGGATAGAGGCATTCCTACGATGCTCTAAGAACTCATTCCACAGGTTCAGTGCCTTGCTGTTGAGCTATGGAGTCAGGCTCAAAACATCCTGCTGCTGAAAATACAAGCTGAAAAACAAAATAAAAAAAATCATGCTCAAAGGAGCTTATCTATATACAATCCTAAACTAATAAAACACTTTACATGGGGCTAGGTGAAAGCAGACTTCCACCATAGCCAATAAAGTAACTTCCTGAAGGGAAGCTCTTTCCTTCGATCAGTTATCACAAACAGTTGATGTAACCATGACAGCAGAACGATTACACTCTTCAACTTACCCTTACACGCTGAAGTTGAGATGGGATATGGCGGCTCCAAAGCATAAGGGAAATGTCGCTCCATGTATTCTCTGACAGGGTCATCGAATGAGTGGCCAATTCCAGGAAATTGGCGACAAACAACCTCTTCTGCTACACAGTTGTTCACATGCGGCCGAATATCTCTGATAAGAACAGGTGGGTGAATAACTGAAGTGGGATCGCTGATCTCAGGTGGTGGATTCTCACTAACTGGCTCTGAACAAAGGGCATACTGCTCCTTTGGTTCTTTTTCCTCTTCTTGGCTCTCCCCCATGTCAGATTCGTATTCATCATAAATAGCCCCCCCAGGTAAATTCTTCTCTTCCTCGTACTGCTCAACGTCTCCTGAAAGACTGAGATGGCTGATTTCCTTGTGATAATTTTCCTTAGTGAGCAAAGGACAAGGTTCTACGACCTACTCTTGGAAATCCATCATATTGAGCTCAGACTTTGATTCGTGACTGTCATAAGTGGGCTGGTTGCTCTGATTAGCAAAAGGTGATGTGGGGTTCCACTGCTTCTCTTCCAGATAATCATCAAAGTCAAGGGGGAACAAAGCTTCTCCAACTTGCAGAAGTGGAACTATACCCCGCTCCTTCATTTCGACCCTGAATGTAAACACATCATGGGAGATCTCGTGAAGGAAAAGAGAACAATCCTCTTCCATAACTACCTCTTCATCGTTTTGATCTGAGACAACAAGCTCATCAGAGGCAGATGTTAATGCGTTTACGAAATCTTCAATCATCTCCATGAAAGAGCCATCTAGAACATCTACCTTGGAGACTAGAAAATCCTCCCCATTGTCCTCAGATTCCAACCTTGCATGTTGGGTAGTGAGAGATTTTTCTTGCTCTATCAGTTTACTCAGAGCATCTTCTTCCCCCAGTCTTCTATCCTTACAACCCTCATCATCACAGCCTTCATCAAACATAATCGTATCTGGGAGGATTTCTTCTTCTTGGCTCTCCCATGGGTCAGATTCATAATGACCATAAACAGGACCTGTGGGAAAGATTTTTCCATAATCTCCCTCAGTAGAGATGCTAAGGGCCTCTGCTTCAAAGGATGGGAAATCCTCAGCACATTGTTTAGCTTCCCACCTGTCAAGTCTGGCAGTGATAGATTTTACCAGCTCCATAACTTCGCCCGAAGCATATTCTTCCTCCCCGGGATCTTCATAATCATCCATTGTAGAGATACCAAAATCCTCTATACATCGCTCATCTTCCCACTTGTCAAGTCTAGCAGTGATAGATTTTACCAGCTGCATAACTTCGCCCGAAGCATCTTCTTCCTCCTTGGGATATTCATAATCATCCATTGTAGAGATACCAAAATCCTCTGTACATCGCTCAGCTTCCCACTTGTCAAATCTGGCAGTGATAGATTTTACCATCTCCATAACTTCACCCAAAGCAGATGAATGGGGAGGAGAAATGACTGATTTCTGATCCAGGTCATCAGGATCATCCTCATAGCCTACATAAGAGACATCTCTATCTTGTATACATTTGTTGTAGTATCCCTCACAACAGCTATGAAAAATCAACTCAGAGGGATAAATCTCTTGACAATAGGCAGTGAAGACTGCATGGAATTCACTGAGTGAAGAAATGCTAGCAAGGGGTAAAGAATGATACCATCTACGCCCATCCCCTGCTAACAAGAACATGAACATTTTCAGTAATACATCCTCATGATGTATCTCCCACTGATGCATGAGTTCAAGAAACTCACTGAGGTGCTGAGCAGGGTTGTCCTCTTCACGCTTTCCAAATATGGGCAAATAATCTCCCCATTCATTTGGAGAGGGGACAACATTAGGAAAACCAGGAATAGCAGAAAAATTAAATGGAGCAAATTTGCGAGCAAGGATTTTCTCCATATCGAACCAGTGGAGTCGCCAATTGATCTTTCAATCATGGAGTCGCCAGGTGAAAGATGCACAACTTCGAGTGTGTCTGGTCCTTGTTCACCATCAAAGGCTAGATCCTAACGTTGTTGTTACCCCAGGAAGCTTCTCAGGATGAGGAAGAAGCTGCTGAAACCTTCTCGAGAAAGCTCCTTAGGGTCATCTTTCAGGTGTGCTAACAGTAGCCACAACTGAAATAGTGATGTGGAAACCTTGGAGTCGCCACATTGGAGTCGCCAGGTGCACAGTAGAAATCTTGAAGGGCTCTGATGTCTGATGCACCTTCAGAATCAGAGGCTCAATGTCGTTTTTCCCACGGAAAATATTCAACTTCGTCCCCGACAACGGCACCAGAAATGTTGGCGATGGAAGTCACTCCTGGATTGCAGCAGGAGTAGAGCCCGACCCCCATCAGTTTATGTCACGATTTGTGTATGAAAAGGGTGATCGAATGGAAGTAAACTCAAACGATATTTTTTCAACTCCGAAACCAATCCAGGCATGCATGGGCAGGTGAGGTCTTGGACATACTTCGGACAATGAGTTGTAGTAAGGGTGAGTGGAAGGAAGACTTGTATCAGAGAGATGCAAAGGTCTGCTGTCAACATCAAGTTTCTAGCAGACTATAGGAGAATGCATTTAAACGCGAGATCTTCTTACATTGAAACGCAGAAAACCAGAGAATACAATAGTGCCACGATAAAACCTTTATCATAACACAACTACAATAATTCATGCGAATCAGTCGATCACGAACTCTCTTAGCATGAGACGAAAATTAGATGGAGTAAGAAAAATTGTCTGTCATAAAACAAGATATCTCATATATAGATGCATAACCAGTAAACTAGAATGTCGGTTAAAACATTACAATCGGGAGCTTCGCTCTACCATCGATCCTTACAAAAATGGCGAAAATGCCTACATATACTCCAAAACAACAACAACAGCAAAAACAAGACGCTGCATTAAAATATTGTGTCTGCATGTCTTGTGAGAGTCTGCCCATGCAGACTCAGGATGATCGTGTGCCTATGACAGACGCTACCTTAACTTCGCATGGCCTTTGAAGGGGAGGTAGCTGAAACATTTAAAGGCCAAAATGGCATGTGCAGACATCTCTGTCTAATCGAGGACTTCGACATGGCTTCTTTGGATAATCAGTACATATAACTCCTTCGAACAAACCGCTTGCCAGACCCTCCATATATCATATTCAATGAATGAAAGGAGGTTTCAACCATCCATTTTTGCCTTCATTTACTCCAAGCAGAAACTGGGAGCGAAATCGTATCCGCTGGCATCTGGAAATCGCGATGATCCTTTTGGCAACTGGACTCAACGCTTTTGGCCCCTTTTGCTTAGATATTTTGTTTTCCAAATGACCATGGACCGTGACCCTACTTTTATTTCCATAGGGGCTTTCGGCGTTCGCGAATAGGAAGGAGATGATCCTTGCTTATCATAGCTGCGATGGGAGAAACGCCGAGATGACTCAATTGGGTCCCACACTTCCTCAAAATCTGATGGTCCTAAACTCTCCCAACGTTACTATGGGCCCCAGGTCCTGGATGCTCTTGTTACTTCGTGCATCGGGGATATGAGGGAGCTGCTACTTGCGCTTTGAAACCGCGATGGGTGAAAAGGCGGGGATCCTAATCGCGCGCCAGGTGTCCGCTTCAGATGGATGGATGAGACTGCCCCTTGATACTGCGGGCCTGAATTTGGGCACCATCGGCGCTTCGGGGTTCGGGGTTTCTAAATGTAAAACGACATAAAACCTTTACCCCTTGAACTTGTGACTGCCGAAAAATCGACGCGACTGGATCTCGCGCCACGCGTCCCTCGGATGGACGGTTGTTATTCTTCCCTGCATACAATATGGGCATGATCTATTTGCGCTAATCTCGGCCCAAATCTACTATCCTCGATTTCCTGCTGACCATCGATCTGCTCCTATGGATGAATCTGGGCCGTTGACAACATAATTTCGCTCGCTCACTTGATTTTTAGCCTGAAACGGGACTTTACGTGCTACGCTTGGGCGTTCTTCATGCAACCTGCAGACCTGGATGCTCTCGAGCCCAAGATAAGAATTATCGCTAACAGTCGCGAAGTCCTGCCGACTATCCAATATGATAGGAGGCTCAGGTGAAATCTCAGTTGTTAGTCAGGGTCCTCTAGGGTCGACCACTTCAGGAAGTTTAACTCTGACATAATCAAACCCTTTTAGAACTGCTATAACCTAGAGTCCCAGAGTGCCAAAGTCTCGAAGTCTCATTGACTATTAGATTGAGGGAAGGACTTCAAAAGTAATGTCGACCATCGATCTAAGATCCCTTCGAGACCTTTCTCAACCGTTATATCAAGCAATGGAAGGTTGGTGTAATCACTTCTATAGTTATCACTTTGAGGAAGTGGAACGAATTAAGAGTTGAAATGTCTCGGAGTCCTGGAGCACCAAAGTCCTGAAATGAATAACGACTGTCCATCCTGATGCTTGATTAATTCATGTTCATTGGATAAACTAGTGGAAGGATAGCATAAGAAGATGAGTTAACCGATGGTAAGTGGTCATTGTCACTTTATGACCACTTCAGCAGGTATAAATCTGGAGGAGATGAGAAACTCATGAGTGGTAATGTATCAGATTCCCAGAGTAACGAATTCATAAGGTCCATTGATTTGAGACCCTCCGAGAGTTCACGTGACCATTTGATTTAACAAAGGAAGGACAGGGTAAAATCTTCGACAAGTATCACTCTGGGGGATTTGAGTGACTTGGGAGTGTTAATGATCTGGAGTCAAGGAGCATCGAAGCCCCGAATTGATTAAGGCCTTCCATATCAACGTCTTATTAAGTCGTGACCATCGATATCATTGAAGCCTCTAGATGAGATGGGAGTGTCTAGACAATGTTAGATCAAATATCAACCATTTGATCATCTAGTAGAGTTATTGGAAGGGTTTCGATGAAGTTTAACATTGAGAGAAGTTGGAAGTTGAAAAGGGAGAATATCTGAAGGCTGAAGTCTAGAGGACTTGGTCCCAAAACCAGTATCATGATAATATAAAGGGGTCAATTAGAGGTGAAAAAGGATCTAGAAGTAACCAAGTCCTCAGACATTGTGTTCGAGCAAGATCCTATGTAGAAGAATATAGAGGAAGGTAATAAAGAGTTAATAATACCATGGTTTCGAGATGTGGTCACATGGAAAGTGGTTTGAAGGAAGCAACTGTGAAGAATTCAAATTTTTTACCAATTAAAGGAGCTGAAGAATATTTTCAAAAAGATCATGTTGAAAGACAAAAGAAAAGGGGTTAAAAGTGGTTTTTTGGGAAGCCATAACTTTCAACTCAGATATTAACTGGGTTAAAGAGTACATTCATTGGAAAACTGATTTAGAGGAGAATGACTAGTATTTATTTTAATTTGGATAACTGTGATATAATTCTTCATGAACGAAGCATAAAATGTACATGTAAATTTAATTGACATTTTTTTATGATATGTATAATTCTAACAAAATGGTTGCTTGTAGATTTGGCAAGATCAGAATTGGATAAATTCTAGTCTAGAATTGGATATCATAGTCATGGAAGCATGATAGATCTTGTAAACGTTGGTTGAGGCAACAAAGAACTGCAGGGAAAGTAATGAAAAGTGGATAAAAAAATCAATAATAGTGGAATAAGAGTATTAGTCAACATCTGCAGGATCTAAGTAACTTGCAGGTACAACAAAGGCAAGAATCCTCACATAGGATATGAATCTAGTAGGTGAATAATGTCAGTAATGAGAATAGAAAGGAAAAGTATGATTGCCTAGACTTGAAGGAAGAGAGGTGTAGGAAATTGCAAAGATTAAGTGTGAAAGACGTAGTCTAATGGACAAATAGGAGTAATAGTATTTGATTCAAGAATGTTGTGTAATGTTTGAGCAAATTCATTCCAGGGTGCTGGAATGTTTCAAAAAGGTAATATTGGACATGAATACCCAAAAGGAGCTGCTACAAATTGATTACATTGGTTGGATTGAAGAATGGCCAAGTGAAACTTGACTGGAAAGTATTCAGACCAATGAACAAGAGTGTAGATGAGGATAATGGAAGCACACAAGGTAGCAAGGGTACAAAGGAATTCAAGGACAACCAACTAAAACATAAATAAATAAATAAATAAGTGAATTGAAACATGAACCCACTAGAGTGCATGAGGCATACAATGAAGTTAAAATTCATATGCATTAATACACATGCTGAAAATGAATTTTTGGTGCATATGGATGTGTAGTTATGCATATGAACATGCTTGGATACACATATACCATGCTTGTGAACTTATAATAGTATGTTAGTATGAAACAATGATGTTATGGAAATTGAGTATGACTAATTATGGATTATGTATTCAGAAAAAAGGATATAGCATGGTTAAAGAGGTGGATGTTGTTATCATTTCTTATGAATCCATCTATGTGAATACCCATGAGGGTGGTAGGAATGGTGATCAAAATGATGAAGGAGGAATTCTATGAGCTTCTACGAATACCAATTTATTAGGTAGCATCAAGTAGGTTGATAAAAACCATCTAGGTATGCATTTGTTGCTTCTATGTTGAAGGGAAATGAGGTAAGAAATTCCCTCGGTTATTTTTTCAATATTTAAATCGATATATAATGTCCAAAGACCTGGAGTATGTAGCTTTTATTGATTCTAGAATTCATTTAGATAGATTGTTAGTTGTATATGGTGTTATGATTGGTTATGGGTTCATAATCTGGTTAATTCAGGAGACATACTCCTTCTATAACAATGAATATCCATAGAGATAGTTGTGTGTGAGACCATGATATGGTTGTATATGGAAGGGATATAGCGTTATGTGAGTGATCAATGGTATCTACCGTAAAGTTGATGTTTGGACTACAACCTCTTTGTCAACATTGAAGAGAACTTAAGAATTATATTCTTGGTGTTGTGTTTGGGTTGAAAAGGACGGTATCCAGATAGTCAGGAAAGAAGTAGGAAGTTTGTGGATGATGTGTTGAGGCACTGGTCAGACCTTCAAACTCACCTTGTTGAATGCATGATGGATAGTTGTGGTATTATGTACCCAATGCATGGATGCATTGTGTAGTTGTGGCCATGGGTATTGGCACATCGATTGCTATTTTATTTAGTAATTAATTGTTACATTATGAAAAAAATAAGGTGTTGAAAATACATAATGATGGATAGTTGCATTGTATTTAATATCAATACTAGCTGAAGGTGATTGAATTGTTGTTGTTACAATTATAAGATCACTTTTTGGAACTATTAAAAATGTTACAAGTGATATTACAAGAATTATTGAAATCATTTTGGTGA
>ML777181.1:250544-285659 GCA_009831015.1 Picea engelmannii
ATATATATTATATAACATAGAAATGATTATGATAGCAACTGAAATGATGTGAGTATTGCTAACTCATGAAGTTGAAAACACTTCAGGAACAATTAGATATTGCAACAAGAAAGTTGTAGGTTAAAGTAGCTACATAATGATAAATTACAGAAAATATTTGTTAGGGGTGTCAGTGTTTCATGGAAACCTACACAGGAGATCTAGCTAAAGCATACACAAACAAATCTTATCAAGAAAAGGAAGAGAGATATACAATGAAGAATGAGAATCAATGCATATTGTTATCTAATCAATTAGTGAGTGATCTTCACTCATATAGGCAATGACATCATATAATTAGGAATGCATGCATAATAGTGATGGTCTAATATTAGAAAGTCTAAAATAGTACTAGTCAGTTAACTCCCACTGAACTAGTGTGTTGAAAATAGAAACGTCTCTAACACCCCCCCTAAACATCACTATGGAATAAAAAATGAGTCCCGACTACTAGGCCATTTTAGGTACTCATGTACAATGCAACTAATTAACACTGAATAAAAATGAGGAAAGAGGGAAAACCATGTGGGAACAAAATCCCCCCTCAAAAGATAATGTATCAAAAGAAGAAAATGACAGTTGCTAGGAAACTATGTTTTTCACTCAAGACGATCCCACAAAGTTTGAAACTTATGCTCACTGAAAGTCTTTGTGAAGATGTAGAAATCTTTATGGATCTGATGAAGTCCTTTGGCAACCTGTCTATCCTTGTACCTCTTTATCTTGTGGACCCATCTACACCTGAAAATATTCCTTTCTGGTGGAAGTGAAACTAGATCCCAAGTCTGGTTCTGTAGGAGTGATTCATATGCCTTCTGCATGACTGCTTGCCATAATGGATTTCCCACAACCATATTGTAGTTATGTGGATCAATAGACTAAACCATATAACAATGCATGGGCATCGCAGGTTTTGAAGCTGAAAGCACATGAGAAGGATCCTCATGTTGAGATCGAGTCCTCCTCGAATCCAATGGATTCCCTGTAAGGTTGTCTGCTACCTGAAGTGTGAATTGTGCCTTCTTGGGCATCTGCTAAAGCTTTGGAACTGGCTTCTTATGTGGCTATACTACCTTCTTATTTCCATGTACAGAATATGAGTGTATGGAATCATCTATGATGTCTGAAACTGATGGAAGAACAAGAGTATATGCATGTTGCACTAGAGATGCATGAAAAGTACTCTCCTTATGTTTAAGTAGAATAGAGGAGTCATTGTCATAAAACTTAGTGAATTTATACAACCTTGACTTGTGATCCACCTCACCAATTGAAATAATGGAATTGTCATGCATGTCAATTACTGAAACCGAATCTGATGTAAATTCATTTTTTTTTACCTTTCTAAGTGATCTGATAAACTGAGAGCGGATTCATAGAAAGATTTGGAACATGTAAAACATTCTCAAAACTTCCATTGTGGAGTTCCACTCTCTCTTCTCCTGCTACTTCTACTGAAGTATCATCCCCCATGAGAATAGGGGGTCTTAAGGATGGACTCAAAGAAGAGAAAACTTCCTCTTTCCCTACCATATGATGGGATGCACCAGAATCTATAATCCATGAATTAGATGAGGAATTAATTGCAACAAGAGCATGATGATTACCTTTCTTAGGAGCAAGATCTTATTCTGACTTCTTCTTGACTCCCTCTGGAAGGAAGTTTCCAGGGTTGTTTTGCTGAAGTGAATGTTCCATAAGATTGATGTGTTTGTTCATGCATGTGGATTTTTCATGATTTGGTTTATTGCAGTAAGTGCACTGCTTTCCCTTCTTCTTATTCCTAGAATCTGAAGAGTCTTTGGAGCCTGAAGAATCATTAAAGGGTTTGGAATATCCCTCCTTCATGTTCTGTTTGGATGACCATTTTCCATTATGCATGGTGAGTGCATGTGCTTTGGGATATTTCATGAGGTCCATCTGTATGATTTTTTTCTTCTCTTGTGTAAGAGACTCAATTAAATGAGCCAACGTAGGTATTTTCCAATTTGTTCCAAAAAGACATCTGCTAGAATGAAAATTGGAGACATATACAATGTATTCTGGTCCTAGCTTGGCCAATATTCTTAGAATAAGTTTTTTCTTTCATTTGTATACTTGTCAATACCTCATTCACCCAAGATCAAAATCAAATATTTAAATTTAGTAAAGAAATCTTGTATATTATCAAAACTTTTAGGGTCTAAGGTATTCAACTCTACCTCAAGCATATGACCTCGCATCTCATCCTGCTTTCCAAAGAGTCCTTCCAAGGTGGTCTAGATCTCATTTGGAGTCTTGCATGTGGAAACATGAAACCATAAATCAGTGTATATTAACTCAAGAAGTAGTCATATGGCCTCATCCTTACAGTTCGCCCTTCTAATATTCTCAATCGCTGATGTAGATTTTGTTTCTGTCGCCATCGTCAAATTATACAGTCATTTCCTTCTAAGTTGGAATTTTGCCTTGGGATTCCAATCAAAATAATTGTATGGTGTGAGGATTATCAACAAGTTTGAATGTATAATAGTTTTCATATCCATCTCTCCCACTGTTTCTAAGAACCCCTAAAAATTTACTCTCAATCTGCAAGTGAAAAATTAAGAAATCACGACAGAAAGGGCACTTTAAGTGAAAATTCGTATCAGTTTCAAGAGATGATATTCCGACTTACTTTCTAAGAAAATGGTGAGGAATCTCGCCAAACAGTTGAAAAATCACTTGTATAATGAGTCGATTTACTTCTTATGCAAGTCGTTTCCTCAAAAACTTGATATTTTTGGAGAAATCACTACTGAAAGGCACGACCATGGATTTAGCTCGTCGAAACTCTGATTTTACTTATTCTTTGGCTTGTCTGGCTTGCTCCAAGAAGTGTAGCTCTGATAGCATGTCAGTGTTTCATGGAAACCTACACAAAATATCTAGCTAAAGCATACACAAACAAAGCTTATCAAGAAAAGGAAGAGACATATACAATGAAGAATGAGAATCAATGCATATTATTATCTAATCAATGAGTGAGTGATATTCACTCATATAGGCAATGGCATCCTATAATTAGGAATGCATGCATAATAGTGATGGTCTAAGATTAGAAATTCTAAAATATAACTAGTCATTTAACTCCCACTGAACTAGTGTTACTCCCACTGAACTAGTGTGCCGAAAATATAAATTTCTCCAATAGGGGGGACAAAGTAATTAAAATATTTCTGGATAGAATAAAGAAGAGATGGGATGATAATAAATGTGTAAAGAATGATAGTTTCATTCCATACAATATTTTAATTCCATTAATGTCAAGAGTTGATGGAAGTAATTGAATTGTAGTAGCAAACAATTCTGAGATCACATTTTTCCATAGAATATATATATATATATATATATATATATATATATATATATATATATATATATATATATATATATNGACAATTTGTTTGGCTGAGTGTAAATTGAGTAAATTGCAGGTAGAATGGTATTGGATATGGCAGGGATGTAAGACGATAAGGAAGACTGGTATATACAATTGTAGAGCCAAACATTATGAGCAAAAAATTCATGCCTGGGAATTTTATTTTCCTATATAAAACAGATTTCAGAAATCAATAGTTACAAATTGTTACATGATTATGCTAACAATTGGTTTGGTTGATTGAAGGTTGAGAAAATTACAAGAATAATGATATTGGGTATGGCATTGTTGTAAGCCATAATAAATATTGATTCCTGCAACGACAAGAGACAAACAAATTATGAGTTGGAAGCTCATGCTTGGAAAATCTATTTTCCAGTATAAAACATATTTGACATTTATGATTGAAATTGTTATAACAATATCTCATGATGACTGTATTTTTATAATACAGATGATATGTTGGCTATTGAAGTTGGAAGCTCGGGAAAAAGGAACACCATAAAGAAATCACTCTCAATGATGAAGGCATGGAATGAACAAAGTCTAGTGGACTTGTTGCAGCTAGAGTGCTTGAAGCCGCAACTCTAAAAGTTCCTGGTCAAGTGCACTAGAGCCTTGGAGAGAAGTGGAACAACCCGAGGGATAGCATGGCAGAGAAAGGGGTTCATTTCTTTGGGTTGTGAATGCTAAGAGGGAAGGAAAGATATTTGGTTAGAACTTATTCAAGAAATATGAATTCTGAAGATCATTATACATGTTTTGGGTCGAAATACCATCTATACATGTTTAATTTTAGGCCAGAGTGTCTATGTATATAAGAGTTGTTTGGATTTCTTGTGTGTATTAAGGCCAAAGAGCCTATATTTGTAATATTAATAACATTGGAATGGTGATGTGCACTGAGGACAATGAAAAAATAAGGAGAGGGGGATGTAACACCCCATTTTTAACCCTTATGAACTAGAATGTTATTGTAATTGTGACTTAGGCTGGTGAGTTGGTAAAATTGAAAAGGGGCCAGAGTGCCTAGGAAATGTAATACTTCATACACATTAATAAAATACACCATTGTTTGCAAGATGGACAAGGACAAAAGATATGTGGGGCTATGATTCCACAAGAGCAGGGGCTTAAGGGACTAAGTCTTTTTATTATATTGTTATTTACCCATAATTCATTTTATGGGGAAAATTGGTTATATGAGCTTCTTGGAGAGGCTATGAGTTTCTTGGCTCTTGTAATTATATAAACATCCCTTGGGGGTTCTTCTTCTTCTCCTCCTCCTCCTCCTCCTCCTTCTTATTCTTCTTCTTTCACTCACTCATTTTTTTGGGTTCCCTTGTTCTTATTCATTCACTGTTACACCCTTCTCACTCTTTCATTTTTGGTGCGTCATTCTTGCTAATTCATGTGCTCTTGGTCTGAGAATGGAAATGAATGTTTGGAAGAGGAGAGCCATTGCTAGATGGATGTAATAAATTATTTATCATTCCAGAAGGGAATGGATGCCCGTGTGCATGAGATTGATGGTATTTCTGAAAGAACGGTCCACAATTGACAATCCTTAGAGTTCCAGTAAGGAGATTTCCTGACCAATAGAATTGGATCCCTGGAGAGAAATGGAACAACCTAATGGATTGCATGGCAGATAAAGGTGTTCATTTATTTGGGTTGTGCAGGATGAGGGGGAAAGAGAGATGAAAATTTGGATATTTTGTGTGGTTGGGAAACCTGAGAGCTAGTTAGCCCATTGTTCTATGTTTTAGATTTGGCCTAGGACCCATCCTTGTGGATTCATAGCCCTGGCTCGGGGGTGAATTTTTTTTTAGAGTAAAAGAATAGTAGTGTCTATGGTTGTGAGGAACATCCTTGGTATGAAACCAATTGATGATTTTTTTCTTTTAAAGATAAGTGCTCTCTATGTTTTTCGCATAATGTATATTCTGTTGTGTATTTAATTATCTATGAGATATGTATTTATAATGTGGATGTTTGCTCGTTATTTTCTATGCACGGCACAATTTTTATTTCTTTATGTTGTAGAATGGATCTTGATTAATGCATGTGATTCTTTCATGCTTGATTTTCAGATTAAATGTTATTATAATTCAAAATCAGTTCAGAAGTAGGTTTTCTAAGTAGCGTAGCTAGCCTTTGGATGGTTGGGTACGTTACAGATTCACGTTCCAATCCTGTGGGTGGATGGGTATGTTACAAGAAAAGAGTGGAAGTTGACCATGATAAGATCAAAGGCATTATAGAATGGCCTACACCCATGTATATAACCTACATTATATCATTCATGGGTCTAGCAGGATATCATAGGAGGTTCATAAAAGGATTTTCCAATATTGGTCATGCAATCACTTCATTGCAGAGAAAGGGAATGAAATATATTTGGATAGAAGAATGTGAGGAAAGTTTTCAGTAGATGAAACACCTTTTTACCCATGCCCCAGTGCTAGAAATTGTAGACCTAAACAAGGAATCCCTTGTGTGTACTGATTCCTACAAAGAGGGACTCAGAGGAGTCCTCATGCAAGAGGGACATGTAATCTATTATGAATCTAGAAAATTGAGTAAAAATGAAATAAATTATGTGACCCATGACCTAGAGCTATCTGCCATAGTAAATGATTTAAAAATGTGGAAGCAATACCTCCTAGGAAGAAGGTTTGTGCTCATGAAATACCATAGTGGGATGATGTATTTGTTTTACCAACCCAAACTAAATTCTAGGAAATCTAGGTTGATGGATCTCATCAGTGAGTTTGACTATGATATCAAACACATCAAAGGGAAAGGAAACATAGTGTTTGATGCCCTCAGTAGGAGTATGAAGTTAATCAATTTAGCAGTTATAAGTACTTATGAAACATAACTCTAGGACAGAGTTAAAAGTGCATAGGAGGTAGATGAGTTCTTCAAAATAGTAAAGACACACATAGATACATAGCCCACAAGGATAAAGTATGAAGGTTATCAAACAAAAAGTGATGGCCTACTAACATACAAAGGAATGTTGTATATCCAAATTTGTGATGACTTGAATAGGTTCATATTAGATGACATGCACAAAAGACCATAGGTTGGTCACCCTGGTTATTATAAGATGATTACATCCCTTAAAAAATTGTTTTAATGGTCAAGGTTGAAAAAGGATTCAACTGATTATTTCGATAAATATCTAGGGTTCCAACAGGTTAAATTAGAACACCAACACCCAACATGGTTGTTGCATGCTCTTCCTATCCTAGAATTGAAATAGGGAACCATTTCCATGGACTTCATTTGTGGATTATCCAAAACAACCAAACAAAATGATGCCATCATGATAGTTGTGGACAAATTCAGTAAGGCTGCCCAATTCATTTTGGTGAAGTCCACTTGCAAGGAAATAGATATTTTCAATATCTTCATAAAATAAATATTTAGACTACATGGGATTCCTAAGGAAATTATATCTGATAGAGATGAAAAATTCACCTCGGAGTTTTGGAAATATTTGTTCAGCGAATGTGGAAAACAATGTTGTAAATCAAGTGTTGGAAGACATGTTAAGGATGCATGTAATGCATCATCCCAGGAAATGGGAAGAGTATCTACCCCTTGTACAGTTTTCCTAGAACAATGGATACCAAGAACCCTTGAAAATGAGCCCTTTTGAGGCTCTCTATGGAAGAAAATTCAATATCCCAATCATATGGGATACTCCAGTGGACAGAGTTACCCTTGGAATTGATATGTTGATGGAAATTGAACAACAAATAACCCAAATAAGGAAAAAATTTAAAGTGTCCCAAGACAAATAGAAGATATATGAAGATAGAAAAATAAGTCATAAAGAATTCAAAATAGGAGATCATGTGTATCTTTGAATCAAACCAAGAAGAAGCTACTTAAGAATGGGAACATGTGTTAAGTTGGCACCCAGAGTTTGTGGGCATTTTGAAATTTTGGACATAGTGGGACCTATAGCCTATAAATTGCCCTTGCCTTCGACGATGAAGGAACACAATGTGCCCATGTTTCCTTATTAAATAAATATATACATGATTCTACTCACAAAATTGATTGGTCTATGATACAGGTGGAGCTAGAGGGAGAGTTCCATCCAGATCCATAGTGTATCCTAGACAGGAGAGAGACCCCTCTCTAGAACAGAACCATTACACAAGTGAAGGTGTAGTGGAAACAGATTGGTACTTATGAAGCAACTTGGGAGATGGAGGATGCCATGAAATACACATACCCTTTTGTGTTCATGGTTGTATATAGAATTTTCACGTTATATAGAACACTGAGGGTGGTGTTCCTTTAAGGGGAGGGGATTGTAACAACCATGTTTCCACCAGTCTGTGATTATAGGTATTATTATGGAAAAACAATATGCATATATGTATATGATCAAGGAAATACAATGGACCTTGAGATATTTTGTAATGTATATATTTTAATGTAATGGAAAATGTTGATGCCATGTATATATTTTAATGTAATCGAAAATGTTTTATTTTCCTATATAAAACAGATTTGAGAAGTTAATAGTTACAAATTGTTACATGATTATGATAACAATTGGTTTGGTTGATTGAAGGTTGAGAAAATTACAAGAATAATGATATTGGGTATGGGATTGTTGTAATCCATAATAAATATCGATGCTTGCAACTGCAAGAGACAAATGAATTATGAGTTGGAATATCATGCTTGGAAAATCTATTTTCCTGTATAAAACATATTTGAAATTTATGATTGAAAGTGTTATAACAATATCTCATGATGACTGTATTTTTATAAAACAGATGACATGTTGGTTTTTAAATTTGAAATCTCATGAAAAAGGAACACCAGAAGGAAATCAAGATCAATGATGAAGGCATGGAATGAACAAAGTCCAGTGGACTTGTTGTAGCTAGAGTTCTCGAAGCCCCAACTCTGAAACTTCCTGGCCGACTGCATTGGAGACTTAGAGAGAAGTGGAACAACCTAAGGGACTACATGGTAGAGAAAGGGGTTCATTTCCTTGGTTTGTGTAGGCTGAGAGGGAAGGCGATCTTTTTGGTTAGAACTGCTTCCAGAAATATGAATTCTGAAAACCATTATACATTTTTTGGGTCAGAATACCTATGTATACATGTTTAATTTTAGGCCATATTGCCTGTGTATATAAGAGTTGGATGGATTGCCTATGTGGATTAAGGCCAACAAGCCTATATTTGTAATATTAATAATGTTGGAATGGTGTTTTGCACTGAGGACAGTGCCAAAATAAGGGGAGGGGGATGTAACACCCTAGTTTTAACTCTTATGAACTAGAATGTATTATTTAATTGTGGCTTAGGCTGGTGAGCCAATAAAGTTGAAAAGGGGCTAGAGTTCCTAGGAGATGTAATACTTCATATAAATTAATAAATTACACCACTAGCTGCAAGACAGACAAGTACAAAAGAGATGGAGCGCTATGATTCCACAAGAGCGGGGGCTTAAGGGGATAAGTCTTTCTGTTATATTTTTATTTACCCATAATTCATTTTATGGAGAAAATTGGTTACATGAGCTTCTTGGAGAGGCCATGAGGTTCTTGGTTCTTGTAATTATATAAACATCCCTTGGGGTTTGTTTTGGGTGTTATTCTTCCTATCCTTCTTCTTCTTCTTCTTCACTCACTCACTCATTGTTCTAGGTTAACTTGTTCTTATTCATTCATTGTTACACCCTTCTCACTCTTTCAGTTTTGGTGCCTCATTCTTGTTAATTTGTGTGCTCTTGGTCTGAGCATGGAAATGAATGTTTGGAAGAGGAGATCCATTGCTAGATGGTTGTAATAAATTATTGATCATTCTAGGAGGGAATGGATTTCCATGTGCATGAGATTGATAGTAGTTCTAAAAGAACGGTCCACAACTGAGAAAACATAGAGTTCCAGTAGGGATATTTCCTGACCAGTAGCATTGGAGCCCTAGAGAAAAATGGAACAACCTAAGGGACTGCATGGCAGAGAAAGGTGTCCATTTCTTTGGGTTGTGCAGGTTGAGGGGGAAAGAGAGATAGAAATTCAGATTTGTTGTGTGGTTTGGGAAACCTAAGAGTTAGTTATCCTATAGTTGTATGTTTTAGATTTGGCCTAGGATCTGTCCTTGTGGATTCATATCCCTAGCTCGGGGGTGACTTGTTGTTGAGAGTAAAACAATAGCAGTGTCTATGGTTGGGAGGAACATCCTTGGTATGAAGCCAGTTGGTGAATGTTTTCTTGAAAGATAAGTTCTCTCTAGGTTTTTTGTATAATGTATATTGCATTGTGTATTTAATTATCTCTGAGATATGTATTTATAATGTGGATGCTTGATCGTTATTTTATATGCATGGCACATTGTTTATTTATTTATGTTGTAGCATGGATGTTGATTAATTCATGTGAGTCTTCAATGATTGATTTTCTGATTAAATTTTATTAGAATTCGAAATCAGTTCAGAAGAAGGTTTTCAAAGTAGTGTGGCTAGCCTGTGGGTGGTTGGGTACATTACAAGAAAGGAGTAGAAGTTGATCGTTATAAGATCAAATCCATTATATAATGGCCTACACCCATGCATATAATTTACATTAGATCATTCATGGGTCTAGTAGGATATTATAGGAGGTTCATAAAAGGTTTTTCCAAGATTGGTCATGCAATCACTTCATTGCAAAGAAAGGGAATGGAATTTATTTGGATAGAAGAATGTGAGGAAATTTTTTAGTAGTTGAAACAAATTTTGACCCATGCCCCAGTACGGAAATTGTAGACCCCAACAAGGAATCTCTTGCGTTTACTGATTCCTGGAAAGAGGGACTTGAAGGAGTCCTCATGCAAGAGGGACATGTAATCTGTTATGAATCTAGAAAATTGAGTAAACATTAAATAAATTATGCAACCCATGACCTAGAGATAGATGCCATAGTAAATTCTTGAAAAATGTGGAGTAAATACCTCCTAGGAAGAAGGTTTGTGGTCATGACATACAATAGTGTGCTGAGGTATTTATTTGACCAACCCAAACTAAATTGTAGGAATGCTAGGTGGAGGAATATTGTCAGTGAGTTTGACTTTGAGATGAAACACATCAAAGGGAAACAAAACAAAGTGGTTGATGCTCTCAGTTGGAGTATAAAGTTAATCAATTTAGCAGTTATAAGTAATTGTGAAACAAAACTCTAGGAAAGAGTTAAAAGTGCACAGGAGGTAGATGAGTTCTTGAAAATGGTAAACACACACTTAGATAAATATCCCATAAGGATAAAGTATGAAGGTTATCAAATAAAAAGTGATGACCTACTAACATACAAAGGAAGGTTGCATATCCAAACTTGTGATGACTTGAATAGGTTCATATTAGATGAGATGCACAAAATACCATAGGTTGGTCACCCTGGTTATCATAAGATGATTACAACCCTTAAAAAACTTGTTTTATTGGCCAAGTATGAAAAATGATACAACTAATTATTTCGATAAATGTCTAGGGTTCCAACAAGTTCAAGTAGAACATCAACAACCAACAGGGTTGTTGCATTCCCTTCCTATCCTAGAATTGAAATGGGAAACCATTTACATGCACTTCATCCCTGGATTACCTAAAACAACCAAACAAAATGATGCAATCATGATAGTTTTGGACAAACTGATTAAGGATTCCCACTTCATTTTGGCAAAGTCCACTTGCAAGGAAATAGATATTTCCTGTATCTTCATAAAATAAATATTCAGACTACACGAGATTCCTAAGGAAATTATATTTGACAGAGATGCAAAATTCACCATGGAGTTTTGGAAATATTTGTTCACTGGTTGTGGGAATTTTTTTTGTAAATAAAGTGTTGGAAGACATGTTAAGCATTCATGTAATGCATCATCCCAGGAAATGGGAAGAGTATCTACTCCTAGTAGATTTTTCCTACAATAATGGATACCAAGAACCCTTGAAAATGATCCCTTTTGAGGCTCTCTATGGAAGAAAATGTAATATCCCAATCAACTGGGATAATCCAGTGGACAAAGTTACCCTTGAACCCGATATGTTGATGGAACGCGAACAAAAAATAACCCAAATAAGGAAAAAATTTAAAGTGGTCCAAGAAAGATATAAGAGATATGAAGATATCAAAAGAAGTCATAAAGAATTCACAATAGGAGATCATGTGCATCTTCAAATCAAACCAAGATGAAATTCCCTAAGAATGGGAACATGTGATAAGTTGGTACCCATATTTTGTGCGCCTTTTGAGATTTTGGACAGAGTGGGACCTCTAGCATATAACCTGGCATTGCCTCCGACATTGAAGGAACACAATGTGTTCATGTTTTCTTATTAAATAAATATATACATGATGCTATTCACATAACTGATTGGTGTGTGATACATGTGGAGCCAGAGGGAGAGTTCCATCTAGAGTTGTAGTGTCTCCTAGACAGCAGAGAGATCCCTCTAGGGAACATAACCATTACACAGGTGAAGGTACAATGGAAACATATTGGTCCCTATGAAGCAACTTGGGAGATGGAGGATTACATGAAATATGCATATCCTTTTTTGTTCATGGTTGTATATAGAATTTTCATGTTATATAGAACATCAAGGGTGGTGTTCCTTTAAGTGGGAGGGGACTGTAACACCCATGTTTCTACCAATCTATAATTATAGGTATTATTATGGAAAAACAATATACATATATGTATATGATCAAGGAAAGACAATGGACCTTGATATATTTTGTAATGTATATATTTAATGTAATGGAAAATGTTTTATTTTCCTATATGAAACATATTTGAGAAATTAATAGTTACAAATTGTTACACGATTATGCTAACAATTGGTTTGGTTGATTGAAGGTTGAGAAAATTATAAGAATAATGATATTGGTATGGAATTGTTGTAAGCCATAATAAGTATTGATGACTGCAACTATAAGAGACAAACAAATTATGAGTTGACATCTCCTTCTTGGAAAATCTATTTTCATGTATAAACATGTTTGACTTTTTATGATTGAAATTATTATAACAATATCTCATGATGACCGTATTTTTATAATATAGATGAGATATTGGCTATCAAAGTTGGAAGATCGCAAAAGAGGAACAGTAGAAGGAAATCAAGACCAATGATGAAGGCATGTAATGAACAACGTCCAATGGACTTGTTGCAACTGGAGTTCTTAAAGCCGCAACTTTGAAACTTCCAGGATGAGTGCACTGGAGCCTTGGAGAGAAGTGGAATAACTTGAGGGAGTGCATGGAATAGAAAGGGCTTGATTTCTTTGGGTTGTGTAGGATGAGAGGGAAGGATAGCTTGTTGGTTAGAACTTCTTCCAGAAATATGAATTTTGAAGATCATTATACATGTTTTCGGTCAGAATACCTATGTATACATGTTTAATTTTAGGCTAGAGTGCTTATGTATATAAGAGTTGGTTGGAATTCCTCTGTGGATTAAGGCCAAAGAGCCTATATTTGTAATATTAATAACATTGGAATAGTGTTGTGCACTGATGACAATGCCAAAATAAGGGGAGGGGGATGTAACACCCCATTTTTAACCCTTATGAACTAGAATGTATTATGTAATTGTGACTTAGGATGGTGAGCTCGTAAAGTTGAAAAGGGGCCAAAGTGCCTAGGAAATGTAATAATTCATATACATTAATAAAATACACCACTGTTTGCAAGATAGACAAGAACAAAAGAGACGGGGGACTATGATTCCACAAGAGCGGGGGATTAAGGGGACAAGTCTTTTTATTATATTTTTATTTAACCATAATTCATTTTATGGAAAAATTGGTTACATGAGATTCTTAGAGAGACCATGAGGTTCTTGGTTCTTGTAATTATATAAACATCCATTGTGGGTTGTTTTGGGGATTCTTCTTCTCCTCCTCCTCCTCCTCCTCCTCCTCCTTATTCTTCTTCTTCACTCACTCACTCATTGTTCTGGGTTCGCTTGTTCTTATTCATTGACTATCACACCCTTCTCACTCTTTCATTTTTGGTGCCTTATTCTTGCTAATTTGTGTGTTCTTGGTCTGGGCATGTAAATGAATGTTTGGAAGAGGAGAGCCATTGATAGATGGTTGTAATAAATTATTGATCATTCCAGGAGGGAATAGATTCTTGTGTGCATGAGATTGATGGTAGTTCTGAAAGAACGGTCAACAACTTAGAATCCTTAGTGTTCCAATAGGGAGTTTTCCTGACCAATAGAACTTGAGACCTTGAGAGAAATGGAACAACCTAAGGGATTGCATGACAAAGAATGGTGTTCATTTATTTGGGTTGTGCATGCTGAGGGGGAGAGAGAGATGGAAATTTGGATTTGTTATGTGGTTGGGAAGCTTGAGATCTAGTTAGCCTATTGTTGTAAGTTTTAGATTTGGCCTAGGACCTGTCCTTGTGGATTCATAGCCTTGGCTCGGGGCTGACTTGCTGTTGAGAGTAAAAGAATAGCAGTGTCTATGGTTGGGAGGAACATTCTTGGTATGAATCCAGTTGGTGAATGTTTTCTTGAAAATATAAGTGCTCTCTATCTTTTTTGTATAATGTATATTTTGTTGTGTATTTAATTATCTCTGAGATATGTATTTATAATTTGGATGCTAGCTCTTCTTTTTTCTATGCATGGCACATTGTTTCTTTATTTATGTTGTAGCATGGATCGTGATTAATGCACATGATTATTTCATGCTTAATTTTTAGATTAAATGATATTAGAATTCGAAGTCAGTTCAGAAGAAGGTTTTCAGAGTAGTGTGGATATCATGTGGGTGGCTAGGTATGTTACAGATTAGTATGCCCAGCCTGTGGGTGGTTGGGTATGTTATAAGAACAGAGTGCCAGTTGACCATGATAAGATCAAAGAAATTATAGAATGGCCTACACCCATGCATATAACTTAAATTAGATCATTCATGGGTCTATCAAGATATTATAGGAGGTTGATAAAAGTATTTTCCAACATTGATCATGCAATCACTTCATTGTAGAGAAAGGGAATGAAATTTATTTGGATAGAAGAATGTGAGGAAATTTTTTAGTATCTGAAACAAGTTTTGACCTATGCCCCAGTGCTAGAAATTGTAGACCCAAACAAGGAATCCCTTGTGTGTACCAATTCCTACAAAGAGGGACTCGAAGGAGTCCTCATGCAAGAGGGACATGTAATCTATTATGAATCTAGAAAATTGAGTAAACGTGAAATCAATTATGTTACCCATGACCTAGAGCTAGCTTCTGTGGTAAATGATTTAAAAATGTGGAGGTAATACCTCATAGGAAGAAGGTTTTTTCTCATGACAGACCATAGTGGAATGAGGTATTTGTTTGACCAACCCAAACTAAATTCTAGGAAAGATAAGTGGATGGCTCTCATCAATGAGTTTGACATTGAGATCAAGCACATCAAGAGGAAAGGAAACATAGTGGTTGATGCCCTCAATAGGAGTATGTTGTTAATCAAATTAGCAGTTATAAGTACTTGTGAAATAGAACTATAGGAAAGAGTTAAAAGTGCATATGAGGTAGATGAATTCTTAAAAATAGTAAAGACACGCTTACAGAAATAGCCCACAAACGTGGTGCCTTGGAAACTAGGTGAAGAAACTCTCAAACTCCCCAAAAACCCTCAAGGAGAATACAAGGTAAACCCTCACTAAAATGAATAAGTATGATCTTGGGATGTTAATTCAATGGAGAAGCCATAATTTTCATCATAATATCATGGTCATAGATTCGACATGATGATTAAATCCGGGCCCTCTATCAGGACGAAGGAGAGATGAGATCTAAGTCTCTTATTTGGTGGATCAGAGAGATCCTGACCCTTCATCATTTTTGAATGTGAATACCGTGGAATGAGCACTCTAAAATCAATGAGGTTCATCAATGTATTGAAGGGTGTCCAAGCATGACCATGTACCATTAGATCCTTGGTGAATAATACGGTTAGATTCCCCTTGTCTGGATGACCCTAGATGTCGAGGTGGAGGCAGTCTAAAAAGGGGAGTCTAAGGGATAATCCAATCCATCCATTGGGATGAGGCCATGGAGAATATTCATTTTGTATCTTAGTGGGTTTCATTCAAATATTACCGAGTGAAGAGGAAATGTGATCATGACGTAGCTTGTTGACTAAGAAAGACAACGTGTCTGAAGGTCGATAGGTGTCAGTCAGTGACTGGCGATAGGTAAATGGTCAGTGGACCAAGCATAGAATATTTGGGTGAATTAGGCCTCATACCTTGTTTTAACCTCGACCATAGGATCTAAGGGTTCAGAAATCCCAATCGTTGATCAAGGAATACACATAGGATGATACTCCAAACTAGTTAGAGTCGTCAATCTATTGGGGAAGAAAATGGAGTGACCATAACCACCCATAATAGTAGAACATTCAGAGTAATTTGGTCCACTAGGGTAGATATAATTAGAAGGAAAGACTCTGAGGAGTAATCCTAATAATCCATCGAATCCAAAAAAAAGAAATCTTGATCATAGATCTTAGGGGTCCTTCGGGATGAGGCCAAGAGGAAAGTGATTTCATACGACGTGGATGACATCACCCCTCTAATGCACAGTGGACATGTTTCACCACCTGATTGGACAAGATGAGTTCCTCCATGATGACGTGTATGACACGTCAAGCATACATGAAGGTACACATGTCAAGCCAGGGTTTGAGACATGTATCTTATCAACGTGTCATGGGGTGACATGTGCTCCTCTAGAAATGGCCCAATACCTAGGGTCGTATGCAAGAGGGGTTGGGAGACCTTTGGAAACCCACCCTAAAACCTTACCATTGGATCTCTGATGAAGATATATCCACCGCTCGTCATGGCGCATCTCTCGAAGATACAAAGGGATGCTCTAATGGAAGAGTTCTAAGAGGAATATCCAATAGTCGATATGTTGAATATGGAGGAGTTATGAGAGGAAGATCTGACCATCAATCTATCAATACTGGAGGAGCTCTGAGATTGATTCCTTGTCATATATTGTAAAGGGGTTAATTAGAGTGGATCCTAGAGGCACTCTCCGAGGACAGACTCCAAGGAAGAGATCTGACCGTCGACGCGTTCAAATAGGAAGAACTCCAAGAAATATACCAGAACATTGATGTGTTCGGATAAGAATAAATTTGAAGATGATATATATACCATTGAGGCATCAGAATGGGAGGAACTATGAGAGGAGATATGGGCCATCCATTGTATGGCACTATTTGGAGCAGAGCACCTAATGGCACTCTAATGAGAAGTTCCAAGATGTGACATGAGTTGTTGATCTGCTAAGGTCTGAGGGACTCTGAAAATGATATGGACCATCAATATTTAGTTTAAGGTTCCAGTAGATGACATGGACGATACCATGTGTCACACCATAGGTGATGCCACATGTTGATTATGGAAGGTTCCATGTGGCATGGCGATTTGGAACCTAAAGGTGAAACATTGGGATAACTATGAGTGTCATGTTTCCAATGGTGATAGTGCCACATGTTCCACTAGGAAGGCACCATGTGTCTAATGCACAAGGCATAACTAATGAAATCTGATGGGATACTAACCATATAATTTCTAATCTCTTAGAGCCATTCAATTTTTCGGAGGATGAATTCGTCGAACTCAGTTATTAGAGTACGTAATACCAAACACTATGGGAACACTTTGATGGGAGGAATCCTGATAACAACGAATGTTGGAAATGGAAGGGTCTAATAAGGATTATGGTGCATGACATGGACAAAGCCACATTTTCTCCATGAAGCATGGTACCAACACCCATAATTCCATTCCAGTTCCATGTAGGAGGAAACAAAGGACAGGGTGCCATGTGGGTGACATGTGGCAGGAAGGTGTTCTAACTCTGAGAGGCCATAAATTTCAATCTAAAGCTCTGTTTTAGGTTAAATTACAATCGTTGGAAATATATGGACGAATAGAAGATGATTGTGCCATCGAAAGGAAGTTTTATGACTAGCTATGGAGAAATCAATTTAATTACCCCATTCCCTTAATTGTTACCAAGGGGGGTTAGGTGTGTTAAAGAGTGGTATCAGAGTAGGAAACTACAATCAACCTTCTTGGGCTCACTAAAAGATTCAAATAAAAATTTTATTAGAAAAATTGTAGAAGGGGAGGGCATGCTACCCTACCCTATCCATAAGGGATTATTATTTCCTAGCTATGCGATTGATCACTTAATCCTAGAAGAACTTTTCCCTTCTTACCAAGTGATATTTTCTTGTAGTAAAGAGAAAGGTTGAGAGGTAATAATAAAACCACCCAAAATATTTCCACCATGGCTTTATCGACCTCGACGTGTCCCATAGTGGATATCCGAAAACACCAACATGGAATAAGCCTCCTAATAACTCACATGTAACTTGAGTGGGCACTCAAAATATAGACTATTAATCCTTTAGCCTAAAACCCAACTACATTCATGATATATATCGATGAGGATCGTTGATCCGATTGTGATCAACGATCAAAATGTTTCCTTAACCAATGGGGATTTTACCACTGAGACCACACCCAACAATGGATCTCGAAAGGTGGTTCTTGAGTCCCTATTTTATTCAACACACGTAAGTTCAATGGATTTCAATGTGCATAAAATTAAACTTGAAATATCCAGACTGATATTAACCTTGCATTATCATCCGTAGGGATTTAATTTAAACCTTCTTCTGGAAAGAGGGATGATATTATATGTTGTTTCTGCAGGATTAAATATACACTGTAAGTTGTTACTAGTTACTCAATTGTTGAAGTGAAATATCAATTTAAATTTTTTTTACCTATGTTGTTTATAAGCTAATGGACAAGTCAACTAACAAAAAATTGTCGATTATCAACACTTAACCAGACAGTGACCTCCTAGAAAAGTTATAAGTAAAAGAATGGTGACTGACCATGAATGGGGAGAGATATCCCATACCAAAGAATAATCATATGATGAAAGGAGAGTGGTATAAACCCCTCCAAACCTGGTTGAGTCTATGAGGAGTCTCAGGGAAGAGTTGCAAATATTTAAGGATGACAATGACAAGATAATGAAGGAACAAGAAAAATAAACTGAATTAAATGTAGTCTTGCTGCAAACCCTGTTAGACATATAAAGGAAGTTGCAACATGGGAAAAAAACTAGTAACATGCACAAACACCAACCTAAGAAAACCCATAGTTTGTTGGTGTAGCATCCCCAGCCACCCATGCTGAGTCATGCAACCTTGTAGAACCACTCTTTGTAATCTCTAATACGAATTTGGTAGTACACCCCAGCTTGAGACCACTGGGCATGCCAACTAGAAGATTTCATTCTTTGATACCATATTGTGACATCCCCTGGCATCCCAAGCCCAAGGTATGCTACTACAATTCTTCTCTATTCAAGATCTAATACCATTTTGTAGCGTCCCCGACCACCCAGGCTAGGCCATGCTACTCTAAAACACATTCATTCTTACTGATATTCTGATAACCAAAATGTAGCATACCGAGCCATAGACCAACTAGGATACACCACTTAGAGACTCTTGTAAAACATCATACAAATACAACTTAACAGACAATTACATTATGCTAATACATAGATAAATGCGGAAATAACAGTAAATCATATACGTACAACATATACAGTCTAAACTCATAAATATAAAACATGTACAAATACACAACATGTAAATGAACATAGAAATGGTACTTATCTCTTATAGATGACCACCAACTACATGCAGACATTCCACTAGCCTCCTAGCCATAGACCACGTTTTTCATCACTCTCAATAGTGGGTCATCCCCGAATTGGAACTAAACTCCACCCGGGTAAAGGGATTCCTAGGATAGGCTAAGACAATGGGATGTTACACAGTCAATCAGGAAGGATTCCCTCATAGGAGCCAACTTATACACACAACCTACAACCTCTCATTCCCCACATGCATGTCCCACCCCAGGAAGTGTGCCCCTTCTCTGCTCAAAAGTCCTTTGGCTGCTCCACTTCCCTTCCAGGGCTTCAACAATAGGTTGGATAGGAATTCTCATAGAACTATAGATGTTGTTGGGCTCCCTCTAGGAGAAATCATTTCCCCAACAACCTCTCTCACCTAGAGAGATTTTCTCACATGCTTGACAAATTGCTTCTTATTTTCTAGGAAACTCTCTCACCTGGAGAGAGTTTCTCATAGGACTTAAAACCTTCCTCTTCATTCCATGGTCCTGACAACCCGCCTCTTCACTCCCGCTCCCAAATAACCAACAACAGGCTCAGGTAAAAACAACAACAATGTTCATATAACACATAGGTGATAGAAACAACAACCAACTTTAGGTTTGGAATAAGAGATAATCATAACATACAAGTTTAGCACATCCTCAGGTAGATATGGGTGTGTTGTGCCATCTAACATGACTATGGGTTCTATTCATCAAAGGAAAATACAAGGTATGGCTCCAGAAATGCGTACAGGTTTCAGAGGTGTGTGCATGATCAAAGGTAAACTATGATGGTAATATATTGTTGCATGAATGCATGAGTGCATGGGAAAGGAAGGAAATAATGGAAGAGAATCCCCTGAATGAATGTACTTTCCCACATAAAACTGCATGTGTCAGGATTAACACTTGGCTATATAGGAATCTCATTCCTCTCCACTTGTAGTTCATTCCTTTCCAAAAAATAGCTTAGGATAACTTCAGTTATATCCTAACCTTATCCTTTTAAGAAATATATTATTATATTCCCTTAGAGATAAGCCCTAAAGATTATCCCTTTTTCCTGGCCTCTTAGCCCCATCCATTTCCCTACCTAGTGGAGCTTAGTTCCCCATTATCTTTTATCATGCTCGGTCTACATGCAACAATGTATTATATTAATGATATGAGTATTTACATATACAAAAATAGGCTCATTGGCCTTTAGAATCTAGGCTCTCCAGCCTAATCATCACATAAGCCTCCTAGCTTATAATCACTTGTCTCACTAGCATATAAAACATGTTACATTTACAATTACAACTAGGGATCAGTCTTGGGATATCACAATCCCCTCCCCTTATTTTTTCACTGTCCTCAATGCAAATTATTTACATATTACCATCAATATTTTTCAAAAATATTCAAAAATCTCCAAGATTTAGCTATTGGAAGCTTGTTATCCATCTGGTGCTCTACTTTCCAGCACCAATTTCGGTATTCATAGTGCAACTGGAAGTCAATTGCTCTATTCCATAGAGATTCTTCCAGAAATAATTCAGCTCACTGTTCCATTTGACACACCCTCCTTATGGAAGCTACCATGCCATAAGCATCCTTGAGTTTACTCCTTGTTTCACTCACCCTTCCAGGCTCAGACATCCCTTCACTTCTACGCAGTCCTTCAACAATCCATCTTGCCAAGGATTTCACACACAAGGAGATCACTAACCCATTACCAGAACCCCACCAAGTTTCTACAATTATAGGGATTTAGTGTCCTTGACAGTAGTTGTTCTTTCCCAACATTCCAACTTTAATCAATATTATCTCATATGCATCACACACATGAAGTTATCATGAGAGAACATAAAATAATTCATTTATAACTCAAACTTATTTCATAAGCAATTCAACTTTTCCCCAAAATATGAAATTCTATTTCATAAATTTTCATTGATGTTGCAATAATAGGATGAAATCTTCCTTCTGGATTTCAACAAGCACCATGTTGAATACCATTTTTCCTGCAATGCTTCTATCTTTCATTCATCCAACAAATTGTCAGTATTTCATGTCCATCATACTCTCATTGCAATATGTACAAAAACCTTCTGAAGTGTTCTTAGAATTATCTATAACTAACAATTCAATCACAACTACAAAACAATTTATTAGATAGAATGAATTATCATTCTATGCATACACATTTCATAAATACTATTAGTAAGTTCATTACTTCTTTTTTTGAACATAAAATTTCTTGTAGTCAATTCTCATGTGACTACTTGAATTGCAACTTTCATGTTGCAATGACCTAACAACTCTTGAAATGTTCTCAACTCCATGAGTTAGAAACATTTCATCCGTTAGTACAATTATTTCCATGCAATAATATATATGCATGCACTCACAAAACACATTCAACAAATGCATTTAAGTATACAATTATATCATGCATAAGTGCAACTTTGCCACTTACTAGGCACGAGAGAAACTCTCAACTCATTTCTATTCAATGCACCTTTGCATTCAATGTTCAAAATTCTCTTTATCTAAGTCATTAATCTCACCATCCATTAATTGGAAATCTGGCCAATGTCTTGACACATTCTCCATACACTTCCCATTGTCTTCTCAATTATTTGGATGCCTTACTTTTTGACCCGATCACTACACCAAGAATATAAGTTTGTAGTGTGCATTAGTATTAACAAAAAGGTTGCATTCCGAGCATTATTTAAATGTAGGATGATTTTCTTATTTGTGTGGTATATAAACTTTCCATATCCATACTTTTCCATATCCAACCATGTCATAGTCTCATACATGACTAGCATTACTGACATCCACCCCTATAATAATTCTTATCTTTTATTTCTTTGGTTATTACCTCATAACCAAATTAACATAACATTCTACTATGTCAGTGTGTGCATTCAAAAGAAAATAAGATTTGATAACTATTACATGCCTCTATCCTTTACCACACCTAGTGGTATATTATTCATGTTAATGCACTTAAAAAATACCATACTTTGTGTTATAAGAATTCAATCTGGGGAAATTCTTACGTGAATTTCCCTTTGGCAATTATGAAACATAATTTCAAAATAAATACTTACCTACATAGCTCCCATTGAACAAATTTGATGTTACATGATTAGTTGATGACAATAGAAGTTTTCATGCCTCTTTTATTAGACTTATAACTAACACTTTAGCTTTTTGTTGCTTCCTTCCATATGTAGCAACATCATCAAAAACACTTGCAAACATGCAAGCATTCTCTCTTTATGGATGTCCCAACAATACTTAGCATACTTGCTGCCACAAAAATTGCAACAACTTCTATCTCCATGTAACACTTTTCCTTTCTAATCCCAAAAGTCTTCAATTCTTCTCAGATTCTTGAATCTTCTTGTGCTCTCTATATAATCAGTGTGCATGATTATTTATGACATGAGAACTTTCTATCCAAATCACTCTTTGATGCCTTTGCATTTCCATCCTAATGCTAACTTGATATTAACCTTCAATATTTATTTATTTCCTGGATCAATTTAACCCAACTCATACTCGGACGAATTATAATTCCAATCTTGTTGTCTTATAGACTTTGGATCTTCAACATCCTTTTACTTTTAGAGACTGGACTTCTTCATCCCTTTCCTGACTGAATTATTTAGTACTTGAGTTTTATGGTACCCTTCTCTTCTCTTTTACAACTAGCCTCAAACTTGACTTGCATAGCCAATCTATAACATATTGTAAAGATGCACATATGCCTCATTCGCTAGTTGCATATAATTGACTGGAAGTAATTATTTCTTCTTTTAATTTGTCATCATAATTTCAAGTGATAGTTCCAACCTCTGATGATGTCATTCATGGCTCTATGCCACTTAAGTTGGATTATTGTTAGGCACCATCTCCTTTGCATTCAAAACCATTCATAGAACCATTTTCTTTTTCATGGTTCCTTATTGATTCTCTATAAAGATTCCTTTATTTTTGAAGTCCTTCTTGGATTTGACATCTCCATGCTATTATGGAAATATCTTCAATACTTTTGGAATGTATCAACAATCCTCTATTATTCTTTTTGTCCCTCCTAGAGTGTTGTCATGCATTCCTATTAGCTTGATATCTACCTCATGATTTCTTCTTCCATTATCTTAGGATATTCATGGACTTGACTCCATCCAAGAATCTTTCCTTGTCTATTTTGCATACTTGCAACCACATATTACGTTGATATTAAATTTCAGCATTCCAATATTACTTTGATTACTCTAATCCAACTCCTACAAGACCCAATTAAATTTCCAGTCATGTTCTCTGAGTAACCTTGGTCATCTAAGACCAATTTTTTTCTTGAGGAATTTGATTTATCCTTTCCATGAATGATCATATCAGCACTTGGATTTTCTTGATGAATATTGTTACTTTCTCATGTCATAACCCATATCAATTTTCAACCTAACATGCATATTCCACTTCTGTCATGCCATATTTGATGAACTTCATACCATGCTTCCACTACCAATTCTGATAGAAATAATGGAGGTGTTATCTCTGAACTATAGGAATATTTGGATATGTTGTCAATTTATCCATGCATACATTTTGTCCTTCTTTATCAGAACACTAGCATTCTGATATATCAATCTATATAGAACAGGTCTTCCCCAAACCATAATTTCATTCGGGTTTTCCATGTTGCTTATTTAGCCCAACATCTGATCCAATAAATTCTTAAATATTTCAAATGTAAAATGAATAATTTTCTCTGTCCTTATTTCTTTGATCTTTAGACATATCTATCAATTTTTCTATTTTAAATGTAACCATTATATCCAAAAACATAAATACAACAAAATATGTTAGCTAGAACCACAATATACCATTTTGGTAGCATATGCACAATTTTCCATTTATGGTCACCATACATCTTCTTTCTGAATTCCTATGATCTAATATGAGCAATCCTTAATTATGGTTGAATACCTGGAATCCTCTTTCCAAGACCTTTCCATTGACTACTTCCTTGCTCAATTATGAGTCCTGAGCAGAAATTTATGGATAAATGAAAATTGTCTTTCAATGATGTAATCCTTGTGCAGTTATTCTCCCTTCTCATAGACAAAATAGTTCTTGGAACTTTTCTGGATCTAATCATAAGGTTCAGAGGTCTTCAATACCTCTTCTGGTGCATGTCCAAACCAGATGAAACCCTCCTAACCCATTTTCCTTCTTTAACACAGTTTTCTGGCACTGGCCACTTTTTCTTCAGCCCCCAACTGCATTTGATTGCAGGTTGTAACCAAGCACGAGAAGACAAGTGCTTATCCAAAGCGTAGGGAACTTCAGGGCTCAAGAAATTTGGGCTTTGTAATATCTTTCTACTTCATGCCTTATTTCTCCTAAACATTGAACTGACGAATCCTTTCATAGTACATAATCAAAGCTTCGGGGCTCCACTGGTTCAGAGCTTCGAAACTTTAGACTTCGAAATTTCCACCTACTTCACACCTTATTTCCTCCAAACACTGAATTGGATAATTCTTGGAGAATCTCTCTGGAGCTTCGCAGTTCAGAGGTTCTTTCATCCACATACACACATAGCCCCGCATGCCGAATTTATGAATTCTTAGGCTACCACTTTGACATTTCATTACTTTAGCACTTCGTTGCTTCGAGCTTCAGAGGTTTTACCTTCATCATACCACATTTCCTCTAAATGCCAAAATTGTGAACACTCAAAGTCTCATCATCAATCAGACACCAGGGATTTTTACTACATGGAAGAAATGTAGAGACGACACGTGGCCCAATCTTATGGGTGACACGTGTCAAGTTCTAACTGGCACGAATGGTATTTGAAAAGAATGAAATAAGATGACACGTGGAAAGTGTCAAGTGTTTCCATGTCACCCTATGTGACATTAGCATGCCACGCCACTCTAGTGCTTCGTGACTTCAAAACTTTGGGCTTTAGAGGTTTCTCCTTCAATGCACTTCATTTTCCCCGAATGTCGAACAGATGAAGTTTTGAACAGACCTTTCCTCAGAGCTTTGGGGATCCACTACTTCAGATCTTGAGGACTTTGGAACTTCAGGCTTTGGAAGTTCCACAAAATCCACATAACGTTCTCTCCGAAAGCCGAACTAGAGAAATCATGGAGCATCACTTCGGAGCATCACTACTCTAGTGTTCTCGTGCTTCAGACTTCAAAAGATGTTGCAACAACATACACACATGCCCCCAAATGATAAATTCTCTAAACTTCTGGAGTCGTGTCAACAACCACGCATTAGTGTGCAACATGGAAGAGTCACAGAGTGGACACGTGGCTCCCTCCAATGGATGACACATGTCACATATTAATCGGGCACAAAGGGCCCTTGAAAATACTGAAAAATGATGACACGTGGCACGTATCTTGTATTTCCACATCACCCCAGGTGACATCGATAGATTGTGTCACCTCTATGAGTTCAGAACTTTGGACTTCAGATTTTTATACTTAATTACTTGTTGATTCTCCCGAACTCTGAATCGATGAAGTATTGAGCTGGTGGTCCTTCGTGGCTTTGGAGCTTCGTCACTTCAAAGATCCAAGCTTTGGAGAGATTCACACCTTCTTCTCTCATTTCTTCCAAATGTCGAAGTCTTGAACCTATTAACTTTCTAGGGTCCACATAGTACAACTGTGATCATATAATATAGTGACACATGGCCCTCATGTTTTAGAATTCTAATGGTCCAACAAGGTCTCCAAAAGCACAATTCTGACTAACATGTGGCACGACTAGAGAAGGTCCATGTCACCCTTGGTGATGTCATCATGTCATGTCATACCTTGTTCTTTGGTACTTCCTAGCTCTAGGCATCGGAGGATTTCTTGACTTATCACCATGTTTCTCCCGAACTCTGAACCGTTGAACAACTTCTTTGATACTCTGGGGCCTCGGGACTTTGGATATTTTCTTAAGATTAGCTCTCGGTTCTCCCATACTACGAATTTCCAAACCGCCAAAATTTTGCACGGTTAATTTTCAGAAACGTGTCTTTATTAATCAAATAGTCCATATGGGTTCTGGACTTCGAGACTTCGAGAGGAAGTCCATTATATGTTCACTTCAACCAATTTCCATGAATGTCGAACCGCCAAACTACTCAGATAAAATCCATGGTTCTCCTCCTCCTGGATGATCTATGGTTGAAAATCACTCCAGGACTTTGGAACTTTGGGCTTTGGCCCCTTTTTCTCAAAAAAACGTAAAATTCATCGAAGTCACCAAGTACAAAGGACTTGGAGGTTAAATGTCGTGCATCTTTCCCATATCTGACAACTGTGAATGGTCTTCCCTCTTCAAATTCAATCTTGTGGTTATCAAACATGATCGTTGTAATAACTTCTCTGCCACTCCTCTTGAGCTTTCCATTACCACCCAAGAGCTCCCTCAGTGCCCCTCTAGCACTCTGTACATCAAATCCTTGTGGAATTTTTACTTCAATTCCTCATACATGACCCATCCAGGTTTAGTGTTGAAACCATGGGCTCTGAGACTTGAATTTTTTCCATTTCAACAATAATTCATTCTGATACTTTGGCTTCAATTTCCATCTTACATGGTCCATTCAGGCTCAGTGTTGAAACCATGGCTCTGATACCATTTTGTATCATCCTTGACCACCCAGGCTCGATCGTGATACCTCCTAGAACCACTCTTTCTAAGTTCTGATATAGATTCGGTAGTACACCCCAGCCTTAGACCATTGGGCATGCCACCTAAAATATTTCATGCTCTAATACCATATTGTGTCATCGCCTGACCTCCCAAGCCTAGGGCATTCTACTACAATTATTCTATGTTCAAGCTCTCATACTATTTTGTAACGCCCCTGACCACCCAGCCCAGACCATGCTACTCTAAAAAACATTCATTCTTATTGAGCTTATGATAACCAAAATGTAGCATACCCAGTCATAGACCTGCTTGACTACACCACTCAGAGATTCTTGTGGAACATCATGCAAATAAAACTTAATAGACAATTACATTATGCTAATACATACATAAATGCAGAAATAATTGTAAATCCTATACATACAACATATACAGGCTAAACTCATAAATATAAAACATGTACAAATACACAAAATGTAAATGAACACATAAATGGTAAATATTTCTTATAGATGACCACCAACTGTGTGCAGAATTGTTGGTAGCCAACAATTCTGTCAAATTTTATCATGATTAAAAGTCATCACAAAGAGACAAAATCTTTTTGTAGCTGCCCCCTCCTTACATTTATAAACGTTTTGGTATTTTGGCCTCAAGGAGATTTATTAGGCTATCTTATTATATGAGTTTTTCATTTTTATTTTCGTTTGCTTTGTTTAGATTTCATGACTGCAAGCATGAAATTGAAACAAAAACTTGGCTTGGGTAATCATTCTACAGTTTGTGATTTCTTCTTTTATTTTACCAAAGAGAATACACCTTAAGGGGACCTATATGTTTAAAAGTTTTAAGTTTTATAAGCTTATTGATGAATCCACTGCCACATTTTTATGCACTATGGGAAATATGACTTGATCATATCTATGGTTGATTGTATGGTTTTAATTATTGATATGCCTAATCGCACACAACCTTGTATTAACATTTCAAATGTGCTCCTTTCTCTTACCAATCATATCTCTTTGATATCAACCTGGTACATGACTGATGTACTCACAAATACACATTATCCTATTGTCTTGAACATTTAAGTCTTTCATTCATTATTCGAACAAGCAGCTAATAATGGTTGGGGTTTAATATTTATTGTGCATAATGGTTCTTGAGCTTGTGTGTCCTATGGTTTTATGTCACTCCAAACTTAAATTATCAAACATGACAACCTCCCAAGTTTGTAAGTATCAAGTCATTTCGGTTTTCACAGACCTCTCCTTGTTATTTTTCTATTGGAAGACAAAGCCTCGCTCTCGTGGTATTTATTGGGTCTGTTTGATAGAAACCATGGCCCCTGTGGTTCAAATTGAACCTAATGGCTCTCAATACCTTCTCACCCACGATGATGCCATAAACGATTTACAGGCGCATGGTTGGGATATTTTCATCTGAAAATTCGAAGGTTATAACCTGGGGGTCGCACAAGATTTTGCTCAAAAATTTGATGGATTTAGAGCCAAAGTTGGGGATCAGCAATTGGAGGTTACAAAGGACTCTATAGCCCGAGCAACAGGACTGTCATAGGAAGGAGAAAAATGGTTCAAAAACGCCAAGCTAGAAGGTGTGCCTTAGAGCCTGTTCATGGTCTCTAGGAAATTGATATGCTTCCCTAAAGGTACTCCTATTACCCTCTTGAAACCGCGATGGAACGAACTCCTTCTGATTCTGAAATAGTTTATAACATGCAAGGGAAGGTATGGTTTAGTGTTTTTGTATCATATCCAACTATTGATGTTGTTCCTAGGGTTTAAGCTAAACATGTCATTCTATTTGTTGATGAGCCTGCATAAGATGTCAAAGCGCTATAAGAAATAGAGTTTAAACCCTCTATCTAGCCTCTTCCACCACGAGCTTATACAAATTTTGTTTCTATCACATCTGGCTCAAATTGGGGACACCTGGGAAGACTTCCTCTGTCGAAACAATTTTTCCCTACCCAAGAGCACAGTGAACTCGCCTCTTCATTCAAATATAAATCCCAATACTTGTAACCCTATTACTAAAAATCAAGGTGTTGATTCACATAGAGACCATGAGCTTACTGAACCAATTTATGTTGCTATGCAAAACCATCTAGGTAAAAAAACTAGATATAATTTTGTACTCAAGAAATTGTTAGAAGAGGTAGTAGATGATTTGAAGGATAGGTTTTCTCCTACTCCTGCTACTAAGCCAACTCAGGGATTGCATGACAAACCAACTGTTAATAAAAATCATAAGAACAAGAAACAGGGTAACTGAGACCTGAGTTTCATAAACTAAAGACAAGGCAAGTTAATTTCCAGGAGTTTGAGAAATCAATAGCAAGATCATCTGAGCTCGATATCGGTGATCGAGGTCGATGATCACTTAACCAATGAAGACATCAATGATTTCCTTTCTCGAGAAGATGTGGATAACCAGGGTCTCGAAAATGAAATTGTTAGAGAAGCTACACAAGACGATTTTGTTTCTAAACTACCCTAGTTTCTAAAAGACCAAAACGAATTTGTTGGCATAGGCCATGATTTGAAACAAGATACAGGAAAAACCGAAGCACCCATTGCTATGTATACTCAAACTCGGCCCGCTATAGCACTGGTACAACATGACAATTGTCTAGACTAGGTAGAATTCTACTATAGGGACATACCATATTTATAGGCACAATTCAAACATTTGGTAGCTCGAAATTCTCTTCTTGAATGAGAAAACCATGAATTGAAGGCATGCACAGATCGGGCAAGTAAAATGCCCAAAAGAACCGGTAGTGTGATCATAAAAAATGAAACCAATTTCAATGCCATCATTAACTCAGAATTATCCGACCCTTCACTGTCTAATTTCGAGAATGACAAAAGTGGTTTTGTTTTTCTTTGATTTTATTCTGTTATAAAAGTCAAATAGGAATATTTACTTTGATTTTCTTTGTTAATATAATACTAGCTACAAAATGTCACAATTCTGTAGCCAGTCCATTTCTAAATGTTAGTTTGTATTATTTTCTAAAGACCAATTTTGTTTTGTCATTTACAGGAAAATAATAATTATGGTGCTATTTACAAGGAGAAGCCATCATGGATTATATGTTGTATAGTTTAGTAGTTTCTTTTTTGTTTGATAAAACTATGCCATTATGTAAGTAATTTTGAAAAAAAAACTCCTACAAGAGTGGTTCCCTGTTGTGCTATTTTTGCAAGGCAATCTATTTTTTTGGGATTACCCTCTATCTTGCATGATAAGAGGTTGTCAATCCAAGACTAGTTTAAATAGGGATTTCTATTCGTAGCAAAGACAACTTTGGTAGGAATACAGTATGGACATGTGATTTTGGGAACTGATATGGGAAAGTTATTCACCATCGGCTTTAGACCTGTGTGATGCTTATTCCATTATGTTCTTCTATTAGCTCGGTCTTATGAGATATTATTATGATTGATTTAGCTTTAGCCTTCTCATCATATGGTGTTTCATATTGTTAAATATTTTGATGTTGTCCGTAATTTGTCATTCCATTTTGTATGTGTGATCAATCTGTCATTTGATTATTATTGATTTATTTCCTAATGTTAAATGATGGATAATATCGATACGCATAATTGAGTTTTGTCTCGTTCTTAAATATTGATTATCATACGATCATAGGATTTTGATCAGTTATTATTTTGTTCTATTCTCGCTCCAACACATTAAACACTTCTTTGAATTTATTCTAGAAAGTACTAGTTTTGTTATGTTATAGGTTTCCCTTACATGAAGGACAAGTATGAATTCGAACAACACAAAAAGATAAGATAAGATCATAAATAGGTTATTCTTTGTGTTATTTAGTTAAATTATTTATTAATAAAATGATGATTTCATGAATTAACTTTAACTGTTTATGTATCGTTGTTTCAATTTTATTTGCGTAGTATTTATTAGTTTTAAATATTTAAACATTCATAAAGAAAACAAAAAAGACTTATGTTCTATCTTCCTTTCATTTATAAACACTATTGCAAACATTCATTTTGCAAGATTTCAAGTAAACCTTGCAAGCCGTATAAACACTATCTATAATCATTTGTATATATTCATGTTTCTATTTGAATACATGTAACTAGTAGACATATAGTTAGTATCTTAGTTGTAGATTAGATTATTTCTTTTATCACTTTTAGGACTTAGTTGGATAATGGAGACATTAAACCCATCGGGTCAGTTCATTCCAAACGGCTTGGGTTAATTAGACAACCACGGTCCGGATCTGACCTTCCAGTTGACGGTGTGTCACTTACGCCTATCAACAAATGGCGCTAGAAGGAGGGCCTGTAATTAATTCATGGCACATGGAGGTCACAAGACTCCTCCAAATAATTGTTCTCCTATCATAATGCGTAGTCTCTCCAACAAAAATGTTACACTTGAAACAACTACTACCTCAAACGATAACCCTGATATTCTTGTCGAACCAGTGACACCACTCCCTCAAGGGATTGACGTCCAAGATATTTTTCGCTAGTCACTTATAAGAAATCAAAGTGCCTTATCCTGTATTAGACAACTTGGTAGACAACTCAATCAACCCCTTGAATTTACAAATCTTCAAGAACAACTTCAAGGTACTGGTCTTCCTAGAAACACTGTAGGAACTGATAATATTACAAATCCTACTAAAGAACTTATCCTTGGTGCTGGAGGATATGGCATTCCACCATCCCCACCTATTTCTTCTCCACCTTCTTCGGGAGGTGAATCCTCGAACGAAGGTAGTTCTTCATATGAACCATCTCAACCTTCAACTCCGCCAACTCTCATGGAAAACCAAAATAATCCTGCCAGACCCTGTGATGCAAGAGCATCATTGGAAAGCACGCGGAGAAGGACCACTCAATGCATGGGAATATTTTAAGAATCTCAACGCTAGTAGTCTCAGTGAGTATTATGAAGAATGTCTGAACTCAACGATTTTGAGGTACGCCTGAACTCAACACTGGAAAAATATTTGAAGAACACTTGAATGATTGCGAGTGAAGTGGGAGTTTCCAATCCTTCTCTAGAATGTGACTGATCTAAGATAGTCATTAGGTTATGTTTTGGAGAAGACAAGTATTCAGGGGGAAGCCTAATAAACCTCTGAGATAAATAGAGTTTATGTATGCCCAAATGAGGCTAGCTGCAAGTTAGTAGGCGATTTCTGAGTTTTCAGTTTTTGTTTTGAATATAGTTGTAGCCATTTTCACTTTCCAATATAACAGAGGAAACTTGACCCAATGCATGGTGTGGACATTGTTTTCAATTCCCTATTATTGTGTTTCATGAATGAATGAATGAATTTTGTTATGAGTAGATGGAACTGTGAATGTTAGGATAAGTTTCAATTGTTTCTCTTTTTATTGAAGTGGTGCAAGGTGTGCACACAAAACGCAAGGAGTGCATTGATGGGATTTGTTTCGGTTCCTAAGCTCATAAGAGATAGCACTAAACTTTCCATTTTCAAGGAGTGCAAAGTGACTATTGCAAGGTGTGCACAATCATCTGGAAGAATTCAAATCTTGCATAAGAATTGGTTGCAAGGTGTGCATCGAGCGAAAGGAGAACGCCAAGAGGGAAAGAAGAATTTATTTTCAGAAATCCTTTGGATCCGAGTTATCAAAATCCTTGAAACGCAAGGAGTGCACGGGAAACTGAAACCTTCATGAAGACCAAGCTCATGAGAGATAACACTTTCCAGAAGTGTAGTCGAATTCTGAGAGACAGATTCGCAAGAGGTTTAATGGTAGAGACCTTTGAAGACTTGGAAAATTTTCTAAGTTGGAAGAAATCAAAATCTTAGGAGGAGGAGAAACAGTAGTCATTGGATCACAGCGCCAGGATCAAAATCCATTTGATTCAAGACAACATACGCGAGATTTAACTCTTCGTACAAACATGAGAGAGAAACCACCAAGATTCGATACTTGAAATTACTGAAGTCTAGAGTTCTGGATCCCGAAAGTGAAATCTCATTCATTGGATCAATCGAGCGAATCTTGATCGTTAGATATCGTGATCTCGGGAAGAAGCATGTTTGAAACTTGAAATTATCCAAGTGCGAAGAGATGGAGAGCTGAAGCGAAGCTGGATCATTATATCCATAGGGGTACATGTCGGGAGGTCATGAGATATAGAGGAAGGCCAAGGAAAGGTGTTGAAACACCCAAAGTCTGAAGAGCCAAAGAGACAAGAGTTGTTGATTTGTCAGTAGACACTTGTGAGAAGCTTGTGAGCTTTGGGAAATTTGTCCTGTGATTTTTAGTTTGAGAATTGAGATTGCTGAATCCCAAGGGCTTGAAGATCCGAAGTGAATCTGAGACATCAGATATGGAGGAGACGTGGTGCAGATATAAGGACTCCAGGTAAATTCTTTAAGTGATCTATAGTCGTCAGATTCATGGGAGGTTTGCAATGAATTTGTGCACTCTGGGTAAAGACCCGAAGTAAACCTCAGTCGTTGATCTGAGGTGGACATGCTTCAGTGGATTATGGCCTTTGAACAAAGTCATTGGGGAAAGGGTGAAGTTTGAGATTTGAAATATCTGAAGTTCAACATCCGGAGGAGATATCGATTGTTGATCGAGAGGAGGGTCTCCACACCATTGATATGGGTTGAAAGTTCAAACACCTAAGGTAGAAGATGGACCATTGATTGTGAGGAATGGTGTATGCAAATCACCCACTCCGGAATATTGGAGTACGAAAGAAGGTGAGGTTTGAGATTTCAAAACCCTGAAATTTGGAGAACTGCAGAGATCACAACCATTGATTGAAGGGGACAAGTGTCAGCAGATATTCTGCTCTGGAATATTTCTCTACAAAGGAAACCAAGGTTTGAAATTCGAAAATTCTGAAGTCTAGAATTTTGAATTGATCACAGCCATTGATTAGAGAGAGGGAGATCCAAACTATTGATTCCAAGGAAGATGTCTCAGTCGTCTGTCTGGAAGCACCATCAAGATCATGAGATCAATGGTCATCTCGCATTTCAAGGACAAGAGTTTCATGGACTTTAAAAAGTCGAGGGTAGGCCACAATCCATACCGTGGTTTCACCAGGGAGACACATGAAGTCTCAAGGAGAATTGTGGGGCCAAAGGTAGTTTGACTTCAAACTACTTGTGGCCATGCCCACAATCATGTAGTCATTGCCCAAGGTCACATTGAAGAAGGGGTTGAGAGAAGAGGCACTAACATCCGATACTCGAAGGTTTTCGTAGAGCGCAAAAAGGAAGGTCGCGGGTGCCGAGAAGCCTACACAGGGAGTTGAGGGGATTTGTGTTTAACATGGAACGAGACCAATAAGGTTTCAGAGAATCACCTCCAAAATCGAAGATCCTAGCTGAGAGGTCGCGCAACCCTTAAGAGAGAATGTTAAGAACCAAACATCAATATAGCATACAAAAACCTCAGGAAAAGTACTCAACGCCTGGAAAAAGAGATAATTTTAGATAATAAGCCTCTTCGAGGGGGCAACCTCCTTTTACCCCACTTAAATGTTCAATTCCAAGATGATTCAAAATGAAAATGTCTCCTTGGTATTTATAGGAGACTAGGAGGTATAATTACAACTAATGGCCTAAAGCCGACATAAATAAAATAACATTACTAATCTAATATGCCCTAATTAATGGTTAATGAGCAAGCCGACATAAATAAAATAACATTACTAAACTAATATGCCCCAATTAAGAGTTAATGAGCCAATATTAGGGCTTAACATGCCCCTCCCCTTGAGACAAGTGTTGTCCGCAACTCTTGAGTAACTCTGGATGCTTCTGTATAAAAGACTCATCTTCCCAAGTGGAATCTTCAGCAGGTAGCTTCCTCCATTTAATGAGATACTCTGAAATGGATCTAGTCCTCAGTTGGTGAATTCTTGTGCCAGTGATGGCTTCAGGCTCCAATATGATTTTTCCTTCCTCGTCAAGTTCTGGCAATATAGTTTGAACTGGGATCTTGTCGCCTATAACCTTTTTTAAGCATGAAACATGGAAAACTGGGTGTACTCGTGAAGATGTAGGCAGCTCCAATTTGTATGCCATAGTACCAATATTTTGAAATACCTTATAAGGGCCATAGTACTTTGGTGATAATTTATTATCCTTCTTGGCTTGCTTGAGGGACATCTGTTTGTATGGTTGTAGTCTTAAAAATACCCAATCCCCTACTTCAAAACTTCTTTCACT
>ML777181.1:288792-306389 GCA_009831015.1 Picea engelmannii
CTTCCGTGAAAATTGTCCAAGTGACGAGTGATTTGCGAGAACAAAGCCATCGATACCAAACAAATTGATTAGGTTCTAAATATAAAGAAGCAATTCGTACCTTTTGTGTATGTGGCACATTATGGAGATCAAGGAATTGCTCCTGAAGTATCCATGTGATTGGTTCCTTTCCATGAAACTTCCTCATATCAATCTTAGGAACGTGGTTGGTCTTCAAACCAAAGTTGGAGTTTCTCCATTCTTGATTCACCTTCCTTGTGTCCTCATCATGAATTTCATAGGATGCATTTTCACTTTTGGGTGTCTTCTCTGTTACAAAATTTTTCATTACTTCCATGATCTTAGCTTCCATTGAATCCATCTTAGTATCCAACTTAGCTTCCATTGAATCTATCTTAGTATCCAACGAATCCATCTTAGTTTCCATTGAATCCATCTTAGCTTTCATTGAATCCATCTTATTTTGTAGTTCATTTATGTCCCTACGCATTTCTTCACCTTCATCAAGAATCCAAGTAGGATTTTCTGGAGGCTTATTTGGTGTATAAGTTCCCTTTTTGGGTGGCATGTTGGCCAATTATCACTTTTGAACCTTGATTTTGAGGTGGTTCTGCTAGACAATATTTCTTCTGTTGTATCTCCCAAGTTTTGGCCCTTCTAGGTATGAAACTTTCTCTTATGTATTTCTCTGATATTTCTTTTGTGCAATGCCACGGGTCTGATCAAAATTGGATGTGCCAAGTGGAATTTATGGTAGCTTCCCCACAACTTGCCGATTTTTGGCCTTTCCAGGAGATCTCACTTGTATAGTGTGCCCTGCACAAAATAATTGATATAAAATTTTGAAACTCGCACCCAAAATACTAAAGAATGTCCAAAATCCAATGCAACCAGTCCCACGCAATTTGGATAATCTAGGAAGAATTTATGATTGTTTTACCTGGAACACCTTCTTGATACTAGTCAATAGGACTAGTCAGATACCCTATCTTACACAGGGTGTAGCTACAAATTTAAGATGACCCAGAAGCTGACATTTTTACCAAAGATACATTACCAATTTCTGTAAATGGCCTCCATAGTTCAGGGTCTGAAACATTACAGAAATTTTTTTTATAGCAAAAATTCCGCAATGACTTATTTTAGGATGATTCCAGAACCCTATCTTGTACAGGTTGTATCTCCGAAATTATAAGGCCTCAGGAGCTGAATTTTGAACCCAACGTACCTTGATCTGTCTTATAAATATCCTCCAAGACATTCCTTCTGAAACGTTGTAGAAAAAAAGTTATAGCGAAAATTCCACAGTGTCTCAGATGTAGCAGCGAATCCCCAAGACCTTGAGCTCTGATAGCATATGTTAAGAACCAAACATCAATATAGCATAGAAAAACCTCAGGCAAAGTACTCAATGCCTGGAAAAAGAGATAATTTCAGATAATAAGCCTCTTCGAGGGGGCAACCTCCTTTTACCCCACTTAAATGTTCAATTCCAAGATGATTCAAAATGAAAATGTCTCCTTGGTATATATAGGAGACTAGGAGGTATAATTACAACTAATGGCCTAAATATGACATAAATAAAATAAAATTACTAATCTAATATGCCCTAATTAATGGTTAATGAGCAAGCCGACATAAATAAAATAACATTACTAATCTAATATGCCCCAATTAAGAGTTAATGAGCCAATAATAGGGCTTAACAGAGAAGGGGGTCTGCACCAAGTGGTATCAGAGTGAATTTTTTATTCCAGACAGTAGGAAAAGGAGAGGAGACAAAAATAACTCGGAGTTGTACTCTGTGTGTGATAGACAGTCAACACAGTGCCACCGAGGAGACAAGTGGAACTACCTTTATCCAATCAGGTTGTAGAAAGGGAGATGCGAGAACTTCGTGCAATATTAGAGGCGATGGAGGCAGCACAGAGGAGAGCCCATGATGTTGGAGACATTAGTGATACAAAGAGTGAAGAAGTAGAAGCCGAAGAATCTAAAGGAGAGGATGTTGTCGAAGAACGTTTGTTGAGAGTAGTTTCCAGATTGGGAGGCAGATCCAAGATAGAGGTCCCAATGTATGAGGGAAATTTATATGTTGAAGAGCTGCTGGATCGGGTAAGATTGATGGACAAACATTTCAACTATGAAGAGGTCAATGAAAAGAAAAAGGTGAAACTTGATGTCACCAGGCTAAAAGGACATGCAACACTATGGTGGGATGAACTACAGGCTGAGAGGAGAAGCAAAGGAAAAGAGAAGATAAGAATTGGGACAGAATGGTAGCCAAGATGAAGTCTAAGTTCATTCCCAAAGATTATCAAATCAATCTGTTTAGGAAGATGCAGAATCTGAGACAGAAGGGGATGGAAGTTAAGGAGTACACAAAGGAGTTCGTAGCACTGGACAAAGGGAGATATCAAATCCAGGATGAGATAAACATGATGTCAGTAAGGACACTGAAGGATGCTTATCATTTTGCACTGAAGGAAGAGGAGAAGTTGGACAGAAAAAAAATCTAGTTAGGAAGAGGTAAAAGCCCAGCCCCAAACAAAAGAAAGGGAGTTACCCATGACAAGGCACATAAGTATAAGGATGACGCTGAGAAACCACATAGTCACTCAGAAAGAGGAGGAAGTTCTTAAGGAAGACAGGGTGGTGGGAGAAGTTCTTCTAGAGGAAGAGGAAGAAGAGGAGGAGTAGAATTTAGATGTTATGCCTATGGAAAGATAGGGCACATGTCTTGGGAGTGTCCCGAGAAAAATAAAGAAGGAGGAGGTGAAGCTCACATTTCGGAATAATAGAGAGGAAATATTGAAGTAGAAGGAGCAGAGGATGGAAGATCCCTGATGTTGAGGAATGTTCTCTTAAAACCAAAGGAAGAAGTTGAAAAGCCAGTGCAGAGGAACATTCTCTACAAAACAACTTGCAAGACTAAAGAAAGATTATGCAAGGTGATAATCGACAGTGGGAGCACTGATAATTTAGTATCCATGGAGATGGTGGAGAAAATGGAGCTAGAGACAATTTCCCATCTGAATCCATACAAAGTCTCATGGTTGCAGAAAGGACACTAGGTAATGGTTACTAAACAATGCTTGGTCTAAGTTAAGATAGGAGTATATAGAGATGAAATTCTATGTGATGTAATTCCCATGGATGTATGCCATATTTTTTTGGGAAGACCATCACAGTTTGGAAAGAATGTCATTCATGATGGGAGGAAGAATACATACACCTTGGAGAAGAATGGTAGAACACAGATGTTGCTACCAATAGAGAAGAAGAAAGTAAAAGAGAAAGACAACACAAGAATACTTCTCATGAGTGGGAAGGAACTCCTGAAAGAAGTCAAGAAAGAATAGGAGATGTAGTTCGTTGTGGTGAGGAAACCTAGAGTTATCATTACAATTAATTCAATGGATGATTTGCCTGAAGACGTTCAGGAGTTGTTGGATAATTTTGCTGACATAGTGGTGGATGAGCTTCCTAACTCACTTCCACCCATCATAAGTATCAACCACCATCTTGACTTGATACCAGGAGCAAGTTTTCCAAACAAAGCAACATACAGATTGACACCTTGAGACAATGAGGAAGTCAGGAACCAAGTCAATGAATTTTTAGACAAGGATTTGGTCAGAGAGAGATTGAGTCCATGCATAGTACCAACTGTGTTGAGTCAAAATAAGGATGGAGGATGGAGAATGTGTACAGAATCAAGATTCATTAACAAGATCACCATCAGGTATAGATTTCCTTTACCAAGAATGGATGATTTAATGGACTGCTTAAGTGGAGCAAATTTATTTTCTAAAATAGATTTGAAAAGTGGATATCACTAGATTAGAACGAGAGAAGGTGATGAGTGGAAGACATCCTTTAAGACAAATGAAGGTTTGTATGAGTGGCTTGTTATGCCATTTGGCTTAAAAAATGCCCTGAGTACTTTTATGAGGTTGATGAATGAAACACTGAAAGATTTCATTGGCAAGTTTGCGGTTGTATATATGAATGATATACTAATCTTTACTAGGACTAAAGAGGAGCATTTGAGGCACCTGAAACTAGTGATGAGGAGACTGTAGCAGGAGAAGTTGTTGATAAATCTAAAGAAGTCTTATTTTATGAAGGCAAAACTTATTTACTTGGGTTTTATGATCTCTTGAAATGAACTGAATATGTATCCAGATAAGGTGAAAGAAATCAAAGAATGGTCGTCACCAAAAATCATGTTTGAGGTAAGGAGCTTCCATGGACTAGCAAGTTTCTATAGGAATTTCATCAGAGATTTCAGTGGAATTTGTGCACCAATGATGGATACAGTGAAGAAGAAGCACAAGTATTTTAAATGGATAGAGGAGGCTGAGAGGAGATTCAACATACTGAAGGAGAAAATAATAGAACAACCAATTCTGGTATTGCCGAATTTTGAAAAGACATTTCAGGTGAGATGTGATGCAAGTAAAGTTGCAATTGGAGTAGTTTTGAGCCAGGATAATAGAACTTTTGCCTATTTTAGTGAGAATATGAATGAGACAAAGAGAAAATACTCCACGTACGATAAGGAGTTTTATTCCATAAATCAAGCCTTGAAGAAGTGGAGACATTACCTTGTCCCACAGGAATTTGTCTTGTATAGCGATAACCAGGCTTTACAATTCATATCCAGAAAGAAAAAATTGAATCAGAGGCATGCACAATGGGTTGAGTTTATGAAAAATTTTACTTTTTTCATAAAACATATTGCTTGGAATGCTAACAAAGTTGATGATGCATTAAGCAGGAGATGTTTGATTCTACAGGAATTTCAAGTGAAGACCTTGGGGTTTGAACACCTCAAGGACATGTATTGTGATGATGCAAATTTGAAGGAAGCGTATGAAGCATGTGTAAATCCTATGCTGAAAGATAGGAGCCAGTGGATAGAGTATATGATTCAATAGGGACTGATGTTCAAGAGAAATCAGTCGTGCATACCAAAATGCTCAATGAGGGATAACCTTTTGAAGGAAAAGCATAGTGGAGGATTGGCTCGAAATTTCGACCATGATAAAATGTTTGCACAGTTGAGCAGTTCATAATATTACCCAGGTATGAGAACAGAGGTGATAAAGTGTGTGAACATATCTAGAATTTGCCAACATGCAAAAGGAAAAAGACAGAACACTGGGTTGTATCAACCATTTCCAATACCAGCAAGGCTTTGGGATGCAATAAGCATAGATTTTGTGTTGGGACTGCCAAGAACAAAAAGATGATTTGATTCCATATTTGTGGTGGTGGATAGATTTTCAAATATGGCACACTTTATCCCATTCCAGAAGACCAGTGATGCAACACATGTTGCAAATCTTTTTTTCAAAAAAGTTGTGAGACTTCATGACCTACCTAGAAGCATTGTCTCAGACAGAGACAAAAAATTTGTTGTTCACTTTTCGAGAACATTGTTGAATAATTTGGGGACAGATTTTTCCTTCAACTGAGCCTATCACCCTCAGAAAGATGGACATACTGAGGTGGTAAACAAAATTTTGGGAAACTTATTGAGGAGTCTGGTCACTGAGCACCATAAACAATGGGATCAGATTCTACCAAAAGCATAATTTGCATACAATGACTCACCAAACAGGAGCACTGGAAAGAGACCATTCCAAATATTGTATGGAATGAAACCTAGGGGAGTATCTAAGTTTAGAGAATTGGAACAAAGTGATATCAGGAGCATTAGAGCATAATATTTTGCTGCAGAAATGAAGAAGCTCCATAGCCAGATCAGAGGACAGTTGCAGAGTTCTAACCAGAAGTACAAGCATAGAGTTGATCAACATAACAGAGAAATTCAATTTGAAGTTGGAGATCAGGTTCTGGCACATCTTAGGAAAGAAAGGTTCCCTAGAGGAACATATAACAAGTTAAAGATGAAGAATATAGTACCATGTAAGATCTTGAGGAAGTTTGATGCAAACACCTATGAGATTGAGATGCCAGATGATGTGGGCATATCACCCATATTCAATGTTTCATACATGTATCCTTATAGGAAAAACAAAACAGAGGGATAAAAAAATCAAGAGAAGATTCAGTGGGAGAAATAAATTCCTATAGCAGAAAAACCACAAATGGAGAAGATTGTTGATCAAAGGATTGGAAAGAAGACTAGAAGGAAGACCCATTTTGAATATCTGGTCAAGTGGAAGGGACACCCAATAGAATATGCCAGTTGGGAAAACGAATCTGCTATTGTTATTGGACTAATCAGTAGGTGCGGACACTAACAGATCTCCCTAGATCCACCTAGATCTAGAACAAAACAGGACAGGACATGACTCTTTCCCTAAGTTTTGACCATTGAATTAGCTATTAGGGGGGAACAAATAACATACCTTTGTATCGCTTCCTAGGGTCTCTGTTTCTCCCGCTTCACTCCGGTGCTCTCATGAGGTCAAGACCAAGACAACACAAACCAACCAAAGTGAAGATAACAAAATATGTTCAATCATCAACTTATGTGTATGATCAAGGAATTACACAATAAAGTAAGAATGACTTTATGGGAAAAGGACATGCCACTGTATCATATTAATCGAAAGTAGAAGATACAACCTGATCACCTTGATGTCGCAAGATTCCTTTCGGTGGATCTTGATTCCAACACACACACACTTGATCGATCATTGTATGACGAAGATCAAATCCCTCTTAATAGACTTGCTAGAGTCTCCAAGCTCCTGTTCAAGCTAGGTCCTTCACACAATTCTTTCACCAATTCTCAAATGAATCTTGCTTAACCTTTTCCATGAGAATTCCATCAATCTATAGGAGAGGATGAGATGATTACTTGGATAAGAATGATCCCACAATATCAAGGAAACCAGTAAAGAGATAACCATTCGAATGCCAACCCATTCTCTAGAAGATTCCCTTATAGAACCATCAAGACTTCATTTTTTTCCAAGCTTTAGAACAAGTTCGCACCCTAGCTATGTATCACAGTGCGAGAAGTTCGCACCCTAGTTGAAGGTAACCTACGAGAATGGGTCATTCTCACACCCTAGGATATTAGCAACCTGCGAACTCTCTTCAAAAATATGTTTTCTGGGATGAGATGAATGTCACTTTTCTCAGGAGAAAGTTCTTATGAGGAGCCTGAGTACACAATCATCAATACACCATCAAGATTGACCAAAATCATGGGTAACAACTATCTAGAAGCATGGAAATTCAGTGCAGGAGATCATGGATAGGAGTCCATGATTTTTTGTCAAGGGGAGTATGACGCAAGAGCATCATTGGAAATAACACAGAGCAGGACCACTTAGTGCATGGGAATATTTTTGGATGTCAACACTGATAGTTTCAGTGAATATTATGAAGCATGTCTGAACTCAACGATTTTGAAGAACACCTGAAATCAGTTCCAGAAAAATCTTTGAAGCACGCTTGACCGATTGTGAGAGAAGTGGTATTTTCCACTCGTTCTCTGGAATGTGACTGATCTAAGATAGTCTTTAGGTTAGGTTTTGGAGTAGACAAGTAGTTGGGGGGAACCCTAAGAAATAAAGGTTATGTATGTGCAAATGAGGCTAGCTACAAGTGAGTAGGATATTTATGAGTTTTTAGTTTTTGTTTTGAATATAGTTGCATCCATTTTCACTTTTTAATATAACAGAGGAAAATTGACCCAATGCATGGTGTGGACATTGTTTACAATTCCTTGTTATTGTGTTTCATGAATAAATGAATGAATTCCATTATGAGTAGATGGAACTGTGAATGTTAGGATAAGTTTCAATTGTTTCTCTTCTGATTGAAGTGGTGCAAGGTGTTCACACAGAATGCAAGGAGTGCGTTGACGAGATCTGTTTCGGTTCTGAAGCTCATAATAGATAGCACAAAACTTTCCCTTTGAAAGGAGTGAAAAGTGACTATTGCAAGGTGTGCACAGTCGTCCGCGAGAATTCAAATCTTGCATAAGAATCGGTTGCAAGGTGTGCACCAAGCGAAAGGAGAACGCCAGGAGGGAGGGAAGAATTTATTTTCAGAAATCCTTTGGACTTGAGTTATAAAAATCTCTGAAATGCAAGGAGTGCATGGGAAACTGAAACCTTCACGAAGACCAAGATCAGGAGAAATAACACTTTCTAGAAGTGTAGTCGAAGTTTGAGAGACGAACTCGTAAGAGGTTCAAAGGTAGAGACCTTTGAAGACTTAGAAAATTTTCTAAATCAGAAGAAATTAGAAGCTCAGGAGGAGGAGCAACAATGGTTGTTGGATCATAGCGCCAGGATCAATAGTCATCTAATTCAAGACAACGTACGCATGCTCTACGCTTCATACACACAGGAGAGAGAACCCAACAATATTTGAGACTTGAACTTCCCAAAGTCTGGAGTTATGGATCCCCGAAGTGAAATCTTAGTCGTTGGATCGATCGAGTGAATCTAGACCGTCAGATATTGTGAGCCCGAGAGGAAGCAAGTTTGAAACTTGAAATTCCATAAGTGTGAAGAGTTGGAGAGACGAAGTGATGTTGGATCATTAGATCCAGAGGGGTACATGTTAGTGAGTCATGAGATCTAGAGGAAGGCCAAGGCGAGGCATTGAAACACCCGAAGCCCAAAGAGATGAAGAGCCGAGAGACATCGATATGTCAATAGACACTTGTTAGCAGATCGCAAGCTCCGCGAAATTTGTTGTGGGATTTTTAGTTTGAGAACTGAGATCGCTGAATCCCAAGGGCTTGAAGACCCAAAATGAATCTGAGCCATTGGATCTGGAGGAGACGTGGCACAGATTTGAGGACTCCGGGTAAAGTCCTGAAGTGATCTATAGTTGTCAGATTGAGGGGAGATGTGGCGTGAATCCGTGCACTCTGGGTAAAGACCCGAAGTAAACCTCATCCGTTGATCCAAGGTGGACAAGAGCCAGTTGATTATAGACTTCAGACAAAGTCATTGGGGAAAGGGTGAAGTTTGAGATTTGAAATATCCAAAGTCCGAAATGTAGAGGAGATATCAATCGTTGATCAAGAGGAGGGTCTCATGACCATTGATTTGGGTTGGAAGGTCAAACACCCAAGGTAGAAGCTATACTGTTGATTGTGAGGACATGTATCTATAGATCAGCCACTTCAAAAGATTGGAGTACATAAGAAGGCGAGGTTTGAGATTTCAAAACCTCAAAGTCTGAAGAACCGCAAAGATCACAGTTATTGATTGAAGGGGACAAGTGTCAGCAGATCTTCCGCTCCGGAAGATTTCTCTGCAAAGGAAGCTAAGGTTTGAGATTCAAAAATTATGAAGTCTGGAATTTTGAATCGATCATAGTTGGCGCTCAGAGAGATGTAGATCCGCACCATTGATTCCAAGGAAGAGATCTCAGTCATCTGTTTGGAAGCACCGTCAAGATCATGAGATCGACAGTCATGTCGCCTTTCAGAGACAGGAGTTGCGTAGACTTTAAAAAATTGAGGGCGGGCCACAATCCATATCGTGGTTTCTCCCAGGAGACACATGGAGGCTTGAGGAGAATTGTGGGCCCAAATTTAGTTTGACTTAAAACCTCTTATGGCCATGCCCACAATTGAGTGTTCATTGCCCAAGGTCACATCAAAGGAGGGGTCGAGAGAAAAGGTGCTAACACCCAATACTCTGAGGTTTTCCCAGAGCATGAAAAGGAAGGTCGTGGGTGCCGAGAAGCCTACGTAGGGAGCTGAGGGGACCTATGTTTAACACAAAATGATACCAATAAGGTTTCAGAGAGTCATCTGACTCCAGAATCGAAGATTCTAACCGAGAGGTCATGAAACCCTTAGGAGAGAAGGGGGTCTGCACCACCTTGGCTCGATCAATATGTCATGGTTGTGCCTAGACCTCAACACCCATTTCCTAAACATCCTAATAAATCGCTACCCAAATTTGATACAGATTTGAAGCAATCAGCTAAGGATCACATCAAGAAATTTATGCTAGACATTAGAATCTAGAGTGTCGAACACGAAGATGTAGTGTGTACATTATTTCCTTATACTTTTGAGGGAAATGCCTCAACCTGGTATTTCTCTCAACAACCTCAGACCATCGTCTCTTGGGAAAAATTCAAAACTTGTTTTCTAGATAATTTTTGAGATGATAAATCTCCGGAAGTCTTGGTTATGGAACTCTCTAGCTTAAAAATGAAGCCTAAAGAAAAAGTGAAAGACATTAACTAAATATTTCTAACACTAAAAAATAAAATCCCTGTAGATTTGATGCTTGCAGAAATCTTAATTGTTGCATATTATACTAAGGCCCTGAATAATAACATAGCCATATGGGTTAAAAGGTCCAAAAATAATATGTTGTTAGAATCCTTTGAGGAGGCAAGTCAAATTGAGAAAGATATATTGATCTTAAAAGATATTCTTAGTAGTGAAGTTGAAAAAATTTCATCTTCTAAGAAGTAAATAGAAATTCTCACTAGGCCTCCTCAACCTAAAAATCAACAAGAAACATTAGACATGGAGAGCTTGCAGAAAGCCTTCCAAAAACTGTCCAATTAGGTCGTATACTTGAATAAATCCGTCGAGGAGGCATCTACAATTAAAGGAAGTTTTAAACCTCCTTTTAGAAAATCTTTCCCTCCAAACCGACCAAACCCGACCACAGAAGGTCTGAATTTCAAAATTTTACACTATGCTTTGCAAACGATATTAGAAGCACATGACAATTTTGTTTATGTTCCTCCCGAAAATTATGATGATACAGTTGAGGAAGAGGTACCAGAAGAGGAGGACTCACCCCCTCCCCTTTTCGGGCACTTGTTGGACAATATTTTTCAAGCAAATTTTGAAATTGTTCACCCCTACAACACTAGAAGAAAAACACAAAACAAGTCCGCACTTGAAACATGTAAACTTGTGTTTCCAAAAAAAACAAAGAAAAATAAAACTAGACAAAACCTAGCTGCGCCAGTTTTAGACTATGATTTAATTGAAGATCTAAAAAAATTAAGGGAAAATATTTATGTTTTTGAGCTGCTGAAATTTCCTCTTATTTTGTAGAAAATGCTTCAAAGCATCGCTGAAAATAGTAAAAAGAATGATGTTAGCAGCAAAACATTAGCAAAAAATGACTTAAAGACAACAAAAAATGTCCCAACTAAAAATACATCTGAACACCAAGACAAAAGGGACTTAGCAGAAAAAAATGTAGGAAATCTAGATAAAATTGTTTCAGGAACAAGAATGAAAAATCAGCAGAATTCTGTTGTTTCAGCACGAAAAAATGTGCCCCCTTTTTTATTGACTTTTGACATTTTTAATAGGAATGTACATAATTGTATGGTTGATTCCGGTGCATCAACAAATGTGATGCCTCTGTATGTATGCTAGAAAATTACTACAGAAGTAAAACCTTCTGATCTAACAATCATTTAGCTAGATCAAACGAATGTTAAAGTGATCGATGAACTTAAGAATGTGTTGATTATATTATCATCCAATCAAAAAGTTCATCAAGTAATTGATATTATCATTGTTGACATTTCTGAAGTTTATGGTCTATTTTTAAGCAGAGATTGGTCATAACAAATACATGGTTATTTTGCTATAGAGTAGTCTCATTTGTGGTTGCCTAAAAATAGACAACCCAACAAAATCAGAATAAATAGAGAATGTTTCTTTAAGCATACCGTGACAAATCTGAATGATCCAAATGAGCCTTTTGTTACCACCGCAAATTCAATTGAAACGTAGTGAATGAATACCTTTTTTGGTAACTTCATGACTAAAATTTCCTCTATCACTGATCCAGAACAACAATCTGAAGTTACAACCTATACTTAGGCATCAACTTTGCCAAATATGCCAAGTAATGCTAATGACACACAAATTTGGTCCCTATATTTTGATGGATCCAAATCCCGAGAAGGGGCATGTGTCAGTTGTGTTATCATCGATCCTACAGGTAATAAAACATTTATTTCTTTTCATTTAGAGTTTAAATGGACTAAAAACACAACCGAGTACGAAGCACTTCTACAAGAACTTAGGAAAGCACGGGACATGGACGTGAAAAATTTGATAGTATTTGGTGATTCGAAAATCATAGTCAAACAGGTAATAAATTCCATACACTATTTGTTTCCACATCTGAAGTGTTACCAAACCGAGGTATGGTGTTTAATGCATAAATTTCTAGCATTTAATATAAATTCCATTCCTAGGATGAGTAATACAAAAGTTGATTTACTAGACAATGTTGCTTCTAAATTGTTTCCACTGAAGGTCTTTATCCTAACAGATTTTCGATCGAATTGTTTTTCAGGCCATAGATTCCAGACAACATCACAAATTGGAGATTATTTGATGATGATCAACAAATCATCAACTTTCTTCATATGGAAGACACCTTCTAGGATGCAGTTATTGATGAAGGCACTCACGACGAGAATCTCTGAGACTTCACGGTAATATATGATCCTCGATCTCCTGAATCAACATCTGAGCTAGTAAACTCTATCCCCAAATATGTGGTGAGATTAGAGAAATTTTACGACTTGCATGGCAAGTTTAGAGGGGTAGTCATTGCAAAACTAACAGTTCCTCTTTGATCTATGAAACTGTTAATTTAGGAACCCAAGATAATCCTCAAAATATTAACCTGGGAAAGGGATGTTCTGAGAAAGAAATATTTTTTTTCATAAAATTATTTAAATAATTTAAATATGTATTTTCTTGGACGTACGATGACCTGAAATTTTTTTGTCCAAATATCATACAACATGTAATCCCTATGAAACCCCAGACCCAACCTTTTCAACAGAAATTGAGGAAAATGCATCCTAAATTGGAACGTACGGTTAAAAAGGAACTGAATAAATTACTAACTGCAAAGATAATTTTTTCAGTTAGGAATACTCAATGGGTGTCTAACTTAGTCCCTGTAAGGAATAAAAGTAGTGAAATTCAACTTTGTATCGATTTTCAAAACCTAAACCGAGCGTCTGATAAAGACAACTAACATGTTCCTCCAATGGAAAAAAATCTACAACAGGTGTCTGGTTTCGAGAGATTATCTTGATTATATGGTCTTTTTGGATACAACCTGTTCCTTATGTCTCCTTCAGACCAACTTAAAACCACCTTTTGTACCCTGTGGGGCACTTACGCCTATAGGAAAAATGCCTTTTGGACTAATAAATGTCGGTGCCACTTTGCAGAGAGCAATGGATATTGTTTTTTGTGGCCTCATTAACCAGTCAGTTGTGGTCTATCTTGATGATGTCACTGTCTTTTCAAAAAACAAGAAAGATCACTTGTCTCACCTTAGGGCTGTCTTAGAACGATGCTGCAAGTTTGACATATCTCTCAATCCCAAAAAATCAGTCTTTGTAGTAGAGAACGGAAAACTGCTTGGGTTTATAGTATCTAAGTATGGAATGATTATTGATCCTGAGAGAACCCAAGACATTGCTAAAATTCCTCCTCCTTCTTCCAGAAAGGCCATGCAATCCTTTTTGGGTAAGATTAATTTTGTCACACGATTTGTCCCAATTTTTTCAGAAATGGTTAGACCTCTACAAAATCTAATTAAAAAGGATGTTTTGTACCAATGGGGACCACAAGAAAGTCAGGCTTTTGATTTAATTAGAAATGAAATAATAGAAGCACCTTCCCTAATGAGTCCCTATTTTTCTCAGGATTTCACTCTTTACACATTTTCATCTGACAGAGCCTATGCTACTGTGATTACACAGAAAAATGATGAAAGCAACAAGATACACATTCCCTTCATGAGATCTTCTTTTAAAGGAGAAGAAATTAATTACCCTGCGGTAGATGATCAAGCATATGTTGTTTTTAAATCAATGAAGCACTTCAAGTCTTATCTATTGAAATCTAGGACCAAAGTTGTCGTTGCTTACCCCGTTGTGAGAAATCTGTTAGTACAAAAAGAGTTGGGTGAGAAAAGGGAAAATTGGATGACATCAATACATGAATATGATCTTGAAATAACCCCTGCCCAATTTTTTAGAGGTCAAGGCCTATGTGAACTAGTGGTTGATTCAATTGAGGAATTAGAAAGTCAAATAAACACATCAACTATAAATTAGCATAACGAAAAGCAGATCAATTGTGCACAAACTACACCCAATTCTTGGTATGAAAACATTAGATTTTATTTAACACATGGATATGCTCCCCGCAATATTGATCCCCAAAATAGAAGAGCACTTAGTCTTAAATATGTTTCTTTCCAATTAATCAATGATATATTATTTCAAAATAACTTTGATGGTGTTTTTCTGCATTGTTTGGAAAAATAGGAGTCCAAAAAAGTGATGGATGAACTTCATTATGGTGATGTCGGTGGTCATTTTGGTGGAGATACCACTTCCCACAAAGTGCTAAGTGCTGGATATTATTGGCCTACCTTGTTTAAATATTTCCATACACTGTCTCGCAAGTGTGTAATCTGTCAAAAAGTTGAAGGACGGGTGAAAAAGGAAGCTTTTCCTTTACAACATGTTACTGTAGATGCACCTTTTCAGCAATGGGGTCTAGACATTATAGGACCAATTAATCCCCCTTCATCGCAACACCACAAGTACATTCTCATGGAAATAGACTATTTTAGACGATGGTATGAAGATTTACCTTTAAAAGAGGTCAACACCAATCAAGTAGTGTCTTTTATGAACTCCCATATCATCACTTGATTCAGAATTCCTGAATGTCTGGCTTTTGACAACGCCTCTTCTTTTTTGTCGCTTGATATGAATGTTTTCAATCTAGAAAAAGGGATTAAACTAAAGTATTCTACCATCTATTACCCTCAAGGGAATGGTCTAGCCGAGTCGACAAATAATAATTTGATCAAGATTATTAAAAGGAAAGTTTCAAAAAACCACAAGAATTGGCACAATGCATTGTACAATTCACTTTGGGCTCATAGGGTAACTCCAAAAACATCTGTTGGTAATTCTCCTTTATTCCTTTTCTACGGAAGAGAAGCCATCCCCCCCCCACATGTCTTACTTCCTTCTCTTCAATTATCGCAAAAACTTCAAGAAGAAGAGTGTCCTCCTCTAGAAAACCAGATAAATGCCTTATTAAAGTTAGAAGAGGTAAGAATGCAAGCAAAACAGAAACTTGACCAGCACGAACAAATTGTGAAGAGATGGTTTGATACAACTTAAACATATGATAGGAACTTTGATGTTGGGGATTTGGTTCTCAAGTGGGACAAAGCGCACGAGGGTAAGGGGGAACATACCAAGTTCCAAAACCTATGGTTGGGACCATTTGTAATTACTGAAAAATTGGGTCCTAGCTCTTTTCATCTACATAACTTGGAGGGACAACCAGAAACTTTCCCAGTGAATGGCCAAACTCTCAAGAGGTATTTCACTTGATGATTTCTGATCCACCCTCTTGTAGATATTTTTTAATTTTGTTTTTTGTTTTGTATTTTGGTTCTTTTAATTTTGCTTGATTTTGATTTGTTTTCTAAATAATCATATCTGAATCACCACTCATTTGTTTAAGGGAATCAAAATTCTTATTCATTAGCAACATTTGATAACATTTCAAGCACCTGGATAGTAAATTCTAAACTCAGATCAACATAAGTACGTTTCTATGCAATTAGTGTTTGTGGTTTATCATTAAAATTATAGGAAGACACGATTATCCTTAACAAATTTCTAACATCGTCCCTGTTTTAATGAGGACAACTCAATTTTGCTTCCCCATCCTAGAGATGATTTCCTAATAGAGATCTAATTGTCCAAATCATGATGAAATTCATCAGAACATAAAAATAGTTCTTAAATGATCAATCTTTTCATTACCAGACTATGAGATTTTCAGTATCACCCCGCTCTCTTGAACATCATGAATTTTCTGAAAATTTTTAGAGAGTTGGAAGCACTATAATGTGTGGGAATTGTATGTAAACCCACTAGGACACTGGATAGGTCTGCTGGCAGTGGGTAAATGCACACATGATACCAAGGAAACTTCGTCAGGGTACTGAACAGGCCTGCTAGCAGCGAAGCAATGTTGGGTTTAAGAAGATCCTCAAGTATGTCTTTTAATTTGATCAAGTATGAAGATGTTTTTATCATGAATGGATGAATCTTGTACATGAAAAAGGTACTAGAGTGGATTAAATGACATCCCTGTCAAGGCTATGGATGCCTACTGGAAGTAGTGGCCTTGTCAATGGTATCGAAGCCATCAGTATAAACATCGCTACACCTGTAATCTAAATAAGGTACCAGATTACAATTTTATACAAAAATACATCCAATCCTATCACTATGTTATTTTTTGATTTATTATCTAAACACTTGATCTGTCGTTAACTGTCTCTAAAATTTATTTCATCTGTGCCCTTGATATAAATTTTTTGGTGATGCATAGATAACTGCTTCGCCCAGCATGTCGTCATTGTTGGCAGCCAACAATTCTGTCAAATTTTATCATGATTAAAAGTCATCACAAAGAGATAAAATCTTTTTTTAGCTCCTTCCTCCTTACATTTATAAATGTTTTTTTCTTTTGGACTCAAGGAGATTTATTGGGATAGCTTATTTTATGAGTTTTTCATTTTTATTTTCGCTTGATTTGTTTAAATTTCATGACTGCAAGCATGAAATTGAAACAAAAACTTGGCTTGGGTAATCATTCTACAGTTTGTGATTTCTTATTTTATTTTACCAAAGAGATTACACCTTAAGGGGACCTATATGTTTATAAGTTTTAAGTTTTATAAGCTTATTGATCAATCCACTCCCACGTTTTTATGCACTATGGGAAATATGACTTGATCATATCTATGGTTGAATGTATGGTTTTAATTCTTGATATGCCTAATCGCGCACAACCTTGGATTAACATTTGAAATGTTCTCCTTGCTCTTACCAGTCATATCACTTTCATATCAACCTGGTACAGGACTGATGTACTCATAAATACACATCATCCTATTGTCCTAAACATTTAAGGCTTTCATTCATTATTCGAATAGGCAGCTATTAAGAACCAAATATCAATATAGCATAGAAAATCCTCAGAAAAAGTACTCAACACCTTGAAAAAGAGAGAATTTCAGATAATAAGCCTCTTCGAGGGGGAAACCTCCTTTTACCCCACTTAAATGTTCAAGTACAAGATGATTCAAAATGAAAATGTCTCCTTGGTATTTATAGGAGACTAGGAGGTATAATTACAACTAATGGCCTAAAGCCAACATAAATAAAATAACATTACTAATCTAATATGCCCCAATTAAGGGGTGATGAGCCAATATTAGGGCTTAACATGCCCCTCCCCTTGAGACAAGTGTTGTCCGCAATGCTTGAGTAACTCTGGATGCTTTTGTATAAAAGACTCATCTCCCCAAGTGGAATCTTCAGCCAATAGTTTCCTTCATTTAATGAGATACTCTGAAATGGATCTATTCCTCAGTTGGTGAATTCTTGTGTCAGTGATGGCTTCAGGATCCAATATGATTTTTCCTTCCTCATCAAGTTCTGGCAATATAGTTTGAACTAGGATCTTGTCACCTATAACCTTCTTTAAGCATGAAACATGGAAAACTGGGTGTACT
>ML777181.1:310299-321559 GCA_009831015.1 Picea engelmannii
TTCTCCATTCTTGATTCACCTTCCTTGTGTCCTCATCATGAATTTCATGGGATGCATTTTAACTTTCAGGTGTCTTCTCTGTTACGAAATTTTTCAATACTTCCATGATCTCCCCTTTTAAACCATCTATCTTAGTATCCAACGTAGCTTCCATTGAATCCATCTTAGTATCCAACTTAGCTTCCATTGAATCCATCAACTTAGCTTCCATTGAATCCATCAACTTAGCTTCCATTAAATCCATCTTAGTATCCAACTTAGCTTCCAATGAATCCATATTATTTTGTAGTTCAATTATGTCCCTGTGCATTTCTTCACCTTCATCAAGAGTCCAAGTAGAATTTTATGGAGGCTTATTTGGTGTAGAAGTTCTCTTTTTGGGTGGCATGTTGGCCAAGTATCACTTTTGAACCTTGATTTTGAGGTGGTTCTGCTAGACAATATTTCTTTTGTTGTATCTCCCAAGTTTCGACCCTTCTGGGTATGAAACTTTCCTTTATGTATTTATCTGATATTTCTTCTCTGCAATGCCATAGGTTTGATCAAAATTGGATTTTCCAAGTGGAATTTATGGTAACTTCCCCACAACTTACCGATTTTTGGCCTTTCCAGGAGATCTCACTTGTATAGTGTGCCCCACACAAAATAATTGATATTAAATTCTGAAACTTGCACCAAAAATACTACAGACTGTCCACAATCTAATGCAACCAGTCCCACACAATTTGGATACTCTAGGAAGAAGTTATCATTGTTTTACCTGGAACCCCTTCTTGATACTAGTCAATAGGACTAATTAGATACCCTATCTTACACAGGGTGTATCTACAAATTTATGATGACCCAGAAGATGAACGTTTTACCACAGATACCTTACTAATTTATGTAAATAGCCTCTGGAGCTTAGGGTTTGGAACGTTACAGAAATGTTTTTATATCAAAACTTCTGCAATGACTTAGTACAGGACGATTCCAGAACCCTATCTTGTACAGGCTGTATCTCCGAAAGTATAAGGCCTCAAAAGATGAATTTTGATCCCAACGTACCTTGATCCGTCTACTAAATATCCTCCAAGCTGTTACTTATGAAATGTTGTAGAAAACAATTTATAGTGAAAATTCAAGGGTGTCTCAGATGTAGCAGCGAAACCCCAAGACCTTGAGCTCTGATACCATATGTTAAGAACCAAATATCAATATAGCATAGAAAATTCTTAGAAAAACTACTCAACACCTTGAAAAAGAGATAATTTCAGATAATAAGCCTCTTCAAGGGGGAAACCTCCTTTTACCCCTCCTAAATGTTCAATGTAACATCCCGCTCTGGCGCACTGATAACACTTATTATTTGAGGACACTTGCTCACAAGTGATCTGGACTTTTTTTTATGTTAGACCATTTATACTTGATTATGATGCGATTGACAGATGACATGATGTGTTACTATTTGATGTAGACTAGTGCTATTGACTCAGTTTTATTGAGTGTGCAGGGTTTTTGACTTTGAGGATGCAGAGGCATCGGTAGAACCCCCTTGGACTCCAGACTGAGTCAGGGAGTGTGCTTTTGGGTGATATGTTTACTATGATGTTTCATTCGATTTGATGATTTGTTGTTGACATTTCTGACATGATTATTGTTGATGTAGGCTGACGATAGCTTGCTGACCAGACTCACATATGGAGTAAAGGGGCCACACACGATTTGCAGAGAGGTTGAGGGAGAGGGTTGGACAACAGCCCTGCCACCGCCTGCTAGCACTCCCGCCGTGGCTCGAACTGTAGGTTAACGATTACCTAGTTCGAGAGGACCCACGATGCCGTGAGGGACGACTGCGAAAGTCGCTCACGATGATTCTAAAGGGCGCGCAATAAGGCGGGGGCCTTATTCCTTATAACCCTTAGTCTCCTACAAGTTCACATGGCGGAGTGTTGACTCCAGGGGTTATAGAGGTCTACCAATCAGTCCATTTGGCGAGTGGCACCCTTGGAGAATGTGGTGCATCTTGAAGGGCACATCACAAAAAAGAAACTCAGTTGGCGAGTGGCACCCTTGGAGCACATGGTGCATACTGAAGGGCACGTCGCCCAAAAGAAATTCAAGAGGCGAGTGGCACCCTTGGCGCACGTGGTGCATCCTGAAGGGAACGTCGCAATAATGTGGTTGAAGGAGTCAACCTAATTAGCCCTAAGTCATCAGCACCTGAAGAAAACCTTAAGCAATTCCCTTAACCAATCGTCGCCTAGCTCAAAATCTAAACCCTAAGCCTAAGACTTTTCTAGAAAAAAGGGGGGAAATTTAGTGTGACCTTAACAAATGAAAATTTCCAAAAAAACGAAAACAAAAACTCAGACCATTATCCTCTCATTATCCATGTCTACTTAATTAAACTATCCTCCATCGCCTTGATCTTCCAGTATCCATCTCCCTTTTACTTGTCCAGTTCACATTACTAAATCGCCATCCCTCCCCTTAATTCCTCATTATTCTTTTTATGTAATACATTTACTTTTCCTGTATACATGTTGGCCATCACCTTAATCTCTCATTATCCTACATATATATATATATATATATTAATGGTGAATTTAAATGATGGATAATGATAATTTACTATGAAGAATGCATGTTTATAAATAGAAAAAAAAATGAAAATATATATACATATATTATAAACAAATGGTGGCGTATTCCTTAATCTTAAATTTTTAGAATAATTGAAATGGTAAATGGATTCTCTTTCCGTAATTTATTAATCTCTACCGCCTCAACCATTAATAAAAGTTACGCATGTAAAAATAAAAGGGAATTATTAATGAACGCACTTACTCTTTGAGTTTTTAAAAATATATATATATATATATATATAAAATAAAATAAAATAAAAAGAAACATAAGAAAATAGAAAAGGAAAAAGGGGGGGAAACCGAAACGAAAGAGGATTTAGGGTTTGAGATTGGATAAAATAAAAGGGAGAGGGGGGAAGAAGGGGGACTTTTGAGCTATTGGTATTTTTATGCTGCCAGACTAGAGACTGGACTGATTTCTTGTAGGAGTTGGGGATTCTCAGCAGACTTGAGTGGTAGCTCAGCCTTGGAGGCGAGCTGAGAAGCTAGGATATCGTCTAGGTTGTGTGTGGCCCCTTTGCGGCTCAGGGGGCTAAGGGGGAAGGAGAGTACCCCTAGCATTTGGCTGGGAGGTACCGGTGGGTTCTTTGCGGTCGACAAGAAGGAGCAGGAGCGGCAGGAGCACAAGGATCATTTCCTGCAAGCGTTAAGGACACAGGTATGTAAATCTCTGGGCGTTTCTATCTTGCTATGCATATTTATAAACTGTAGTTAATGGCTTTTGTGCAACTTGTAGTTTCAGTGGATATAGTGTGAATCGTGTGTGTGAACTGTAGCTTAATAGATATTGGCGTGACCATGAAACTTTTACGGCTATTACCCACCTTGTAAATAAAGTATTTATCGCTATTTTTCTCTTTATATTTTATTTATTTATTTGTTCCTGTTTGGGAAAATGGCGAACCTCTTGAGGCTGTTCCATCCCTTGCCCGTCCTTCGAAAAATGGTTCTGAACCTTAACCCAATACTGAATCGGCCTGTGTTATGAATTTGAATGGGCAATAATATATGATGGATCGTTAATAGATGATAGATAAGGCGTTATAGCATTTTATTACATTCTCCACAAGGTGTCCTGGTGGGCCTTCGTTTTACCAGCCTCTATCCTTGTGTTTTATGCCTTGGCCGTTGGGGCGTTTTATTTCAGTGAGAGATGTATTTCAGAAGGGGCGTATGTGTTTCAGTGGGCATTTATATTCTCAGTGTGCGTTGTTGTTTTTACTCTCGGTGTGCATCTGCCCCGTGTGTTAATTCTTCAACTAAATATACTCGGGCGTGGTTCCAAGCTTTTTGCGATTTTCCTTTCGTTTTGGTATTGGGTACAGCCTGGGGTTTTTTTGATAACTCGTTTTAGGTTATGGGTACTGTATTGATTCTGGGCATTTTACACTTTCGTCGGTGTCTTCATTGATGGTGGGCATCTCTATTGGATACTGGGGCGTTATATGATTGCCGACACTCATTCTCCAATTGCAAGAAGAGATACTGGCGATTGCAAGAAGAGATAGTGGAAATGGTGGGCGTGCACTAAGAGAGGGGTCTCTAGGGAGACTAGAGACAATAAGTTAGAAACCCTGCGATGAAATCACTTGACATAGAAACCACGCAAATTAAAAACCCTATAAAGCCTTCTCTAAGCTCGTAGATATGTTTTAATAGTTTTTTATTTTTTAACACGGTGGGTTTTACTTTTACTATTTACCTACTACCTCTTTCCATGCGCACCCCTCTGCGTAATTGGTGTTGTGCAATAAATGTTCATGTTCCATTGTCTGTGATATATAATCAATAAATGCTACCTGATCGGAATTCTCGCCCATTTTGTTTCAGACCCTGGATCGGTGAACTTGCTTGGTAAATGCTGCCTTCAACGCATTACTGTATTATACCGTGTGCCGTTTTATATACAATGGTTTAATGCGTTGTCCCCTTTTTACTGCGTGTGCATATAAATAGTTCAAATTGTATTGTACAGAGCAACCAAATTTTACTTACCGTAGTTAATGTTTATTTCTATTCTTATAACGTTTTAAAATACTTCATTATCGCATTATTCCAAGGTTTTATTATCCTGGCAAATACTTCATTATCCTCACAAAACTTAGTTTAATAATGTCGTTCCACCCTAACTATGGATTTCTTGTCATTTAATTCAAGAATTAATATGCCATTTTAGAATTAGGTTATTAATGATGATCCTCTCTAAATAGGGATTGTTGGTCGTTTAAATTCATGATGTAAATATGTTGTCTTAAATTTGGGTTTATTAATGCGGTTTTACATTAACTATGGAATTCTTGTCGTTTAATTCATGAAATGATTATGCTGCTTTAACCTTAGGATTCATAATGTTGTTCCACTTTAAATGGGTATTTCTTGTTGTTTAATTTCATGATTTTAATTTGCAGTTTTCAAATTAGGGTTACTAATGCCGTTCCACTTAAATATGGATTCATATCGTTAAAATTCTGGATTTGAATATGCTGATTAATCTTCTGGTGTTATGCTGCCATTTTAATATAGGGGTCTCTTCTCGTTAAATACTGGTTTAATGGTGTCGTTGTAACATTATGGGTTAATATAGTGGTTCCATATTAAGTGGTGCAATATTAGGGTTTAATATTAGGGATGACATTATGATTTAATATTAAGCAGTATATTATTAAGTGGTTAATAAGGTGGGTTAATTTAAGGTTTATATGGTGGTTTAACTTTATGATTAATATTAAGGGTTAATATTAAGTGGGTAACATTTTGGTTTAATATGGTGGTTTTAATTTGTGGGTGGTATGGTGTTTTAATATTGTGGTTAATATTATAGTTTAATATTGGGTTTTAATATTATCATCTAATATTAGGGTTTAATATTGCCATGTTAGCTTTTGGTTTTAGTTTCGCCGTTTTAATATCATGGTTCAATTATAATTGTCGATTCATGGTAACGATATTATGATTCCGTTGTTGACGATAACAAATTAGGTGAGTGTTAGAATCATTTAATTGCAGTGTTGTGGCATTCTAGAAAGCAAGGAAATGAGGGTGTTGTGGAGATTTCATGGTAGCCGCAATATGATGGACGACCCATAAAACGTAGGGTCTGTGAATCTAAGTGAAGTCATTATTAAAATTTAGTAAACGGGGATTGTAGTTACCTAGTTGTACCTTACTTAAGGTGGGATGACTTGTTGCTTAGCAAATTTTTTAAAATGGAGTAATTGGTCTGTGATTTGTCAGTGATTCTTAATCATGGAGGGTCAATGTCGGAGTCTTTCTTACTTGCACCTTCCTGGAGGATGCTTGTTCATACCATTTATGTTGTGCAAGGTCGTGATCATCTTATTGTTGGGTCAGTCTTGTCGGGCGGGATGTAGCCACTTTCAATAGCCTTAGTATTTATGTCTATGTGTTCCTCTGCATCAAGAATCCAGTGCCGTATCAATAGTCTTAGGCCCTTTAAAGGCTGTGTTTCCACTCTTGCGACACACCTGGGGGGATTACTAGTTTCTGCCTGAGAAGTCGACCAGGAGCCTGTCTAATCTTCTTTCGAGAAGATATAAGACTAAAAGCCCTGCTTTTCTGTGCAGAAATAGTAAACTCTAATGTTGGATTCTTCCATTCTGTGACAGTACTGTACTTAACACCTGGTGTCTTTTTCTTCTTACAGCTGCTAGTTGCACGCCTTATGTCCAGGGGTGCTTATTTCTTGTTGTCACTGTGATTGTCGGGTCGTCTTGATTGTGTTTGTCTTACTTGCATCTTGTTGGTTCGAGTGGTGACGTAGAGTCAAGGGGGTTGTTTCTTCTACACGCGCGCACACACTTTAAACAAACAAAAAAAAATTTGCACCTGTTTTCAAAGTCATTTTCGTAACCAGGAGGGTTGTTACATATGGTATCAGAGCCGGTTCGACTCGCGACTTGGGGTTCGCTACGTCTTTCGTTGACATGAGTTGATTTTATTATACCGTTGTTGATCGAGTTGATTGTGTGCGTGCAGGTAATCATGGTTGGAGGACGCCGCGGAGGCAGACGACGGGGTGCTAGGGGAGGAGGCGAGATGCCTCCAACAACATCCACGCCTGAGGGGTCTAACCCCGAGGGAGGCGAGCAGGTGCTCAGACAGGAACATATAGCAGTTGGTGATGTTATTGGGATGATGAGATCCTTTCAGCGCATGTCCGAGGCTCTGATCAGCCGTTTGGACAGAGACGAGGCCAGGGCACCGGCACCCCCTGAGGTTACGCCACGCGCACCGGCCGTCACAGGTAGCATTCACTGTGAACTCGAGAAGGTAAAATTTCCCGAGTTCTTTGGTGCCCCGGACGGCGCAGCCTCTGAGGCATGGTTGGAGAATATGGTGATGTGCTTCGCACTTCGCGATTATACCTCCAACACGAAGGTCCGCATTGCGGTCTTTCAACTGAAGGGGAGCGCTCTTCTATGGTGGAAGACGCTCCTTCCGTAGCTGAACATGGTCGTGGAAGACATGTCATGGGAACTGTTCGAGGAATGGTTCCGAGAGAGGTACCTTTCTGAGGAATTCTTTGAGTGCCAACTCAATGAGTTCAACGTGCTATGACAGGGAGGTCGTACGGTGCCCGAGTACGAGGCACGATTCATGGAGCTGCTCCGGTATGCTCCGCACCTTAACACAGACAAGCTCAAAGTCAACAGGTTTGTGTTTGGCCTTAACGACAGTCTTCGTGCAAAGGTTAGGATCTTGATGCCTCAAACCTTGCACGACACTGTCCAAAAGGCCCTCATAGCAGAGGAGGAGCTTATCAGTGGGGGTCAGACCAGGAATCCAGCGAGACCCGCGGGGCAGCGTTCATCTGGTGCGTCGCGACATCAGGCACCAGCGAGACATACGCCGGGACATCGTGGCTTCCAGAGGGGATCCACGTTCACTACACCTCGATGACCGCCGCCTCAGCAGTGGACACCTTATCGAGGACCACCGCACCAGTAGTAGTGTCGCCCGCAGAAGCATTAGTTTAGGCCTGTTCAGCAGAACAAACCAGGGTTCCAGGCTGAAGAAGGGGTGTTGGACGTGTGGGGAGCCACACTACCAATGCGACTGTCCTGTGAAGAGGACCAGGACATCTGGATCAGCCAGACCCACTACCGTGGGAGATATGGGCAAGGCCCATCGGATACATGCAGCGGTGAATAACCGCCAGGCAGAACACCAATCGACTGTGCTCGAGACGACAGGTACTGTCGCTGACCAGACCCTTAGTGTTTTGATAGACCCAGGAGCTACTGAGAGTTACATTTCTGGTGCAACGCTAAAAAGGATTAAGGTAAAGGCAGTCGAACAGGATGATTTTAGCTTCGTGGAGATGGCTTCGGGAGCCAAACAAAAGGTGGGAGGAAAGGTTATGGGTTGTACCCTTAACCTGGGAGAGTTTGTAACAAGGGTCAACTTGTACGTCACGACCTTAGGATCGTATGACGTTGTGATCGATATGGATTGGTTGGAAACGCATGAGGCGATACTCAACTGTAAGACGAAACGGTTGATCTTGGCTAATGACGAAGGACAGAGACGTGTGATTGTAGGAAGGAACCAGGGAGTTTCCCTGCGGTTCGTCTCTTCCTTACAGCTACGGAAAAGTATGCACAAGAGGTGGAAACTTTATGCGATCCTCGTGCTAAACGAAAAGGGGGTAGCGGAAGGTCTAGAACACCTTCCGGTGGTGAAGGAGTTTGCGGACGTATTTCCAGAGGACTTGCTTGGGATGCCGCTGGAAAGGGAACTGGAGTTTACCATAGACCTGAAACCGGGAACCGAACCGATAGCAAGAACGCCTTATCGGATGTCGACCCCGGAGTTGCAAGAGTTGAAAATGCAACTAAAGGAGTTGTTGGACCTGGGACTGATATGTCCTAGTGTGTCACCATGGGGTGCACCAGTTATTTTCATACGAAAGAAGGACGGATCATGGAGGCTTTGTATTGACTACCGTCAATTGAACAAGGCTACGATCAAGAATCAGTATCCCTTACCAAGAATTGACGATCTATTCGATCAAATGAAGGGTGCGACGGTGTTCTCCAAGATCGATTTATGATCCGGATATCACCAGTTACGAATCAAGGAGGATGACATCCCTAAGACTTCCTTTAAGACGAGATTTGGACATTACGAGTTTACTGTTTTTCCATTTGGACTGACAAACGCCTCAGGGGTATTCATGAGTTTGATGAACGAGGTGTTCTGCGAGTACTTGGACAAGTTAGTCCAAGTATTCATTGACGATATTTTGATCTACTCTCAGATGACGGAGGAGCATGACAATCACTTGCGCTTGGTACTACAATGTTTACGAGAACACAAATTGTATGGGAAGTTGTCCAAATGCTCTTTTTACCATTCAAGGATTCACTACTTAGGGCATGTCATCTCCGGCGAGGGTATCGTCGTGGATCTAGCCAAGGTTGAGGCTATTATGGAATGGCCTACGCTGACAAATGTCACAGAAGTGTGTAGTTTTATGGGATTAGAAGGATACTATCGACGGTTTGTCGACGGTTTTTCGAAGATAGCAAATCCGATCACGGAATTGCAGAAGAAAAACAAGAAGTTTGTTTGGACAGAGAAATGCGTGGAAGCATTTCGGAGGCTTAAGGATTTGTTGACAACTGCGTCGATACTAAAGGTCCCTGACATGGATGCAGACTTCTTGGTATGCACTGATGCATCCAAGGAAGGTTTAGGCGGAGTCTTGATGCAGGACGGACGAGTGACTGCTTACATTTCGAGGAAGTTGAGAAGGCATGAGGAGAACTACGCGACACACGATTTGGAGTTACTAGCCATCTTATATGCCTTGAAGGTTTGGAGACACTACCTTGTTGGATGAAAATTTGAATTAAAGACTGATCATTGTGGACCACAACACATTTTTACGCAAAGCGACCTGAACGCGCGACAACGGCGTTGGTCGAAATTGCTCAGCGAATACGACTTCGAGATTACGTACATAAAGGGAACAATGAACCGAGTGGCGGATGCCTTGAGTTGGAGGCCACGCATCTTTTCGGTGTTACCTCTTCAGACAAATCTACGTGAGAAGATTCTCACCTTACAACGTGATGATGACTGGTACAAGGAAGTCAAGGATTTTATCGAACAAAACACGATGACGGTACCACGATATGAGGGATATTCTTTGGATAACGATGGGTTATTGAGGTTTAGAGGTTGGATTTACGTACCGCCTAACGACGAGTTGAGGATGCTGATCCTGAGCGAGGCTCATAGAGCCGTTTACATGGCTCACCCGGGAGTTACGAAGATGAGGGCAGACCTCAAACCATTATTCTTTTGGAAAGGAATGAAGGCCGACATAGTCAACTTTGTGGCTAGATGTCTCGAGTGTCAGCAGGTAAAGGCTGAACATAGACACCCGGCAGGATTACTTCAACCACATGCCATTCCGGAATCGAAATGGGATGTTATATCGATGGATTTTATTGTTGGATTGCCACTGACGGCAAGGAGACATGACTCGATTTTTGTAGTAGTAGACACTCTGACAAAGAGTGCTCACTTTATTACAGTGCGTACGACATATTAGGCACCTGACATAGCGAGAGTTTTCATCAGTGAGATTGTGAAGCTGCATGGTGTTCCTAAAAAGATTATATCCGATCGAGGATCGGTGTTTACTGGACGATTTTGGACGAGTTTCCAAGTGGCCTTGGGAACCGAACTTAACTTTAGTACTGCGTATCACCCAGAGATGGACGGACAGACAGAACGTATGAACCAAACCTTGGAAGACATGTTTCACATGTACGTGATGGACCAACAAAAGCGTTGGGAGGAATTCTTGCCTCTAGTAGAGTTCGCTTACAACAACAGTTACCAGAGAACCATTAAGATGGTGCCTTTTGAGTTTCTTTATGGGTGACCGTGTTGGACGCCCTTGAGTTGGGATCGGCTTGAGGATAGGGTCCTGGTGGGACTAGAAGCGATCCAAGAAATGGAAGAGTAGATGCAAACCATAAGACAACGGATTAAAGAAGCACAGGATCGACAGAAGAGTTATGCCGATGCGCATCGAGTCGACCGTAGTTACGAGGTCGGTGATCGAGTCTTCTTGCGGGTTAAACTGCATAAGAGTTTGATCAAGTTTGGAAAGGGAGATAAACTCTCTCCTAGGTTTGTGGGACCCTTCGAGATTATGGAGAGAAAGGGGCCCGTGGCCTATCGACTAGCCTTGCCTGATTCTTTGAGGTGTATGCACGATGTTTTTCATGTATCTGTTTTGAGACATTATATTAGTGATCCTACACATGTGATTGACCTGAGTTCCTTGCAGGTATCAGACGAGGGAGCGCTCATGGCTGATCCGGTCCGCATCTTAGATCATCGCGTTCGATAGTTACGACGTCGAACGGTAGATCAAGTCAAGGTCCAGTGGGACAGTTATAGTCCACACTCGACGACCTAGGAGGACGCAAAGGATATGCGTCAGCAGTGTCCATTTTTGTTTGATAGATAGACTTATGATACTGTGATACTTTATTTTTTCATTTATACTGAGAAACTTCGGGACGAAGTTTAGACCAAGAGGGGGTGTATGTAACATCCCTCTCTGGCGCACTGAGAACACTTATTATTTG
>ML777181.1:338435-373614 GCA_009831015.1 Picea engelmannii
GGTATTGTTATGCTGCCAGACTAGAGACTGGACTGATTTCTTGTAGGAGTTGGGGATTCTCAGCAGACTTGAGTGGTAGCTCAGCCTTGGAGGCGAGCTGAGAAGCTAGGCTATCGTCTGGGTTGTGTGTGGCCCCTTTGCGGATCAGGGGGATAAGGGGGAAGGAGAGTATCCCTAGCATTTTGCTGGGAGGTACCGGTGGGTTCTTTGCGGTCGGCAAGCAGGAGCAGGAGCGGCAGGAGCACAAGGATCATTTGCTGCAAGCATTAAGGACACAGGTATGTAAATATCTGAGTGTTTCTATCTTGCTATGCATATTTATAAATTGTAGTTAATGGATTTTGTGCAACTTGTAGTTTCAGTGGATATAGTGTGAATCGTGTGTGTGAATTGTAGCTTAATAGATATTGGCGTGACCATGAAACTTTTACGGCTGCTACCCACCTTGTAAATAAAGTATTTACCGTTGTTTTTCTTTTTATAATTTTTTTTTTTATTTGTTCCTGTTTGGGAAAATGGCGAACCTCTTGAGGCCGTTCCATCCCTTGCCCGTCCTTCGAAAAATGGTTCTGAACCTTAACCCAATACTGAATCGGCCTGTGTTATGAATTTGAATGGGCAATAATATATGATGGATCGTTAATATATGATAGATAAGGCGTTATAGCATTTTATTACATTCTCCACAAGGTGTCCTGGTGGGCCTTCATTTTACCAGCCTCTGTCCTTGCGTTTTATGCCTTGGCCGTTGGGGCATTTTATTTCAGTGAGAGATGTATTTCAGAAGCGGCGTTTGTGTTTCAGTGGGCATTTATATTCTCAGTGTGCGTTGTTGTTTTTACTCTCGGTGTGCGTCTGCCCCGTGTGTTAATTCTTCAACTAAATATACTCGGGTGTGGTTCCAAGCTTTTTGCGATTTTCCTTTCGTTTTGGTATTGGGTACAGCCTGGGGTTTTTTTGATAACTCGTTTTAGGTTATGGGTACCGTATTGATTCTATGCGTTTTACACTTTCGCCGGCGTCTTCATTGATGGTGGGCGTCTCTATTGGAGACTGGGGCGTTATATGATTGCCAACACTCATTCTCCGATTGCAAGAAGAGATACTGGCGATTGCAAGAAGAGATAGTGGAAATGGTGGGCGTGCACTAAGAGAGGGGTCTCTAGGGAGACTAGAGACAATAAGTTAGAAACCCTGTGATGAAATCACTTGACACAGAAACCACACAAATTAAAAACCCTATAAAACCTTTTCTAAGCTCGTAGATATGTTTTAATAGTTTTTTATTTTTTAACACGGTGGGTTTTACTTTTACTATTTACCTACTACCTCTTGCCATGCGCACCCCTCTGCGTAATTGGTGTTGTGCAATAAATGTTCATGTTCCATTGTCTGTGATATATAATCAATAAATGTTGCCCGATCAGAATTCTCGCCCATTTTGTTTCAGACCCTGGATCAGTGAACTTGCCTGGTAAATGTTGCCTTCAACGCATTACTGTATTATACCGTGTGCCATTTTATATACAATGGGTTAATGCGTTGTCCCTTTTTTACTGCGTGTGCATATAAATAGTTCAAATTGTATTGTACAGAGCAACCAGATTTTATTTACCGTAGTTAATGTTTATTTCTATTCTTATAACGTTTTAAAATACTTCATTATCGCATTATTCCATGGTTTTATTATCCTGGCAAATACTTCATTATCCTCACAAAACTTAGTTTAATAATGTCGTTCCACCGTAACTATGGATTTCTTGTCATTTAATTCAAGAATTAATATGCCGTTTTAGAATTAGGTTAATAATGATGATCCTCTCTAAATAGGGATTGCTGGTCGTTTAAATTCATGATGTAAATATGTTGTCTTAAATTTGGGTTTATTAATGCGGTTCCACATTAACTATGGAATTCTTGTCGTTTAATTCATGAAATGATTATGCTTCTTTAACCTTAGGATTCATAATGTTGTTCCACTTTAAATGGGTATTTCTTGTTGTTTAATTTCATGATTTTAATTTGTGGTTTTCAAATTAGGGTTACTAATGTCGTTCCACTTAAATATGGATTCATATCGTTAAAATTCTGGATTTGAATATGCTGATTAATCTTCTGGTGTTATGTTGCCATTTTAATATAGGGGTCTCTTCTCGTTAAATGCTGGTTTAATGGTGTCGTTGTAACATTATGGGTTAATATAGTGGTTCCATATTAAGTGGTGCAATATTAGGGTTTAATATTAGGGCTGACATTATGATTTAATATTAAGCAGTATATTATTAAGTGGTTAATAAGGTGGGTTAATTTAAGGTTTATATGGTGGTTTAACTTTATGATTAATATTAAGGGTTAATATTAAGTGGGTAACATTTTGGTTTAATATGGTGGTTTTAATTTGTGGGTGGTATGGTGTTTTAATATTGTGGTTAATATTATAGTTTAATATTGGGTTTTAATATTATCATCTAATATTAGGGTTTAATATTGCCATGTTAGCTTTTGGTTTTAGTTTCGCTGTTTTAATATCATGGTTCAATTATAATTGTCGATTCATGGTAACGATATTATGATTCCGTTGTTGACGATAACAATTAGGTGAGTGTTAGAATCATTTAATTGCAGTGTTGTGGCATTCCAGAAAGCAAGGACATGAGGGTGTTGTGGAGATTTCATGGTAACCACAATATGATGGACGACCCATAAAACGTAGGGTCTGTGAATCTAAGTGAATTCATTATTAAAATTTAGTAAACGGGGATTGTAGTTACCTAGTTGTACCTTACTTAAGGTGGGATGACTTGTCGCTTAGCAAATTTTTTAAAATGGAGTAATTGGTCTGTGATTTGTCAGTGATTCTTAATCATGGAGGGTCAATGTTAGAGTCTTTCTTACTTGCGCCTTCCTGGAGGATGCTTGTTCATACCATTTATGTTGTGCAAGGTCGTGATCATCTTATTGTTGGGTCAGTCTTGTCGGGTGGGATGTAGCCACTTTCAGTAGCCTTAGTATTTATGTCGGTGTGTTCCTCTGCATCAAGAATCTAGTGCCGTATCAAGAGTCTCGGGCCCTTTAAAGGCCGAGTTTCCACTCTTGCGACACACCTGGGGAGATTACTAGTTTCTGCCTGAGAAGTTGGCCAGGAGCCTGTCTAATCTTCTTTCGAGAAGATATAAGACTAAAATCCCTGCTTTTCTGTGCAGAAATAGTAAACTCTACTGTTGGATTCTTCCATTCTGTGACGATACTGTACTTAACACCTGGTGTCTTTTTCTGCTTACAACTGCTAGTTGCACGCCTTATGTCCAGGTGCATTTATTTCTTGTTGTCACTGTGATTGTCGGGTCGTCTTGATTGTGTTCATCTTGCTTGCATCTTGTTGGTTCGAGTGGTGACGTAGAGTCAAGGGGGTTGTTTCTTCTACACGCGCACACACACTTTAAACAAACAAAAAAAAAATTGCACCTGTTTTCAGAGTCGTTGTCGTAACTAGGAGGGTTGTTACATTCAAGTACAAGATGATTCAAAATGAAAATGTCTCCTTGGTATATATAGGAGACTAGGAGGTGTAATTACAACTAATGGCCTAAAACCGACATAAATAAAATAACATTACTAATCTAATATCCCCCAATTAAGGGGTAATGAGCCAATATTAGGGCTTAAGAACAGTTGATAATGGTTGGGGTTTAATCTTCATTGTACATAATTTTTCTTGAGCCTGCGCATCCTCTGGTTTTCTATCACTCCAAACTTAAATTATCAAACATGACAACCTCCCAAGGTCATAGGTATTGGGCCATTTCATTTTTCATAGACCTCTTCTTGTTATTTGTCTATTGGAAGATGAATCCTCCCTCTCGTGGTATTTACTGGGTTTGTTTGATAGCAACCATGGCCCCAATGGTTAAAATTAAACCTAGTGTATCTCAAGCCCTTCTCACCCACGACGATGCCATAAACGATTTACAAGCACACGGTTGGGCTATTTTCATCTGAAAATTCGAAGGTTATAACCTGGCGGTCGCACAAGATTTTTCTCAAACATTTTGTGGCTTTAGAGCCAAAGTTGGGGATCTGAAATTGGAGGTTACAAAGGACTCTATAGCTCGTGCAACAGGACTATCACAGGAAGGAAAAAAATGGTTCAAAAATGCCAAGCTAGAAGGCGTGCCTTGGAGCCTATTCATGGTCTATAGGAAATCAACATGCTACCCTAAAGGTACTCCTATTAACCTCTTGAAACCTCGATGGCACGAACTCCTAATTCTAAAACAGTTTATAACGTGCGAGGGTAGTTATGGTTTAGTGTTTTTGTATCATATCCGACTGTTGATGTTGTTCCTAGGGTTTAAGATAAACATGCCCTTATATTTGTTGATGAGCCTACATAACATGTCAAAGCACTATAAGAAGTAGAGTTTAAACCCTCTATTTAGCCTCTTCCACCATGGGATTATACAAATTCTTTTGCTATCGCATCTGGCTCAAATTGGGGACACTTGGATAGATTTCCTGTATCGAAAAAAAAATTCCCTACCTGAGAGCATAGTGAACTCACCTATGCATTCAAATATAAATCCCAATCTTTGTAAACCTATGGCTGAAAGTCAAGGTGTCGATTCACATATAAACTATGAGCTCACTAAACCAATTTCTGTTGCTATGCAAAACCCTCTGGGTAACAAACCCTGATATAATTACCCAAGAGATCATTAGAAGAGGTAGTGGATGTGTTGAAGGAGAGGGGTTCTCCTAATCTTGCTATTGAGCTGACTCAGGGCTTGCATGGCAAACCAACTGTTAAGAAAAATCGTAAGAAGAAGAAACAGGGTAAATCAGACCTGACTTTCATAAACAAAAGACAAGGCAAGTTAATTTCTAGGAGTTTGAGAAATCAACAACATGATCATTCGAGCTCGATATCGATGATCGAGGTCAATGATCACTTAACCGATGACGATATCAATGATTTCCTTTCCCGAGAAGATTTGGATAACCAGGGTCTCGAAAATGAAATTGTTAGCGAAGCTACACAATACAGTTTTGTTTCTAAACTACCTCCATTTCTAAAATACCAAAAGGGATTTTCTAGCATAGGCCATGATTTGAAACAAGCTACAAGAAAAACCGAAGAACCCATTGCTGAGTACACTCAAACTCGACCTGCTATAGCACCGGTACACTCTGACAATTGTTAGGACTGGGTATAATGATACTACAGTGACATACCATATTTACAGGGACAATTAAAAAATTTGGCAGCTCGAAATTCTTTGCTTGAACAAGAAAATCATGAATTGAAGGCATTCACAGATCGAGTAAGTAAAAGGCCCAAAAGAACTGGTAGTGTGATCATAAAAAATGCAACCAATTTCAATGCCATCATTAACTTAGAATTATCTGACCCTTCATTGTCTAATTTCTATAATGGTAAAAGTGGTTTTGTTTTTCTTTGATTTGATTCTGTTATAAAAGTCAAATAGGAAGATTTATTTTGATTTTCTTTGTTAATATAAGACTAGCTACAAAATATCATGATTCTGTAGCCAGTCTATTTCTGAATGCTATTTTGTATTATTTTCTAAAAAACAATTCTGTTTTGTCATTTACAGGAAAATAATAATTATGGTGCTATTCACAAGGAGAAGCCATCACATATTATACACTGTATAGTTTAGTAGTTTCTTTTCTATTTGATAAAACTATGCCATTATGTAATTAATTTTGAAAACAAAACTCCTACGGGAGTGGTTCCCTGTTGTACTATTTTTTTAAGGCAATCTATTTTTTTTGGATTACCCTCTATTTTGCATGATAAGAGGTTGTCAATCCAAGACTAGTTTAAATAGTGATTGCTATTAGTAGTAAAGACAACTTTGGTGGGAATACAGTATGGACATGTGATTTTGGGAACTGATACGAGAAATTTATTCACCATCGGCGTTAGACCTATATGATTCTTATTCCATTATGTTCTTCTATTACCTCGGTCTTATGAGATATTATTATGATTGATTTAGCTTTAGCCTCATCATCATATGGTGTTTCATATTGTTAAATATTTTGATGTTGTCCATAATTTGTCATTCCATTTTTTATGTGTGATCAATCTGTCACTTGATTGTTATTGATTTATTTCCTAAATTTAAATGTTGGATAATATCGATACACAGAATTGAGTTTTTTCCCGTTCTTAAATATTGATTATCATAAGATCATAGGATTTTAATCAGTTATTATTTTGTTATATTCTTGCTCCAACAAATTAAAAACTTCTTTGAATTTATTCTAGAAAGTACTAGTTTTGTTCTATTACAGGTTTCCATTACATGCAGGACATGTAGGAGTTCAAACAACACAGAAAGATAATCTCAGTTTCACTAATCAACAATAGGTTGGTCTTTGTGTTATTTAGTTAAATTATTTATTAATAAAATGATGATTGCATAAATTAGCTTTGACTATTTATGTATCTTTGTTTCAATTGTATTTTCATATTATTTATTAGTTTTAAATCTTTAAACATTCAAAAAGAAAACAAAAAAGACTTATGTTCTATCTTCCTTTCGTTTAGAAACACTATTGCAAACATTCATTTCACAAGATTTCAAGTAAACCTTGCAAGCCGTATATAGACTGTTTATAATCATTTGTATATATTCATGTTTCTATTTGAATACATGTAATTAGTAGACATATAGTTAGTATCTTAGCTCTAGATTCATTTATTTATTTTATCACTTTTAGGACTTAGTTAGCTAACAGATCCATTAAATCCGTCGGGTCAGTTCATTCCAAATAGCTTGGGTTAATTAGACAACCCTGGTCTGGATCTGACCTGCAAGTTGACGGCGTGTTTCTTACGCCCGTCAGCAATACCTTCCAAAAAAATCCTGGCCATAGACGACGCTACCCATCACTCTCAGCAGTGGGTCACCCCTGAGCTGGGACTAAAATCCACTAGGGTAAAGGAATTCGTATGCTAGGCTGAGATAATGGGATGCTACATAATCAATAATAAGGATTCCCTCCTAGGAGCCAACTTGTTACACATCCGACCACCCACAGGCTAGGAAATGCCTTCTGCAGAGCACTCTTTCATGCTCTGATACCAATTTGTGACACACCCGGCCACCCAAATGCCAAGACATTCTACGCCAGAGAACAATTGCGTTCTCTCTCAGCAGAACATACTCTAACATACTCAACATCTAAACTGAGCTATGTCAGATACATTATTTTTCCAACTGCATGTCATTAAAACATATGCACACATAGAACTCTTATGGAAGCTTATATATAAACATGAACAGACAAATATGTTATGTAAATGCATGGATTCATACTGAAATAACAATAAATGCATACATACAACATATACAAGAAATACCCATAAATATAAACAAAGTTATAAATCATGCACAGGGTAAATCCATAAAACTGAACACATATATAATAATGAAGCATGTAAATTTATCACACAGTTGACACTTATCTTGGTAAGAATATAACCAACTGTGTGTAGACCTTCCATAAACCTCCCATCCTTAGAACAAACTATTCATCACTCTCAACAGTGAGTCACCCCTGAGTTGGGACTAAACTCCACCCAGGTAAAGGGTTCCTGACCAGGCTAATGGCTCATGGAAAATAGGAAAGAATCCATCACAGGTGCCTACTCAACTAACAACCTACGATCCCTCATTCCCAACATGCCTGTCCCACCCAAGGAAGTGTTCCCCTTCTCTTCTTAATAGTCCCTCAGGTGTCCCACTTCCCTTCCAGGGCTTCAGCAACAGGCCAGACAGGAAGTCTCAAAGATCTGTAGCTGTAGTTCAACACCTTTAGGAAGTCAATTCCCAACAATTCTCTCACCTAGAGAGAAATTTCTCATGGGCCTGACAACCCACCTCTTCAGTCCAACTTCCATCTAACCAGCTACACCAACCTCTGTGGCCATGGATACAAGCTTGGTATAGTGACAGAAAGTATGGAGGATAACTGATGGCGTGAGTGAAAAATGGTCCATGCCTCATGGCTGACTGATCGAAAGAATCATCAGAAAAATGATGGTAAGAATGATGGGGAAGTGTTAAAATGAGCTAAGTCCCCACAATAAGTATGCATGTCCCCAACTTGACACTTGTCATGTTGGGAGCTACTTTGGCGCACTTGTTCGCAACTTTAGAACTTAGGATAAAATAATTATCCATACTTTATGATTTAAGAAATACTAATATAATATTCCTTTTTGGTTCAAGCTCCCCAACTTATCCCTTTTCCTTAACTTTTAGGCCCCGCCCTTTCCCTGACTAGTGGAGTTTAGTCCCCCATCTCTTTTATCGTGGTCGGTTTGCGTGCAACAATGTATTTTATATTAAGTATGAGACATGTACAAAGACAAGCACTCTAGCCTTTAACATCTAGGCTCTTTGGCCTAATAAAAACATAAGCATCCTAGCTTATAATAACTGGCTCACCAGCCTATAAAACATATCATATACATAAAGGCTTGTTGGTCTCACAATTGCACACACTAAAGATGTTGCACGTGGTGTCTGGAATGTGCAACATCCTCATTTTTACTGCGCAGTACATGCGTGCACTACACCATGGAAATGCAAGCCAAAAGGGTATAAAACAACTCACCAGCTTAAGTACATTATTACATTCGTTGTTGGGGTTCTACCTGGGGATATTACAATCCCCCCTCCTTATGTATGCATTGTCCTCAGTGCATCATGTACACATATATAACATTTTTTTCAAAAATCCTCAGTGCATTATATACCATGTACCATTCAAATTCTTTAAAATATCCAAGCTTTAGCTATTGAAATCTTGTTATCTATCTAGTGATCTACTTTCCAGTACTAATTCTGGTATTCATACTGCAACTTGAAGTCAATTTATCTATTCCATATAGCTACTTCAGGAAATAATTCAGCTCATTGTTCCTTATTAGCTGCTTCAATTAAACTTCATTGAAGCAACAACTAGTTGTAGATCCATGACATTCCACCCAGCCTTATATCTCACTGCTGAGAATCTTTCAGTAACATACCATTCCCAAGCATGGGATATGACTCCATCAAGACAATGGCTTCTCAATATAACCATGACCCACAATCAATATCCATGTAGTCTAGGCCAAGGTACCAAACCTCAACAACACTCCAACCAACAGTATCTCTTCCCCACATGTCTGTACAACCCAAGGTAGTATGCACCTTCATTTTCCAACAATTCATCGGCTACTCAACTTCCTTTCCAAGGCTCTAGTACAAGCCGGATAGGAAGTCTCAGAGCACTGTGGCTCCAAGAGTTCCCACTTTAATTATTATCATCTCATCCGCATCATACACATGCAATTATCACGAGAGATCATTATAAAAATTCCATTTTATAAATCAACTTAATTTCATAAGGAATTTGACTTTTCCCAATATGAAATTCTATTTATATTGCATACAACCAACAAATTGTCAATATTTTATGTATATCATAACTCATCATGCACGTCACCTTATGCAATGATTCTTAGAATTTCCTGCACCTAGAAATTCAATCACAATTACCAAACAATTCAACCAAATAGAATGACTCATCATTCTATTCATATGCATATTCATAATTAATAACAATCAGTTCATTTCTTCAATTTTTTGAACATAAATTTCCTGCAGTCACTTTTCCTATGACCACCTCACTTGCAACTTTCCTATTGCAATGTTTATCAGATCCTGAAATGTTCTCAACTTCATGAGTTAGCAACATTTCAACCATTAGTATAATTATTTCCATGTAAAAACATATATAAATTCACTCACAAAATGCATTCAACAAAATGCATTTAAGTATACAATTCCATCATGTATGAGTGCAACTCTGCCACTTACCAGGCATGAGTGCAACTCTCAATGCTTGTTTATTCAATGCACCCTTGCATTGATTTTCATAAATAGATTTATCTAAGTCATGAATCTCACCATCCATAAATTGGAAATATGGCCAATGTCTTGACACATCTTCACACACTTCCCATTGTCTTCACAATTACTTGGACACCTTCCTTTTCGACTTGAACACTACACCAAGAATACAATTTTGTAGTGTTTATTAGTGTTAGAAAAAAGGTTGCAGTCCAAGTTTTATTTAAAGTAAGAAGATCATTGGGTATTTGTGTGGTACATAACCTTTCTATAACCATACCCTGCCATATCCAACCATGTCCTAGTCTCATACATGACTAGCTTTCTTATCATCATTCCTATATCCAGTTATTATCTTTTATTTTCTCTAGTTATTGCCTCATAACCAAATTAACATGACATGCTACTATGTCAGTGTGTGCATTCAAAAGCTAAAAATCTTTGGTAAATATAATAGGCCTCTAGCCTTTACCACACTTAGCGGTAACTTAATTATGTCAATGCACTTAAACAATACCATGCAGTGCAGTTTAAAATTCAATTTGGGGAAATTCTTACCTATATTTCCCTTTGGCAATTATACAACATGCTTTCCAAAAGAGAGATACTTATCCGCAGGGCTGCCATTAAACGAGTTTAATGCTACCTAATTATCTGATGACTATAGAAGTTCTCGTGCTTCCTTATTAGCCTTATAATTCAATATTCCATCCTTATGTTGCTTCCATCCGTGTGCAGCAAAATTATCAACAACACTTGCAAACATGCAAGCATTATCACCTTATGGTTGTCCCAACAAGCCATAAAATACTTGCTGCTACAGTAAATTGCAGCAACTTCTTTCTTCCTGTATCACGGTTCCTTGTTTATCCCATAAGTCTTCCATTCTCCTGGATTCCTGAACCTTCAAGTACTCTTCACTGTATTTACTGTACATGAATATTTCGGATCTGAGAACTTTCTAGACAATACACTCTTGGTTGCCTTTGTTTTTCCATCCGAATACTAAAATGATTTTAACCTTCAGATTTTATTTATTTCTCGGATCCATCTATCCCAACTCATACTTGGATGAATTACAATTCCAATCTTGTTGTCTTATAGACTTTGACCTTCAACGTCCATTTATTTATTTATTCTTGGATCCCTCTGATCCAACTCCTACATGACCCAATTCTATTTCTAGTCATGTTTTCTTAGTAACCTTGGACAATTAACACCAACTTACTTCTTGAGGTACTTGATTTATCCTTTCCTTAACTGATCATATCAGTACTTGGATTTTCTTATTGTCTATTGCTTTCCTTGTCTTGACCAATCTGATTTCAACCTGCCTTGCACAATCCAATTCTATCATGCCATAAATAATGCCCTTCATACCATGCTTCCACTATGCACTCTGATAACCATAAGGGAAGCATTACTCTAATTTCACAGCTAATCCATATATATGATGCATTCCTTACCCAATATGCAATAAGCCTCTTTCTTTATCTAATTACTGTCATTCAGGTAGTCAATTCCTTTTATAATATATTTGACTCCCGTGTATTGCTTAATCTATATATTGGTTTCTTTGGGAGTGAATGCACTTTCAATAATTCATTCACTACACAATCCATTCCTCTGTCTGGATTCTATTGAATACTTGACTAACATGAGAGGACTTCTTGTAGTGGCTTACAAAGACTTTATGGTTGTGCCAAGATTCATACCTTGACATTTTATGGTCTTGGATTTTGATCATCTTATGAAATATTTTTTTATAGCACTCTTTCCCTAAGTACCTATGCTTAATCCTAGCTAAAATTCAACCTTCTCACCTGTTAATAACTGAAAGTTTTTAACTTTGCAAAAATGTTTTTAGATAGGACCCAAGTCTTGAGAATTTAGCAAGAACTACATCATCGCAAAATCTTGATAGTTTGGAGGACTGGGAAAACCATTGTGGTTTTTAAAATAAACGTGTGGCACCTCCAGAGATACATTAGGGCAAAGGGAGGTTTGTCGAAACTACTTTCACCAAAGCCCTGATGTCACGTGTTTCAATATGTCAAAACCACCACTCGTGGAATGGGCGACAGCTAGTCACATCACCCTGTTTCACTCGTTCGGCACTTCATAGCCATGTGACGTCAACTGAACGCCGCCATGTAACAAACTCAAAAGATAATCATTTGAAATGGATTAGACGAGCATGGAAACCAACACACTTGTACGTAAGTCTGTCTGTGATTCATGATTGGGGCTCTATAACTACCAATTCTCAAGCATGGAGCATCATATTATTCGTAAACAGAGTTATCTCCAAATTTTCTTGACCGTCTTCTCTCTATAAAAGCATTTCAGTGTCCACAAAATTGAGGTACATGGACAAAGCTACATCCAGTGAGACTGGTTATTTGGGCAACATGGTAGATTTTCCTGCAAGTAAGGAGGAAAGAGTAATTGTGCATATAATAACAACTAAGTTCCACATATATCCTACCACATAATCGAAACTGGAATTCAGGTTAAATCCCATTATGAAGTATTTAGTCATCAACAGGCCAGATGTTAATAAGAAATGGAGCAAGCGCCATAAGAAAGAAACCATAACTGGTACGACTGAAAGTGCTGAAGGGAATCAATTGGTCTGGTTAGATACCCTAAAGGAGGAGATCTCTAAGCTGAAGTGAGTCCTCAAATAAAATTAAGTACATTTCAGCAAAATTTTGGACAACTGGTAGTAGAGGTAAGGGACCCTAGAGATGATAGACTTGTTCTTAAACGGTCTCCTTAAAATAGGGTAATTGTTATTTTAAATCATTACCTTTTTTGTAATCTTATCTCTACTTTTAGAAATATGCGTAGGTCCAAACGTTTCAAATTATACAAATAATTCCTCTATACATATATATATATATATATATTATTTCGAGGAAGAAAAGGGGGAAAGGAAACTACCCTCTGTGTAGGAAGACTTTTTGTAATTTTGGGATTAAAATGAATATATAAAAGGAGAAACAGATTTTGGACTGTTTATGAAAGATTTTGACTGGTGGTGATATGAATCTTTTTTTCTTTGATAGTATGTGTTTCTTGTAAGATTATATTTCACTTTCATTTGTCTGAATTGGAGGAATATAAAAACCAGAATTCATCTCTGAGATGCTCTCGACTTAGCAATTTAGACTATATTTATTTCCTCTCAAACCAACTCTGAATTCATTTTAAATAATTCTTTGATGCAGTTGTGTGTTTCTTTTTCCTCTAATACCATGAAAATTTTCTATTAAACTCAGACTCATCGCCTTAATTAGCCTTCTTCTCTTGATAGCTCAAAGTCCCGACAATGCATTGTTCATTCCATATTCCATAGCCCAAATGTCATCTCCATTCCTCCAGACATTCAACAAAAAACCCCAAAACAACCAAATCTTGTCAATGTTTTCTATAGATATGCCCAATGACATGAGAGAGCCCTTAAAAACATGCTGCAAAAACGGTGTCATTCAAACGGTATAAAATGTTGTGGAAATTTGTTGGTTTCTGTTGTTCTTCACCCTCCAAACAACTTTGCGTGCACAAATTTCAATCTGTGCACCCATATTTTCCATGTGCTGCAATCCTCACAAGGTAAATCGTGCTTCGTTCACTTTAAAACCATTGTATATCACTTCTTTGTCGTGCCAATAACTTGCACGCACTTTTGTGTCACGTGCCAATAACTTGCGCGCACTACTTTTGTGTTGTGCGCCAATATCCACTTCACGCAATTTTGGTTCTTGCACTGATACCTGTTGTGCATAGTTTTTGTATCACGCACTGATATTCCACATGCATTTTGCTCTATGCATTGCACCATGTCATAGTGCAATATGCCCCCACTGCGCACAATAATCTACACACACCATTGCTTACACTGTCATCAGACAACTTATACTCATACTGTGCGTGAACCCATCAAACTCCTTTGTGCTTTGCAATACTGCGCACACCACGTGCACCGTTACTATGTGTGTGCACACCATGCAATGTTAACTTTAGTGCAGTCACCTGCACACCATATTTTTCCCACACAACACCAAAATTTAACGTGCGAATCAGCATGCCAATACCTTGCCACACAGTGCCGAATCTTCCTTATCACAAGCTTTTCACTGCGCATAATGCATTTTTAGTGTGCCCACCTGTGCACATTCACCTTTATGTGCATCAAATCCTCGTGAATTCTGTTGTAGAAATTGGGGCTTTTCCCCAATTCACCATAAAATTTTTGCAAATATGAAATCGTTCAATTTCACTTCGATAACACTAGTTCAACCTATGTAACAACAGATCGATGTGGGTTGACATTTCTGGAACGAACTTCCCCGAAATCAATTCTTGAATTGAGAATTTTATTTACTAATATTGCTCCAACTATCACAGATTCACTGTAACTTCAAATTTGACCAATTCCAAGTTTGAATTTGCTAGAACAGATATTAAAACAATAATATCTCACCACTTGGCCGAATTTCTCCATTTCCCCATGAATTTACCAATCGAAATTGTTTTTTTTTTTTTTTTCCAATTTCAGTACCATAATGTAGCTAGACGCTCTGCAACTCGAAATTTGGCCATTTAGAAATAAAACCTATGTGAAATTTCTCTTTGAATCGGCTTGTCCGACCCATTCATGCTCAGTGTTGAAACCGAAGCTCTGATACCAATTTGTGACACACCCAACCACCCACAGACCGGGAAATGCCTACTCTAGAGCACTCTTTCATGCTCTGATACCAATTTGTGACACACTCGACCACCCATAGGCCGGGACATGCTATGCCAGAGAACACTTACATTCTCTCTCTGCATAACATACTCTAACATACTCAACATCTAAACTGAGTTATGTCAGATACATTATTTTTCCAACTGCATGCCATTAAAACATATGCACACACAGAACTATTGCGGAATCTTATATATAAATGTGAACAGACAAATAGGTTATGTAAATGCACGGATTCATACTGAAATAATAGTAAATTCATACATACAACATATACAAGAAATACCCATAAATATAAACACAGTTATAAATCATGCATAGGGTAAATCCATAAAACTGAACACAAAAATAATAATGCAACATGTAAATTTATCACACAATTGACACTTATCTTAGTAATAATATCACCAACTACATCCAGAACTTCCACAAACCTCCCATTCTTAGACTACACTATTAATCACTCTCAACAGTGAGTCACCCCCGAGCTAGGACTAAACTCCACCCAGGTAAAGGGTTCCTGACCAAGCTAATGGCTAATGGAAAACATTAAAGACTGCATCACAGGTGCCTACTCAACTAACAACTTATAGTCCCTCATTCCCACATGCCTGTCCCACCCAAGGAAGTGTGCCCCTTCTCTGCTCAACAGTCCCTTAGCTGCCCCACTTCCCTTCCGGGGCTTCAGCAACAGGCCGAATAGGAAGTCTCAGAGCCCTGTAGTTGCAGTTCAACAACTTCAGGAAGTCAATTCCCAACAATTCTCTCACCCAGAGAGAAATTTCTCATGGGCCTGACAGCCCACCTCTTCAGTCTAGCTTCCAGCTAACCAACTACACCAACCTCTGTGGCCATGGATACAAGCTCGGTATAGTGACAAAAAGTATGGAGGACAACTGACAGCGTGAGTGAAAAATGGTCCCGGCCTGATGGCTGACTGATTGAAAGAATCATCGGAAAAATGATGGTAAGAATGATGGGGAAGTGTGAAAATGAGCTAAGTCCCCACAATAAGTATGCATGTCCCCAACTTGACACTTGTCATGTTGGGAGCTACTTTGGCCCACTTGTTCGCAACTTTAGAACTTAGGATAAAATAATTATCCATACTTTATGATTTAAGAAATATTAATATAATATTCCTTTTTGTCTCAAGCTTCCCAGCTTAGCCCTTTTCCTTAACTTTTAGGCCCTACACTTTCCCTGACTAGTGGATTTTAGTCCCACATCTCTTTTATCCTGGTTGTTCTGCATGGAACGATGTATTTTATATTAAGTATGAGACATGTACAAAAACAGGCGCTCTGGCCTTTAACATCTAGGCTCTCCAGCCTAATCAAAACATAAGCATCCTAGCTTATAATAACTAGCTCACCAACCTATAAAACATATCATATACATAAAGGTTCGTTGGTCTCACAATTTTTCACACTTAAGATGATGCGCGTGGTGTCTGGAATGTGCAACATCCTCATTTTTATTGTGCAGTACATGTGCGCACTACACCATGGAAATTCAAGCCAAAAGGGTATAAAACAACTCATCATCTTAAGTACATTATTACATTTGTTGTTGGGGTTCTAACTGGGGATATTACACAACTTATACACACAGACTACAACCTCTCATTCCCCACATGTATGTCCCTCCCTAGGAAGTGTGCCCCTTATTTTCTCAACAGTTCTTCGACTGCCCCACTTCCCCTCCAAGGCTTCAACAATAGGACAAACACGAATTCTCAGATCACTATAGGTGATGCTGGGCTCCCTCCATGAGAAATCACTTCCCGAACAACCTCTCTCACCTGGAGAGAGTTTCTCATAGGCATGAAAACATGATTCTTCTTTTCCAACAAACTCTCTCACCTGGAGAGAGTTTCTCATAGGCCTGACAACTTGCCTCTTCATTCCACGGGCCTGACAACCCACCTCTTCACTCCCTCTCCCAAATAACCAACAACAGGCTTAGGTGAAAACAACAACAATGTTTAGCTAATGGACAAGTGATAGAAACAACAAGAACCTTTGGGTTTGGAATAGGATCTACTCATAATATACAAGTTTATCATAGGCTTAGGTAGATATGGGTGCATTGTGCCATTCAACAAGACTATGGGTTCTATTCATGACAGGAAAATATGGGGTATGGCTCCATAAATGCGTACAAGTTTCATAGGTGTGTGCATGCTCAAAGGTAAACCATGGAGGTAATGGATTCCTGTGTGAATTCATGAGTGCATGGGAAAGGAAGGAAATAATGGAAGAGAACCCCCTGAATGAACACAATTTCCCACATAAAACTGCATGTGTCAGGATTGACACCTAGCTGTCTAGGATTCCTGTTCCTCTCCACTTGTAGTTTGCTCCTTTCTGTAAAATAACTTAGTATAAATTCAGTTATATCCTAACCTTATCCTTTTAAGAAATATATTATTATATTACCTTAGATATAATCCCTCAATATTATCCCTTTTTCCTGGCCTCTTATCCCCATACATTTCCCTACCTAGTGGAGCTTAGTCCCCCATTCTATTTTATCATGGTCGGTCGACATGAAACGATGTATTATATTAATGATATGAGTATTTACATATAAAAAAATAGGCTCATTGGACTTTATCATATAGGCTCTCCATCCTAATCATCACATAAGCCTCCTAGCTTCTAATCACTTGGCTCACCCACCTATCAAAAATTTTACATTTACAATTACAACTGGGCCTCGGTTTTGGGACATTACAGCCAGAAATACAGAGGCACTGACTTGAAAGAAACAATGCAATAATAAAACCGCCCAATAAGGCTTGTCAAGGAGCCAAGAAGAATGCCAAAATCAAATACTCATCTAAAGCTTCCTCTAGTGAAGGAGTAGAAAGCTCCAAGGGACTTTCCAACAATTATACTAGTTATGATTCCCATAAGAGAGGGAAGAAGAGGAAGCACTCTAAGGGTGGTGAATATAAATAATTTAATAAATTCAATCCACCTAATTTTGATGGAGAAATCAAAAGAGGGGAAGAGGCAGAAGCTTGTATTATGGGCCTGAAAAAGTATTTCATAGTCCATAACTACTCTGAGAACTTGAAAGCCTGAATAACTATATTTAATTTGAATGGAAAGGCATATATATGGTGGAAGGACCTTATAAACATGAAAGGAATCCTAGAAAAGGAGTTGTCCTGTAATAAATTTGAGAGATACTTCAAGAAGAAGTACCTTTCTCAGAGGTACTATGATGAAAAGATGAAGGAGTTCTATGAAATCAAACTAGGAAAACTCACTATAGAAGAGTATATCAACAAGTTCTAGAATCAATGTGGTATGTTCCCTACATCAAGGATTAAAATGTGAACATGCAGAGATTTCTTAGTGTACTTACTCATTCTTTCCGAAACATAATTGAATTTGATGAACCGAAGACTTTAGAATATGTCATTCGAAAAGGGTATGTACTCTTATGAGTAACTCGACCACAAGGAAGAACACCCCAAGGAATGGAAAAATAAAAGTAAGATGGGATTCAAGAATAAGGGGCCGAAAACTTCAAGGTTTAAGAATTATGGGAAGAGTTCTAGAATGAGCTTCCCCGCAAAAAGTATGAATCAACATAACTTTCCATCTCAATGTGGAAATAAAACTTTTGGATCAGCCCTGAGAAGGACTGAAATCAGAAAGAAGGAACCATTGAAATGTTGGGGTTGTGGAGAAGAACATTTGTTGAGGGATTTCCCTCATAGGTAGCCAAGTAGTAAGGGAGTTTACAACATCCAAGAGGCCACCACTTTTGATGATGAGGCCCAAAGTATGCAAAAATTTCATGCAAATTTGGACAATAGGAAATAATACCACCAAACCTCAGTGGTGGAAATGGAAGGTATGGTCACCAACCATATTATTTCTATTCTAATTGACCATGGTTATAATCTAAGTTATATTTCTCCTTAAACTATTGAGAAGTGTAAATTACAACAAGCAAAACATGTTAAACCATGGTTGGTACAACTAGTCAATGGAACAAAAAGAAAGGTAACAAAGGTCATAATATCATGCCAAATCACTATGAATGGGTTTCCTACCAAATCCACCTTAAAAATCCTTCCTCTAGTATCATATGAAACATTGATTGGAATGGATTGGCTAGAATCCCATAAATCTAGACTGGACCGTTATAACAAAACATTAGAATGTGAAGATGACACAGGGGAGAAAAGAACTTTGCAGGGAATTAAAAAGTATGTCTCAGTAAGACAGATATCAACACTCAAAATGAAGAAGTATTGCAAGAAGGGATTCTCTTTGTATGAAATACAAGTATTTAACTCAGTTGAGGGCCAAAAACCAATACTAGAAAATCACCCTATATTGAAAGACGATGGAGATGTGTTTCCTGAAGAAGTACCAGTTTTACCTCTAAGGAGAGACATTGAATTCTCATTAGAGCTTGTACCTGAAGCAATGCCAATGTCTAGAGAACCATATATGATGAGTACCTTAGAGCTAGTTGATCTCAAATTGCAGCTGGAAGAAATGTTATACAAGTGTTACATTTGACCTAGCACTACTACATTGGACGGAAATTATGATGAAATATTATGACGGTTTAAAATTTCGTCGTAATGTTTTTGCTTTTTTTGGACTAAATTTACTTTTTTTTTTCGAGGTCCAACTGTTCGTCGCTCTAGCGACCAACATTCCAACTTTAGTCATTATAACGACCAACTATGGGACGTGTGAGAATCAAACAGTCATTGACTTATTGTTTGGTCAATTTGACTGAATTCGTTGGAAGACCGACAAAATCAATCTTATATATATCCCAGTTACGAAAAATTTGTTATAATTGCGAAAATCATTTTCTACAGTTGCGTGACTAAGTTTCTACAATTGCGACAATCATTCAGGTGTTTTGATGCAATGGTGTTCTTTTTTTTTATGAAATCTTTATTTCAATTCTCTTTCAAGAAGAGAAATATTGAATTGATCAGACTCTACATAACTGAGATTTTGAAGGTCAATACTTAAAAAAATTCTGTCTGATTTAGTAATTTTGTGGTATTGAACTATTTTATGGTTTATTTTCACTCCTTAAATCAGATTTTATGGTTTATCCACTTTTCACAATTTCAAGATCCTATAAAAATGGATCTAAAAATAACTAAAACTGAATAGAATAAAAAAACGGATATGACAATTAAGATCACTGTAGGTTGAATTTAACTTCTTAGCATTACTTGGCAGTCTGTAGGTGAAGATCATGGAGTTTGAGATCTCTATTTGACAGTTGGGCGATTTCTGTCAAAAATAGAAATGTCATTTGGCTTCCTTCTTTCGCCATATGTCTTCAAAACTTAATGAGGAGGATGATTTAAGTTCTGATAATTATTATCTTTACTTTGATACCATTCCCACATGTTCGGGAACTCTAAAAATGCGATCTGGGCAGAAAGAATTAAATTATGGACTCTTCACCGCATTTGACAGCTCATTGGTCTTGTGTTTTTCCCTTTAGCCGTTGAAAGTCATAGCTTTTGGCGGCTCACTACACTGTCAAATTTGCCACTTAGCCGCCGAAAACCCTAAAATAAACTCCTATCTGATACTTTGCATATCTCTACCTCATGAATATCTAGTGATACATTAAATTATTATGTTTTCCTTCAATTGACGTATTAAAACCCTTAATGTGAAGATATGTATTTAAAAGGAGTTAGAAACTATAATGAAGCAAGATGGAGTAAAAATGTTAATTCACAATCATAGTATGAAAATAGTGTTTTGACAAGACACCAAGATGAGAAATAATGACATGAAATTTATTCAAAATATCATTTGGAAAAAAGGGAATCAAATTAGTATATATGAGAAAGATTTGTCTAGAGGAATATGCACTCTCTCGGACCCATAGAAATTGGATCTACTAGATGAGGTAATAGTCCAATATAGTTTTTCAATCTCTTTGAATACTTCTTTATAGTCATATTCATGAGAATATTTAAGATTTATAAACCTAAGAACATGTAGAGGAAACAATAGTATTGGGAGTCCCAAACAAAATTCAAGGACGAACTACTAGATGAAGGGAAGGTCCTTGTTAATATATTAAACCTTTTCCAATGTTAGACAAATTAAAAAGAAAGTAGTATTTCTAATGGATATAAGTAAGGAAATGGAATAGGAAATTATTCCAGATTCGGATCTCATCGACTAGTGCTAGAGAAGAGGAAAATGCACATTAAAAGACACGATAACGAGACTTAGACATGTTTTTTTGAAATTTCTTTCTTAAAGGACAATCTTAGGATCCAACTTGATATCTTTCCTTCCATGTAATTGGCTCATAAACCCATTTATCTTTTGATATCCTACGAGAAGAATTATATCCTATGGGAAACATCATAAACCTCTTCCCTTTAAGTTCAATTGTATTTTCCTCTAACATATATAGGTATGGGAAATCATTACACATGTCTGGAAATCAATAGTTTTTTAGTCTCCATCCTTTTTTTAAATAAAAATATATCAAAATGATTAAGAATGAAATATTGATGCATGAGAATATATTTCAATCATAGTAAAAATCTCTAGGGAGGCTTCCCAAGAAAAACACCATACTCTGTAATGTTCCATACAATTACAAAAATTTATAAAAATATTGAAAAAAAATCTATAGTATTTGGCAATGGGGATAAATAAATTTATTAGTATCAATGGATTTTCCATCCATTTCTATAACATATGTTGTCACATCATTAAAACATACCATTATAGAATGTTTGAAATCATTGGGAAAAGGTTATGGGTTAGAAGAGGGAATAACTCTCTGTTCTCCACGTTCATCTAAAAGGAAACTAATTTTATTTTATTTAGTAGTTTCAAACTAATATCTCTATCTAATGTTTCATATCAAGTCTTCACAAAACAATTAACCATGTGAATCTATTAGGGTCCTACCCTAACTCCCTTAAATAGATAGATAGATTGATATGTACTGAGGTCGGATCTATTAAATAGGGACTATATAGTATATGTAGTGTGAAATTAATAATTGTAATAAGGCTTACTACAAGGTTCAACCTACTATAAAGTTCCTTCACAAGAGAGTTCTTGGAGGGTTATATAGAAACTAAAAAATGAAGTAGAAGCAAGGTAATGAGATGTCTTGTGAATCTTATTGTAATGGGAACTCTACTCATCTAGTGGGGTCCTCCTTGATGATGCAAGTGAACATTTCTTTCATCAATAAAGGTAGTAGTACTTGTGGAATTGTGGTTCCCATGCAATTGCCTATTTGAATTTTGGTTCGAGATCTTTGTTTGACAGTTGGGCGATTTCTGTCAAAAACAGAAATGCCATTTGGATTCCTTATTTCGCCACATGTCTTCAAAACTTAATGAGGAGGATAATTTTACTTCTGATAATTATTATCTTTAATTTGATACCATTCCCACATGTTCTAGAACTCAAAAAATGCGATCTGGGTAGAAATAATTAAATTCTGGACTCTTCAGCGCATTCAGTGGCTCATTGGTCTTGCATTTTTCCCTTTAGCCACCGAAAGTCAGAGCTTTCGACGACTCACTACACTATCAAATTTTCCACTTAGCCGGCAAAAACCCTAAAATAAACTTAGGTTTAATTTAAGAATAAAAATGATTTATACATTGAAATACCATCTTTAAAAGCTTGTCTCTAAGCCTTTAAAACTGAAGAAATTGAAAATGATTCTTCTTCTTAATGCTCGTCTTATCATGTGATTTGGAAATCATTAGCAAGTTGTTTTTGATCGCTAACATAGTGTATCGTTTATCATTACCATGCCAAGGAATTGCTTGCCAACTTTGATCGGTTGTCTTCAAATTAATTTTCTTTACATCATCATTTTTTATGAGAATTAAAGTTTCCTTTACGCTTCTTATGTCATGATTTATTTTTCTCCCCAAACTCTTTCTTGCACTTCTATCAATTTTGTTCCTCAATTTTGACAACATAATAGTAGGTGGATCACAACAAAGAGATTATTAGAAGATTCATTTATGTTTGGATGTTTATGTGTAGGTAAATGTGTTGTTTCAGAACCAAGTGTCATTTAGATTCCCAAATAGCCAGTGTTGTACATTGGATATAAAATGCAATTCTTTCATGCTTTGTTCCTTATTTTTTCTAGCTGATTTTAGGTTTCATGCTTTGTCCCTTATTTTTTCTGAACATGTTGTATAATTTTCATTACAAATATCTAAATATATACCAAATTATTTGAATAGTTTTGTATATTGTCCTTATAATGTTTCAATGTATTTGTTGTAATAGGTAATTACAATGTCAACTCCAGATGCGAAAAGAGAGCTTGTTATGTTAAAGCGACAAATGGTGATTCATGGTGATGGGAAATGTTATTTCCCTTGTTGTGAATGCATGGGTTTTAATGGAAGAAGACTACCTTTAAAAATAGTTGAAAAACATTGTAGGGAGAAGGGGCACGTTGAAGGGGGAAATGAATATCGTCCCATGGTAAGTAATTAGTTATTATAGATCTTTAAGGGTATTATACATTAATTGTTTTTTTTTAATTTATCTTTCAAAATAATATTTGTGATATACTCTAACTGTATTTTATTGCTTCTATTGTTTTTATTAAAGAAAAATCATCCTAAGAATGTGATGTCTCCTAGCAGGAGATGTTTTCATAGAGATAATACTGAAGAACAAGCTGAACTTAATCATGTGAATAATGATGATCATGTTATTCCTATGGAAAATGATGATATTAATAATATAGTTGATGATGATGGGACAAATAGATTGATCCAAGACATTTATAATGCTCCAATGGATGATGATGTCAACTTGGAGGAGGACAACTTGCATGATGATAATGATGACAGTGATGAGGACAATGATGATGAATATATTTTGGATAAACCTATCCTTCAAAATGCCACTGAATCCCTATATGAAGGCACACAAAAAAGTGTTCTCTCTATTGTAATGTTGTTGGTCAACTTGAAGGTATCAAATGGTTTGTCAAACACATGTATGACACAGATCCTAAGGTAAGCAACACAATTTTACAATTTTGTGCAATTTTCAACTTTTATTTTATTTTATTTTCAGTGTCAATTGATGTCTAAATTAAGAATGCAATATTTATAATGATTAATATAATTTTCATTATTGATTTTTTCTTTTGTATATTGTTGTTGTAGGTTGATAGGTGAATATTTCTTACCATCACCAAATATGTTACCTCGCACATACCGAGAATTATCTTCCATTTTGAAAGAAATTGGAATGGAATATCAGGATATTGATGCATGCCCCAGTGATCACATCATCTATTATGGACAATATGCATCTGAATTGAATTGCCCGCAATGTCAAATCAGTAGATATTGAACTGATCAATTAACAAAAAAGGTACCTCACAAGAATCTTCGTTATATTCCCATAATTCCATGCCTGCAATGACACAGTTTATGGATTACCATGCATGGGATAGAAGTGAAGATGATGTTCTTCGAATGCCTACAGATGGTTCTTTATATAAAAATATCGAAGAAAGATGGCCAATTTTTAAAGAAGAACCTCATAATGTTAGGATTTCATTGGTAGCTGATGGTGTAAATCCATTTGGTGAGCTCAGGGCTATCTACTTTGTGTGGCCTGTTTTTGTTATAAACAATAACCTTCCTCCTTGGATGTCAATAAAGAGAGAGCACACAATGTTGGCAATGATTGTTCCAGGTATATTTTTATAACGATATTTTTTTCTTAATGTTTAACATTTCATTTGTCTTGTTCATTGCACAATTTCATATATGTATACAAGGTGTAGTAATTATGTGTATCTTTTAACCATTTAGGTAAGTACCAAGTGAAATATATGAATGTATATATTGAGCCTCTTGTCGATAAGTTTTTAAAGTTATGGGACATCATCACTATGTACGACATCTCAAGACCAATAGTTCAAAGAGGATTTCAATTCCATGGGATTCTTACATGGGAAATTCACGATGCACCGGGACTAACACATTTTTGTGGTATGTAACGTGAACTATTGCACTTAAATAAGTTATATGTTGATGATATTATAATGTTTGTTTTTTAAATAATTTCCTTTTATATAACTAATGTTGTCATTGATGCGTATCTTCTAGGTCTTCAAACAAAGGGTAAATTTGCATGTCCAATTTGTGGTCCTAGAATGAGATCTCGTCGTTCAAGAATTTTAGGAAAGGAGGTGTTTGATGAATATAGATACTTTCTCCCTAAGAACCATAAGTATCAAAATAATGATAAACATCTTTTCAATGGGAAAGAGGAGAGTGGGATAAAACCACAAAGAATGACACCACAACTATGGAAGTTGGAATATAACAGATCAAATCGTCAATGTAAGTCAATCTTCATCATCATATGCAATATATTACATTTTTTAATTGTGTTGAATTTTCATGTCTACTGTGTATAATCTAACAATTGTTGTCTTAAATTCATTTATGTAACATATATTTGGTCGTCAAGGCATTGATCTGCTTCCACGAGGAATGAAAAGTTTCCCCAAAAAGTTCAGTAGGTTGCCCTACTATGAGCAACTAGAAATAACTCATTTGTTTGAAACAATGCATATTGGGAAGAACATACCAGAAATGTTGTGGACAATCTTAGATGGAAGGCATGACAAAGAAATTTTTTCTAAATTTTGTAGTGACATTCAAGAAGCCAATCATGCAATGCTAAATATTATTGATTTAAATAGGACTAATGGATTCAATCGAAACAACCTCCCATGGTTATTTAAAGAAGATGAAAGAAATGTTGTAAAAGAGATCATTTGAAAAATTAGATTTCCAACAGGATTTGCTTCAAACATCAAGAATATATTAACAAAGAAAGGTGAATTTGGCGGGTTAAAAACTCATGACTGGCATACCTTCATCAATGTAATTTCTTTTGTATATTTGTTATGTATTGGTAAGAATTGATGTAATATTTTTAAATTTTGTAAATATATTGTTAATATGAAATCGGAAATTTATTAATGTACCATTGTTTTGTTACAGTATGTGCTACCTCTATTTTTTCCTGACAGCTTTGAGAACAACATAAAACAAGTTATATATGAGCTTAGAAAATACATGAGGTAAATAACGACAGATGAATTACATATTCATATTTATATGTAATAAAAATGTTGTAGAAGTTGTTGATGACATGTGTTTTACTTGTAATATTCATGTATAGAATATTGTCTTTGTTGAAACCTATTTTGTTCTCGTAACATTTGTAGGTGGTTTTCATCTAAACAAATCCATAATGAAGATATAAAATATTGGAAGAGAGAAATTCCTCGTTTAATGTGTGCAATCCAAAAGTATCTACCTCCAACATTTTTCAATGCACAAGAACACTACCTCAGACACCAGGTTGAGGAGATTGAATTGTGTGGACCTATACACACAAGGTCAATGTGGATGGTGGAGAGGCACTTGAAGTCATTAAAGGCTTTATTTAGAAAAAGATCATGTCCCAAGGGTTCTATGGTGGAGGGGTATATGGTATATCAAATGTTAGTGTATATTAGCGATTATCTTCCTGATTTATGGAGGAAAATTAATATGCATTGCATTTGGGGTGTCAATAATGTCAAAATATCTGAAGTGGAGGTCTTGGTCAGGAATGGTAAAATGAGGAAAGTGAAAGGTATTATATTATTTGATTTTTACCTATATTGTATTTCTTCAATTTATATTATGCCTCCATCAATTATTATTATTCATTATTCTTACTAATTTATATTTTTTTTATTGCAGCTGGTCGAGTGTGGGATGCACTACATTTATACAATACTAACAATCTTGATTGGATGAAGCTATGGATAGAACAATGTGAACAACATGATGGTAGGTTATCATGGGAAGGGGTGGCTACATTAATTAAAAGATCTCATCATAATGAAGATCACAATCTTACGCAGAGGGAGATTGATTTAGCATAAGGTTTAAAAGATAAATAGGTAAGCATGTAAAATTTTACCCGCACTTTTTGTTATTATACAAAATGTTAATGTATTATTTTTTAATATTTATTAAGTTTAAATATGTCTATTAATTATTAATTTATTTTGTACTTGATGGGAATATTGCAGTTGAAGCACCACAAAGCTATGTGGTATAATGGTTGAAAATTTCGCTTCAAAAGTGTGGATGACACGAAGAAAACCACAGATTCAGGGATAAATGCAGTGTTTCAAGTCACTAATGTTTCTTCTAGAAGTGACAAACATCCAAGACTAACAGAAAATAGATATTATGGATATTTGGATGATATAATTGAGTGTGACTTGAAATCCTTCAAGATAATTTTGTTTGAGGTCAAATGGTATCGTGTACAGATAAATGAACATGATCCTAAAAGAACTGTTATTCATCATGACAATGGTCTTACCATGGTTAATACAAGGACATTTGAGCTAGGTCTATAAAGTTATGTTCTTCCTAGCCAATGTGAGTAGGTATTCTATTGTGAGGTTCTCGGTAAAGCAGGTTGGTCGTTTCTTGTTAGATATGATCCAAGAGGAAGGCTTGTAAAGTATAATGTACTGGAAGAAGATGATATTCAAGAACTAGAAGGTGATAGAGAAGAACATGAGGAGGTATACCATGTATCGTCAGATGACGAAGTCGAAGAAGTTGATCGACCATATGATGTAGATGATAATGTTCTTGATGATGCTATATCTGATGATGATATTATCGAAAATTATGGCAATACTGATGATGAATGTTGATATGGCCAATCCATTCGATGATGATTCTGAAATACTAGATGATGATACATAATATGATGAGTTGGATGAAGAATAATATCAATGATATTCCTACATGTGGTGAGTGATTTGTACTATAGATCTCTTATGTTTTTTTTTCTTTGATGTAATCTTAGTGTCTTTTTTAATTATATTTGTTGAATCTAGATAGATTGGGTATTGGGGAAATGAAAATGTTCATGATGAAAATGATATTGATGATGTTGAGTTTGATAAAGAAGAATATGAATGATATATAGAGGTATGTGTTTTATATGATGATCTTTATATGTTTTTATTTTGTATAATATAGTATTTTACATGTTCTTTATTATTTCAAATTGGGTATGGGGAAATTGAGAGTGATGTGATGAGGAGGGCATAATTACAACTTATACCTTCACATGGTTTCCCTTGTTTAAAAGAGAATGAACTATTCTTGAAACCAAGAGAAGCTCATGAAAAACGAGGTTTATAGTATAGTTGAAATTTGACTCATCATCGCCACCCCCCATTTTTCAGGGGGTTCGGGGGTAACGCCCACGATCCAAATTCCAGTTATCCATATCCCATTGATTGGTCTGAAGAAGTTTCATAATTTTCATCGTACAATCAGTTTTCAGAGTCGGCTAATTTCTCAAGATTCATTCCCAAAGATATGCAGATTGACTACTGCTTCTGAATTTTTTAAAACTGGTTAAGATTGAGAGAAGCATATTCTCCTTCATCTCTTTAATCAACATCAACCCATCCTTCACACAAATTGATTTGAAAAATGGCCGAATCTTCTCATTAAATGTATCTGTGGTCAATTTTCCCACAAAATTCACCATTCTCCATTTGGAAAGTCAAGTTTTCTCATAAAAGTTTTGGTTTTTTGAGCCAAATTTTGCATTTTAAGCTAAGTTGGCTCTCGATTTTGGGCATGGTAAAATTTGACTTGACTTAAAGAACTTATCCTAAAATCCAAGTTCTAGTTCCAAGTTCCTACTTCCCGAGCTAGTACCTGCACAAAAAGACAAAAAAGGTTAGGTATTCTTGGCATTTTGGCAAAAAGGTATAAAGGGATTTTTCATGGCACCTTCTCCAAGCTCCAAGTCTTTGCACCTGCACATGTAACATAATACACAGAATACCAAGTATGGAAAGAAATTATGAGCCCAACCAACATTAGTAGGCTAATAACTTCTCTTCCTATCATTTCCAACTACAAGTATCTCTTGGAAACATAAGAAAAAAGTGCAATCAAGTGAACATAATCCTTAGAACCATAAACCCTAATTTAGTGGAGTCATTGAAAGTTGCCCCTAGTCTTAGTCGTCACCCTTCATGACAATTGTCATGAAACAATCATTATGTTAGAACGTTGGAGGCATGTGGTCATTGGTATCATGAGGCTTTATCTCCTTCACTATATTATAGCATTTTTTATTCTTTTTAAATATTTATGTAATATGAAAAAGACAAAAAAATCAAAAGACATAAAAAAGAATAGCATGGGGGTGGTGTAATTTATATCTATATGATTTAGTAATTAGGTGGCATCTATAAGTTTTGTTTCCCTTGAAAAAATAACTTATTTTGATTCAATTGGGTTTTAGTATTGTCGTGGGAGATGTACCATGTGTTATCTCTCCAGGAGTCCTTCTCAGGTCCTAGATTGAAGAAGCCTGGTAACTTAAAATGTTTTGGTTTTCTGTGTCTGTTGGATCAAATGGGATACATAAATGACTATTTCACACTTAAGACACTTAATAATATAACCAGATGAGACAATGCTTTCAAAAGTCAATAATCAGATAAGTAATTGAACTGGTGGGTGAAGAAAGTCTATATCTATCAACTAGAACACATATGTGATGGGGTGAATAAAGATAGCACAGATTACTTGTTAAATCAATGTTTATGAGTTGACCAATGAGATGATAGTCATTTGCAACTAGACAAACTTAGATAACAATAATCATTCAAAACACAAGAAAAGAGAGAAGATGGCAATCTGACATTAACAGTGAAAGGAACTTGTGATCTGTATTATATAAAAGGTATCAATACAAAAAACATCATGGTCTAGTCTCTAGACTCAAACAATCAGTCTATAAAATTGATAGGCTTTATATCCTTTACAAACAGTTTCAGATCCTGAGAAATTGGATCTGAAATACTAATAATAGAAAACTGTTACAAAAAATCTTTCAAAAAGTATGGATCTAATCCATTTCTAGAATTTGATTTGTCTTCAATCCTCTAAGTCTTCGATAGCTGCATGAAGGTCCTGATGTATGATGGCAAGGCTAGTGTCTTTCTTCAACAACTGGATATGTTCCTCAACAGCTGTAAGAAGTCTTCAATAATGATAGGCTAATCATCAACCTAGCTACCTTGTTTAATGCCTCAAAACTATGAAACAAGATGACAAAATGTATGGAGCAATTTGTTTGATATTACTTTATGCTTCATCACTGAAACTCCCCTTTGCTCGAGCACCAAATATTCAAAATCTATTTCCAACAGTTTCGACGGCTCTTTTTCCTTGAAAAATGCGAGTTAGCCACCGAAAGCCCTGATTTTCGGTGGCTAACTATGTGTTGTTATGTTGATTATGCCACCGAAAATCCTGTGTTTTTTAAAAAGATAAAAACTTCAAAAATGAGTCTTTTCCTTGATTATTTGGACTGATCCACTTGCAAATCTTGAGCAACCTCTGCAAGGACATGCAAATCTGGGTGTGTAACTATTTTAGCCTTCAAATTTTTGATCTTTTTCTTCAAATGCCTAGGTAATCTCCATAGCTTGTGATTATCCTTTATGATCCTCTTCTTCTTCTTATTTTACTTTACACTTTCAAGTGCCAATATTTCCAAGGCTGCACTAGTTTCTACAAAATTATTTGATAGAGTCTCATATCTGGCCTTTATCACCCTCTCTATCACTTCCTGCTGTGCTATTTTCTCTTTGAGTTTCTTAATCTTCTATGATTTGCTAGATTTTCTCTTGCTTGATGTTTCTCCTTCCTCATAACCTATGAACCTCTCAGTTTCTGGTGCTTGTTCCTTAAATGATTCTATGTTCTGATCATCAAGGACCTCTTCCTTGTTTGGCTCAGAATCAAATTCTGAGTAGGGTAAGTTAAGCACATTTGTTTGCTTGGTCTGCTGAGTTGAAGCTTGCTCTGTAGCTTCCTTGAAAACCAATTTCTTCTTTGCCTTCTTGACTTTTGAGCTGGATGTTGGTTCTTCTGAGAGTTCAAGGGTGATGGCTCTCCTCCTCTTTAGATTTCTCTGAGGAGTTGGTAGCTTTTTTCTTGATTTCCTCTTGTCTTTATCAGGTTGAGTGTCTAACTCAAAACCTCCCCAAAACATGAAGTGTTCCCATGTTCTTTCTCTCTTCCTCAATTCTTCTACAAGAATCATTTTGATCAAACCAAAATGAAACAAGGTGTTTTGGATATGGTCAGGTTCATCTTGGACCTTGTGTGACATCTTTGTCAAGCTCTTGTGAAAATAATATGGTAGATTGAGAGGAACCTTTCCTGTAAATTGGTCCATAAGTTTGAAGTGGTATAACATGGCCCTATCATACCTTCCCTCTGTAGTTATATACAATTGTATGGCTTCGAGAAGAGTCTTCCACTTCTCCTCCAGATGAGAAATGTGGATATCCCTATTCCAAATGATATCTTGGAATTCAAGCTTTAAATAAGGTCTAAACTCCAGATTCCATGTGATTGTGGTTTTGAACCATTTTTTCCCTATTCTTGGCATGTATGTAGTAGAGGCTATGGCTGCTTCATCAACTTGTATCTCCAAAGGGCCAACTGTGTCTTTGTTTCCATCATAAGATTTTTCAAAGGCTTCTGTGATACCCTGGTGGTAACCCTCTTGTAGCTTTTCCACATAAGTGAGACAGCCTACATCTGAGAAATACTGATGAATCTCTGGATGAGATTGTAAATATTGAATGTTGTCTAACTCCTTCCTGAGATAAAACACAAGATAACCTATAGAAACCTGAAACAGAGAAATTACCAATCGAAAGAACTTGTTGGCGATGAAGAATAAACTTTGTATGATCAAATGGTGGAGGAGAAACGTTGTTTATAGGCATTCAGAACTCATGGAATTTGAATTTGAATGATGACCATAATGTTGATGTAGACAAGATCTGACAACAAGAAGATGAAATTTAATAATGACTGGATAACCCTTAGGACTAATAGGACATCACATCTTCACATAGGCTGTAAAACTGAATTCGGAATGATTATTCCATAACCGGTGATAAGGTTATGTAAGCACGCCAATCTACCATAAAAATGGTCATCCTCCCTTTATGACATGTGTACTTCATTTTCTCTTTCGAACTCCTGAAGAGGCGGTGCCCAAAACCGCTTCTGCACTTTCGGTGGCTCCTTATTGTTTCCAAAAGTCACATTTTTTGTCGGAATCTTGAATTTTTGGTGGCTCCTTCTTGTTTCCAAAAGTCGCATTTGCCTCTGGAAGCTTGACTTTTTAGTGGCTCCTTCTCAACTTCAAAACAATGGTTAGCCACCGAAAATAATTTTCTTTGATTTTTGAAAGCAATAAACAACAAATCGATTTATTTTGGAATTTCTCACTTATTCCCTTTGCTTGGAGACCATAAACCAAAAAAAATAAAAAATGACACTTATTCATGACTATGCTATCACCTAAAAATCAAATAAAATGACAAGTTTATTTTGGTAGATAACACCATGATTTTCAGTTTTCACTTCTATGATTGGTTATTCTTCTAGTCTTTATGGAACACCCTTCAATGTCTCTTGAATTATTGGTGTATATAATTGGTCCCTTTTGCTGTCGATTGTTTCCTAGGTCATCATTAGGTCATGCACATGTCAAAGGGTAGTTTTTAGCTTTCGTTGGACATTTCTCAAATATCGTTACCATCCATATCAACCTTCCCAGTGTCAAGTTGTACTTAGTGATTTGTTCTCTCAAAGTTATTTTCCAAGATATCAATTCATGTTCCTAATATTATTTCTCACCAATTGATGACAGAAACCTCAATGCCTTCCTTTTAGATAATATCTTCCTATAAAATTCAACTCATTATTTTGGGAAGTGGATTTAGAGACATTTGTAGTAACTTGGGGCATCATTAGTGGTAGGTTCCATCACATGTGACAATGGGTATACACAAATGACACCTGATCGATTAAGTCTCCTATGTGTTTTACATCATATCATATGTTCACAATTTAGAATGTAATTTGTAGACTTGTTATCACCTTGTCAATATTATAATATAGATCTATTTTCTTCCCCCCTTGTGCCCCAATTCTTGTGTACTTAACAATGCATTTCCATGCATAAATATTAGAATTGGTAGGATCTTGATTAACCTGAAGATTTATTTAGAGTTTCATGTGTATTTCAATTTATCTTGTTTATCTAGAAATTTAAAGTGGAATGAGCAATCTTTTATTTGTTTGATGTGTGTGCAAGTTTGATCTTGACTATAGATTTGGAATTAACCAATTTTCTCACAAGGTGAAGGAAAAATGTTAGTGTAAAGGTATTTCTCTTATGTATTTTTCTTTGATCTTTTGTTATGAATATGATCCCTAGGGAAAGGCATATGGTGATTTATCCTTCTCTCTATTGGTGAGCTCAAGATACTCATCATGGACTTGCATTAGAGTAGGTAGATTTACCTTTAACAAAGGCACAACCATAATTAATTATCATAAACCTTCTCCATGAAGGGTACACAAAAAGTAACTATGATGAAACTCATTGGACATGTGCTCCACTAGTAGGAATATAAAAAAAATATATAAAATACAAATTTTGACCTCCAGAAGTCATCCCACTGTAGTAAGGAACATGGGTGAGTGGGAGGGCATTGGCACCAAGATTCATACTTTCCATTACAACAATAGGTGTATCCATCACAAAGGTTGATCTTGTTGTAGATGCAATACACTAAGAGGTGGTTGACTATTATTCTTTACTACAACAACAAAATAGAATGTGTGTGTATATACAAAGGATAAAGAACTATTTGAACTAGAAGTGACATTGTCTTCAGAGGTATGACCAGAGAGAGAATCAATTAAACACTTTGTATATACATGTAATTCCTTAACAAACAATGTGGCAATGGGATCTAAGTGAACATAGTCAAAATTATGTATGGATGAGCAATTATTGATGAGCCTATACATGCTTACATTTAGGATTATTATATATATAATAATAATAATAATATTTTTTTAAGGTCACGACCAAGCCACACCAAATTGGTGTATGAGACCCCCTTGTTTGTGGGACTTATTATATTATATATATATATAATATATAATTTATAAATTATATAAACTAAAATATATAATTTATAAATTATATATATTATATAATATATATAAAAAAAAAGCAACATAAAAAAAAACCCAAACCAAAATCAAACTACACTATCACTACATGACTATCGCGCTCATATTTTTGAACTAGCGCGAATAGCTTCACGCACGCACACAGAGTGGAGGTTAGCAGGGGAGAAGGAGGCACACACGCACCGATATTCCTCAGAATTCCCTGGAAAAACCCATGGTATGAAACCCTCCTTTCTAAGCAATGTTTCTGGATACGCAGGCATGTATGTTGTTGACCCCATGATTTTTGAAGGTATGAAGGAAACCCACAATGTCCCGAAAATGGTGCTGCAAAAATAGTCTCTAAACCCTAAACCTCCAAATGGAATTACAACGACTAAGAGCTAGTGGAATTAGAGTGACTAAGAGCATTTTTGGATAAATCCCTTCAAACTAAACGATTTCTAATGAAGCATAATCACTCACATGGGATGGCATCATACCTTCTTACTCAGTTATTTATGTCTCCCTTCGACGATATGAAGACAAGTATATGTCCAAGATTTTAGTTTTACATTGTTTTTTTGCTGGCCACAACAAAATCGCAATGGTACCAAGGAAAATTTGCCTCCATATTTAGCTATTGATCTCACACCTCGCAGGACAGTGATTTAGTGTCGTGTTGACTTTGTATTTGTTTTCTATATTTTTGTTTGACTTCCTTTTCTTCCAAAGCGAATCGTTGAGTATGTTATTCCAATTTTTTCCTGCCCCTTCCAAAGAGAATCATTGAGTATGAGTCCTATTGGTATATTACCATGCTCATTTACCTCCCAAGCATAGCCATTGCTCATTTACCTCCCAAGCATAGCAATTGCTTCCTTTGCAATTTGAAGACAAATGACGGTCGACAGTGGCTAGAAATTTCATGCAAATCATCTCTCCCTTAAAAAAATGAATTACTTCTTGTCTTCATGCATTTCTAATTTCCCTCTCACCTTCTTGGAGAAATGACAACAATAGTTTTGGGTAAATTTTCCATCCCACGAGTTAGGATTGGGTAACTTTTCCGTCCCATGAGTTAGGATTGGTAAGATACTTGATATTACCTACCAAATTTGAATCCCACCAATCAATTCCTATGCTAGAACGAACACTTGTAGTGATTGAAGGATACTGCAAGATACCAGATATATAAAATATGCAGAACATAAACGAAATGCTAGAAATGACAGAATAACAGTAAAATATCTAGCATAATCTTCACAATACACAGAAATGATATACGAAATAGCAACAGAAATAGCACTTGAATCAGAT
>ML777181.1:378734-418471 GCA_009831015.1 Picea engelmannii
TTGGTCTGAAGAATGCTACAGTGCTGAAATCCCCAAATTCTGAACCAGAGAGTATTTACTTAGCAACCCGAATACATATGCGGGTTAATAGATCTTGCTGGTTTAATTTGTTTATATTGTTGTTTATGTTCCCCAAGGGTTAGGTATTCAAGGGTTCTACAGACAAGGGTTTGCCCTGTGCTATAGCTCTCTGATATACGTGCGGGCTCCAACAGTAGTACTCGGCCCAATATCTCAGGGAACTAACTAAGGAGGATAGACCGTACCCTTAGCCGTACTACCCGACTACCTAGGTACTAGAGAGTATCTTCTCGAGTGTTGTTCTCAGTGACACTATAGCAGTCCGGCGGTCGATAGGTTTATCTACAGAGGGCTTTAGGAAATCTAGGTCGGTCCGTACACAGGTGTTGTCTGATGCACTACCACTCGAAGGGGTACCAACAGGGGTTACAAGGGTGGCCAACAAACGTGCGCTTAAGAACCACTTGTATTTCCTGCGTGTATGAATCCCTCAACTGTGGGTTTATGCGCGTAACGATAGATCTCTGTGGCTTAAAGACGCCGGAATATGTCTCTACCCTGAAAAAAAATACCCACAATTTCTGCCAAGGAAAGTGCTCTGATACCACTTGCAAGATACCAGATATATAAATATGCAGAACAGAAACGAAATGCTAGAAATGACAGAATAACAGTAAAATATCCATCATAATCTTCACAATACACAGAAATGATATACGAAATAACAACAGAAATAATTCTTGAATCAGATAGCAATGTTCACAGGCCTCTTCGAGGGGGCAACCTCCAGTCGAGTAGTGCTCTATTACAATAATATCCAAGCTAGGGTTCTCATACCCTCGACTCCTATTTATACTAAAAAGAAGCATCTAGAGGAAGATCCTTCTAGAAGCGGAAGCTTCTATTAGGTCTTCTTACATCCGCCTTATTCTATTTTATTGAAAGGTCTTATTAATATTGACCTTTATTACATCCGAATACATTGATCTACCTATGTGCGGGTTAGGACCTTAACAGATACAAGTGTTTTTGGCCTACATATGGAGTGCAATAGTAACTGAAGAATCCATGCTCACCACTTTTGGGGAATCAAATGAAGGAAAACTTAAGTCTACAAGTTTTAGGTCTCCAACATTTATTCATCATATTTATTTTCGGAAATGTGTTATCTCTCTCAAGGGTTTGATGCTCAATTCCATCACATGAAGACTTACATACATCATCTGTTGGTTGAAAAGTTTCATTGGAGAGTGTTATAATAGTTTCTCAAGACCTACATACATTATCTGCTGGTTGAAAAGTTTTATTGGAGAGTGTTATAATAGTTTATCAAGATCTCATTATCGAGATTTATATGATGTTGCACCATGCTCTATGGGTAAACCTCTTAGTGAATACATAGAAACACATGAAGCACACATGGCTATGATGCGAGGTAGGGATGTCATCTACATTGTTGGACCTAAACCCCAATATATTAGTCACTCTAATTCTTTCTTAAGATGGATTCCCTTCCAAAAACGCTAATGGATAAATCCCTTAGAGCGCCTAAGAGCTAGTGGAAATATGGTGGTACAAGGAGTACCCAAAGGGGCAGGGGGTTGGAGGGATTAATACAAAGGGAAAATGAGAGAAGAGCCATGTTGTTGACACCTATTCCCTAGAACAATTACGCTCCACGAATTGATATAGTGTCATGTTGATACAATGATTTGGTTGCACATTTATTGATAAACCTATGTGATAGAATGTGATAGCATGTGATAGCATGTCTGTGTATATACAAAGGATAAAGAACTATTTGAAGTAGAAGTGACATTGTCTTCATAGGTATGACCAAAGAGCGAATCAATTAAACACTTTGTAAATACATGTAATTCCTCAACAAATATTGTGGTAATGGGATCTAAGTGAACATAGTCAAAATTGTGTATGGATGAGCAATTATTGATGAACCTATACATGCTTACATTTAGGATTATTATATATTATATATATATAATTTATATAATTTATAAATTATATAAATTAAAACATATAATTTATAAATTATATATAAATTATATTATATATAAATAATATATATATATAAAAAAATGAAAATAAAAATAAAACAACATAAAAAAAAAACCTAAACCAAAATCCAACTACACTATCACTACATGACTATCATGCTCATATTTTTGAATTGGCCCGAATAGATGCACACACGCACACAGAGTGGAGGGTAGCAGGGGAGAAGGAGGCACTCACACACGCAGAGTGGAGGGTAGTAGGGGAGAAGGCGGAAGAGGAGGAGGAGGAGCATGGGAGAAGGAGTGAGAGGCACACGGAGGAGGGAGAGGAGCATGAAGAAGGAGGGAGAGGCACACAGAGATTCCACAAAATTCCTTGGAAAAAACCATTGTATGCAACCCTCCTTTATAAGCAATGTTTCTAGATATGCAGACCTATATGTTGTTGACCCCACGATTTTTGAAGGTATGAAGGAAACCCACAATGTCCCGAAAATGGTGCTACAAAAATAGTCTCTAAACCCTAAACCCCCAAATGGAATTAGAGTGACTAAGAGCATTTTTGGATAAATCCCTTAGTTTAAATCCCTTCAAACTAAACGATTTCTAATGAAGCAGAATCGCTCACATGGGATGGCATCATACCTCCTTACTAAGTGATTTATGTCTCCTGTGGACGATATGAAGACACGTATATGTCAAAGATTTTAGTTTTACATTGTTTTTTTGCTAGCCTCAGCAAAATCGCAGTGGTACCAAGGCAAATTTGCCTCCATGTTCAGCTATTGATCTCACACCTCGTAGGATAGTGATTTAGTGTTGTGTTGACTCTGTATTTGTTTTATATATTTTTGTTTGACTTCCTTTTCTTCCAAAGTGAATCACTGATTATGTTATTCCAATTTTTTCCTGCCCCTTCCAAAGTGAATCACTGAGTATGAGTCATATTGGTATATTCCCATGCTCATTTACCTCCCAAGCATAGATATTGCTCATTTACCTCCCAAGCATAACAATTTCTTCCATAGAAATTTGAAGACAAATGAAGGTCGACAATGGCTAGAAATTTCATGCAGAGCATCTCTCCCTTAAAAAACTGAATTACTTATTGTCTTCATGCATTTCTACTTTACCTCTCACCTTCTTGGAGAAATGACAACAACAATTAAGGGTAAATTTTCCATCCCACGAGTTAGTATTGGGTAAATTTTCCATCCCATGAGTTAGGAATGGAAGGATACTTGATATTACCTATCAAATTTGAATCCCACCAATCAAATCCTACGCTAGAATGAACACTTGTAGTGATTGAGGATACAAGTGTTTTTGGCCTACATATGGAGTGAAATAGTATATGAATAATCCATGCTCACCACTTTTGGGGAATCAAATGAAGGAAAAATTATTTCTACAAGTTTTAGGTCTCCAACATTTATTCAACGTATTTATTTTCGGAAATGTCTTGTCTCTCTCAAGGGTTTTATGCTCAATGTTGTCACGTGAAGACTTACATACATCATCTGTTGGTTGAAAAGTTTCATTGCAGAGTGTTATAATAATTTCTCAAGACCTACATACATTATCTGCTGGTTGAAAAGTTTCATTCGAGAGTGTTATAATAGTTTATCAAGATCTCGTTACCGAGATTTATATGATGTTGCACCATGCTCTATGGGTAACCCTCTTAGTGAATACATAGAAACTCATGAAGCAAACATGGCTATTCCATGAGGTAGGGATGTCATCTACATTATTGTACCTAAACCCCCATATATTAGTCACTCTAATTCTTTCTTAAGATGGATTCCCTTCCAAAAAAACTAACGGATAAATCCCTTAGAGTGACTAAGATCTAGTGGAATATATGGTGGTACAAGGAGTACCAGAAGGGGTAGGGGGTTGGAGGGGTTAATACAAAGGGAAAATGAGAGTAGAGCCATGTTGTTGACACCTATTCCCTAGAACAATTACACTCCATGAACTGATATAGTGTCATGTTGATACAATGATTTGGTTGCACATTTATTGATAAACCAACAATAAAGGAGGTTCATTATGTAGAATTTTTACATGGATTTATTCAAGTCAACTCATGTAGGTGGATCAACACACTTTTCCTACACCCTCACTCTAGTTGATTGTTTCACTTTTACACACCAGTTTTCATGAGATCCATTATCATGTCTCCTATCCATGACATTTCTCTCTCAACTCACATATATCTATGGTAAGACAACAACAACCAGATTTTGTACATAAGAAATCCTTCATAGATTATAAGTTTATAATCCCTATGTTATATGAAAATACCACATTCTCATTTGACAAGATATAGTTACCACTTTTTTATATCAGTTGTGCACTTCTCGATCATGGGAAATAATACAATTGTAACTGGTACTATGTTGGGCACATTGCAACTGATGCATGTCCTATGCACACACACATATCTTCTTTGGACACCTATCTCTAGGCATTGGTTTGGTTTTGTTCTTCCTCATCCAACAACCTATTCTAGCAATCTAACTCAGCAACTGCATAACTCATATATATGTATATATGTTTTATAGATTTATCTTTTGATGTAGTTGTTAGAGATCAAACAAGATAAAATTGCACATATGCAATTTGAGACATGGTGTCATTCTCTCCATGAGTAGTGTCCACAACAATGAATCATCCAAATATCTACCTATAATTTTCTAGCACACATAATATTGGATAATGAAACTTTGTACTTATGAACAAACTCAATTCATATATCTCAGGTTACTTCGGGTCTACTCCTCTGCCTTAGCTACTCTTGGTATTAGTTTTGGTTCTCTTTATCTCAACGCCCACCCAAAACAATCATATTCAACATCAACATTGATCTAGTTCATTAGAGACTACCCTCTCACCCAGATTCATTTGATGTATAGCTTTGGGTTATTTTGAGATCTTCCTTCCACCCCAACAAATCTTGGAAGCATTCATTTAATTATTTTGGCTCAATTCCCACCCAACATGATTCTTTTCAACAACATTTAATATATTTTGTTCTCTTGGCCCAACTCCTACCCAAAATACTGAGTGAAGAAATACTTTGTGTTTTCTTAGAGGTTGGGCTCCAAGCCTAGATGCAAAAGTCTTACATGTCAAGTTATCTTTTCAATTTTTATCTTTAGCTATACTATAATATGAAGATCTTTGGCCTAACGTTTCCTTCTCCCTCAATGGAGTGTAGGTACAACCAAATATGTATCTATCAAACCTATCATCCAGCTCAAGTGATGAAATTTCAAGAGGGACAAGGGAGAATATATCCAACACATGTAACAAGGCGAAATCAACTAGAGGTGAAAAGGTCAAAAGAAAGTTTGGTAGGCGCATGAAATTATTTATTGGTGAAGGAGGATCATGCTCTTATGACGATGATAGCATAGGTGACATTGAGGTTCCCTTGAGGTACAAACACCTACTGAAATAGTGGGTACCCAAGGAACTGCCAGAGTTGGACACTGACTTCTATGTTAATGAGAGGATGTATCACATTGCTCCGTCATCCATCCATCGCCTTCGTTTATTCTCCATGGATGACATAAAGGTAAAGTATGGAAGATTTCTTGAATTGTTTGAGTATGTTGGACCATGTTACACTTATGGAGTATGGTTGAGGCTGGTCCAATATATGCCTAGTATGCGAAGATATGCACTCACCGCAAATTATATACAGCTGAAAGGAAATAATAAAAATAAAGGAGAGACTATGTATATTGATGGAAGGCCAAAGGCATCGGGGAATATTGCAGGTCTTATAAACAGTACAAGGCCTGGGATGAAAAGAAAGGAACCCAATTGCATTTTTGAGGAGTGTGAAGGTAATAGGATATTTGTATGTGCGGTGAAAATAATAACGACAGGAAAAGAGTTGCTGGTCGATTACAATCTGAATCGAATCGACCTAGGAACGTCTTCTTTTTCTATGGTACAAAACCCATTATACCCAAACTTAAAAAGGGATTACTTAATTTGTGAATGTTTCATTTGTGAAGAAATTTTATTTTATTTCTGAATGTTCCATTTGCTAATTTTTTCTCGATGTTTCATTAACAAATATTTGCTAATTTGTATGTGTGAATGTTTCAATTGATAATATTTGCCAATAATCCATTATTTCATATATTGTTTTTTCAATATTTATTGCACGTACTAACATTCTTCTTGAAATTCTGCCAGAGTGGTGATCGGGGCAAAGGCCCTGAGCATGGAAAAGATGTTGATCAGGGCAAAGGCCCCGTTCCTAGCACTGCATCGACCGAAAAATGATGAATATATAAGCGATGAAGAGATATTTGATTCTAGTGACCCCTTGTAGACAATAGAATTGTAGGTAAGAAAGACCAATAGGGAATTCCAGGATTTTGTTGCTGCTGGGCCAGAAATAGATGATGATTTACTAAGGATAACTAAATTACACATTAAGATAGCAAATTATAGGGTAAGTCATGTCATCTAACAATATCAATTTTTGGTTTTAAATTTTTTAATTTGATATATGAAATTAACACATATTTCTCATTGTAGAATTTTGTGAGATCAATGAGAGGGGAAGGGCAAGGTCCTGGTAGCAGCAGCAGGGCTGCATCAATGAACTTGCATGTCCACGTAGCCATGAGGCTATTTTCCACCCCAAGTGTGCCACTTGAGATCGATTCTATACCTTCTAGGGGTGATGCCACACCCCCATAGCACACGCCATATCGTGTAGGTGGTGTACATGATCATGGAACTGATCACTCTTTTGTTGATTGTTACCCTGGTGCTACACATATCCAAAGCATAGGAACAACAATGGTATCATTTTTGGTTGACCAAGACATGGTTCCTCTAAAAATAGTACAGCTACTAGATATTTAATATATGTCTTTATCGATATTATTGTTATATAATTGTTTAAACAATCACATATCAGTGAGATTTAAATTACTAATGATGACGATGTTTTACAGGAAAAAATGTGGTCTACAATAGTTTTCATGGCTATGCATTATAAATTTTTGGTCTGACCATTCGACTACGATGGAATCGACAAAATTCCAAACTGAAAAGCCTTCTTATCTCCAGACTGGTTGGTGAGTTTGGTGACTCGTTCAATAATCCATAAGTCATAAAAAGGACTAGCAAGCATTTGGAACATGTTAGAGAGGCGTATAGGAATAAATTAGTACAGGACCCCAAGTGTGAACGCCCTTTGGTTGTCCTCGAGAGGGAGTGGAAAGAAATTATTCTCGATGCAAGAGAATTAGATATGAAAGTACAAGGGAAGAAACCACCTAGCCCTGGAAGGTAAGAGGTGTTTTCAATTTACTATGATGGTTTTTTGTTTACTTTACAAGGAAAACAATCAATATCTAACATATTTCAAAATATTGTGTAGACTCCAAGACACTTCCAAGGAAACAAAGGCAAGACAAGACAAACATGGCCAACATAAACTGGGCCAAGGTGGTTACAGGAGATTGAAAGCATGGGTTGTAAGTGCCAAAAAAATTTACTTTTTTATTATCATTGTCACAAAATATATAACTCATTGCAGCTAGTGACTAATGATCTTGATATTGCTCAATGCAGGGGTATTTGTTCAACGACGAAGCCACAGAAGAAGATCTAAAGGTCGGGTTCACACAGGGTTTTGATGGCATGGTGGCGCGACGAAGAAGCTTGGGGAAATCACCATGTGTCTCTCTAGAGGACATGGTAAGTAAAATGAAATTAAAAACTTGTCACTTAGTTTTTACTCATTGATTACTTGTAATGTAAAATATATTTTTTATTCATTTAAAATGTAAAATAATGTGTGTCTTTTCCACATTCGAAGGAGAGTAACAATGCTACCAATTCTCTTTATGTACCTGATGAACCACATCCCGACCCCCATATTGATTCAAGTGATGTTGTCGAAGGACCATTACATAGTGGTATGCACACATTTTTAATGTTTTTCCATTTTTCAATGAGTATTAATATTTAGGGTATATTCTATACTAAATACTTATATTGTTTCATATGGAAGATCGTGTATATGTCGATCGAGAGCGGAGATCAAAAAGCGCATAAACAACAATGCGGCCACCAACTATTGTTTCTACTGCACCGATTAATCTAGGTATAAAACATTGTATTTAAATCTGTATTAATTAAATTTCCCTAGGAACAGTGAATAACAATATCACTTGATTTTTTGTTGTTGTTGTTGTAGCAGTGGATGCCCATGCGCATCCTCAACCTCCACCCCAAAATACTAGAATTTCATCATGGCGTGAGGTGTTGAGTACTGATGATGCAACACTTCAAGAAGGCCCAATAACTGTGGGGGATCAGTTAAATTATGATGATGACTTAATTTTTTCTTTCATGGAGACCAAGAAGAAGAAGAAGAAAAAAAACAAATGATTAGACATTTTATTATTCATATAAATCCAATATATTTCTGGTCCAATGTAATGTATTTTTTTTCCTACATGTCATGAATGTTATTTGATTTCATGTTTTTTGTTTTAGTACATGGCGATGAATGTTTTTTGCTTACATTTAATGTGACTGTTATTTCTAATTATAGTTGTAAAATCTAGATAGATTGGGTATGGGGAAATGAGAGTGATCTGAGAGGGGGGGAGGGGCCAAAAGAGCTTCAACCTTCATGTGGTTGGTCCTTTTCAGTAGAGAATAATTTATTCTTGAAACGAAGAGAATCTCATTCAGGTATTCATCTTTAGTCATTAATTTGTAGAGGTTGTTACATCTTTAATTACTATTCTAAAATATAATTAAGTCATGTGATGAATCGCGGGATGGAGAGGAGCAACATTGGAGGAACCCCATCACTCAAAGGTATCGATCTTGTTAAGGACTAGTTTAAGGTGATTTTTGGTTGATTTATGACTATCATGACATTTCGTAATGAATGTGGAGATCAATGATTTTTCTTAGGAAATTTGAATTTAAGAAGACAAAGTTATGCTGACTCGACGAGTGTTAAGGATGCATGGCGGTGGGTACAATCCCCAAGGTATGTCTCTCTATCCAACACTATTTCTAGCCTAAATCAATGTAGTACACACTGAATGCAATGACCCTAAGGTTCATCATCCTCTTCATATGCTTCTTTCTCCTCCTAGGAGGTTTGAACCTCCTAACCTAACCTAGGCTACCCCTACATACCTCGGCCTACCCTAAACCTAACCTACATCCTAAGCCTTGTAATCCTAGACTCTTAGTGGCCTAACGCAAGACATCTAGACCTAATATCTATAGCTCCCTAAAGCTACTAAAGCTACTAACCTGGCACTCAATTTAGGACTAACATAACTATTACAAAGATAGTCCCACCATTTTAATGCTAGATATAGCTTCACTTTGACACAATCCCCCATTCTTGGAAGTTTTGGGGCGATTAATATATCATTTGATTTATTGCAATGTCTAGAACATACCATTGTAACTGTGTTTGGTTGTCTCCAAAATTACTCTGTATTTTTCATCTAGGGCATTAGCTGACTAAAGCCAATAACTTGGATCATGTTCCTTCTAACTATATTTAGATACTAAGTTCCATATAAGTATACCTTCCAATTGTTGTTGTCACCATGTTTGTGTGGTTTTGTTCTTTTGGTCACTTGTTTATTAAATGTTTCCTTGAGCTAATGATATAGTTGAACCTGTGACAAACACATAATTGTAATTATGTTCCCTATAGTTAAGTGCAACTTATAATCATTTATCATAAATAAGGAAATGATCTTTTTCTTAAATTTGGATTTGAGTCCTAGTTGATGCCATAATTTAGATTTATGTGTTGTATGGTGATTAATTGTAGCATTAATGGGGAGAACTTCTTATCATTCAATTGAGTTCAGTGATGAGGTGTGTATTTTCTTTTTACAGACTATGAATAGGATATTTAAAACAATCCAGTATCAAGGTTCCTATTCCATTCCACATTCCCTGTGAGTGGAAGGAATGCCATTTTTAATACTAGAACCCCTTGTCCATCTGATGAATGTGTTCTTTTTTAAACCAATTATCTCCAAGGTGATATTGTTTTCTTATTATTTCACTGTCTATGTCTACCTTTGGTGTCATCGCCTATGTTATCCACTTTTGTTGTAATTTTAGGGTAAGTATAAATACAATTATATTTTGAGGATGATTCATCTTTGCATCCATGAATTGGATATCTACAATTGCAATCTTTGAGTGTGAAAAGTATTCCACTTTGTTTTTCTGAGTGGTGGGTGTTTCGTGTTCAACACTGGTGGTCCCTTCTCTATTATGTTAAAATAGAAGACCTAGTTTCCTTTTGTTTGTGTATATAATATATACACCCTTTGTGTCAACACTTCATTTATGTCCTCTACTACCAACACTATTGCAGTTCTCTCTCTACCTTCTTTTGGTATCCATACTAGAGAATACTAACTCATTTTATCATGAAAATGTTGGGATACAGGGGATAGATCTTACATGGACCTCTAAGGATGGATCATATTAAGCTAATCACTTCCTTTCTTCTCTTGATCAAAATAGTTGGTGGAAATGAGTGGTAAGAATAGACCTAGGTCACACCAAATACTAGATTGGATGGGCTGTGCACTTTTATTCAACCTCCATCTAGCAGACCTACCCCCAATAGGATTTTGAGGAGTTCTCTTTCTTATCACAATTAATTTTCCACTACAAACCCCATTCATTAAACCAACCTTCAATTGCTAGGTATTTTTAATTTCACCCATGGTTACATAGTCAAGTCCTCTCAAATCTGGACTCTCCCCTAAAGACATTGTCAGGCAATGAATTGACTAATCTCCAGTTGGTGACTCACTGGGGAAATCGTCTTCTCCCTTCTCTACTTTTAGTACTATTTTTGTAGTGACATCAAGGGCTTCATATTCTAACGAGGATGAGCATCCCTTTTTCATGTTACATATGAAATTTCCATTTTGTCATTTCTATTTTTCAGTAGTTTAACTTATTTTTTTTTATAATTCATCTTCTAGTAGATGTTACTATGATCCCACAATGGATCACTACTTAATTGTACTTTTGAGTCCCATTGACCTACCTTTGAGGTCATTAGTGAACATTGATAAAATTATCATATCTTGGTATTGTTACATTTCCCTATTATTGGGTACTTTCATTTATAAAAAGAAAAACTCAGAAGTCAGGTATCCTAACATTAAAAAGGATCAAGAAAATTATTTCCAGTAAATCCATAATCATTCATTTGTAAAGAAAATATCCATTGCACCTTGAGAAGCTCCCCAAAGGAAAGAAGCATGCCATACATTTAGTAAAATGGGGATCAATTTTTTTTATAGTTATTTATAATATTCATTTAAAGGGAGGCATTACTTAGGTCCAGTTAATAATAATTTTCATATATGTCAACATTTTGAGAATATCAATAATTGCTACTTAGGTGGTGTTGACATTAATAATACACATGCTTGGTTTGAACACAATTTTATTGGAATGGTAAATATTAAAAATGTTTCAAGGAATTTCCTTTGGAAAACACTCTTTGTGAAGTTTGGTTTGCATATCCATTAGAAACTTACCCTAACTTAGCCACCACTCTAAACTATTAGACTCCTAACACAATATCTCTAGGCCTCTCTCCTACTATCTTAAAAACTCACGTCCATCCTCAGAACTGTCTACCATTTGACTATCCTAAGCCCCAACCTACCTAACGTTGACCTATTTTCTTACTAGCTCATCCTAGGATATCTCCCCTTTCATGCCTAGGCCATTATATCCCTAATGCAAGGCCATTAACCCTATCTACTAAACATTTAGACACCCCACGACTACATAAGAAACCCTTACTGTTGACTATCCTGAAGTCTTAATTTAAGACCATATTCCACTTTGACACAGCCCTAAAACAAACTCACATACCTCATAGCCACTCTACCTAAACCGCCTCCCAAACTCTCCACCCAAAATCATAGTAAAACATTCAATTATGACTGTGTGAACATAGTCATTCCCAGGCACATTTGTTTTTGTTTTTTTACATAGATAATTCATGGGGAACATAACCTACAATCTGCATACATAAGAAACATTAAAAATCTTACCTTGTGTGCATTTGGAGGGGTTACATATCATTTGCATTTGCATATTTAGGACAAGTAGGACTAATACATATTGAATTGAAGTGAAATAGACAGTCCCAACTTCTGATATGTAATGAACTGAGAAGGATACTATTGGATTATTGGATTGACACATATGAAACATTTTTGTGTCTTTGAAATATTGATGTCTTGAAATTAGTTTGATCAAAGTCATAGATACTTCAAAGAAAATTATTGTGCTCTATTAGACAATTGTGTATATCATTAAAATTTAGTCATTGATTGATCTTAATAATTTGAATACTTGCATTATTCTTGAGATTGAAAGCATCATCCTCTAGGCATTGTATACAAACAAAAACACATGTGGTATTTTCACACTTAAGTGAATATCTTGTTGTCACATACATTTCCTTGAATCATTCATTGAATATCTTTTCGATGAGTTTACATGAAAGAGTGTTTCATTATTTTATTGTATGTAGTTTTTGTCATATCATGGTCTATGTGAAATATGAGATATTTTCACTCTTTGTTGTTTTCAAAAATAAATAATCTATGTACACATGTGAAAGACAGACCCTCAGTAGGCAAAGTTGCCATTGGTGGGTTGTTTAACCAAGTGAACCATGAAGGAAAACATGTAACAAAACGTGATTTTATGGAAAAGTGGACATCGATCTATTTTGGCTCTACTCATTATACTGATATTTGCCTGGATGAAATTTAGAAAATGGTTGTTGAAATCGGTAAAATAAGTATGTTATTAACTCTTTCAATAATCTAGGTTCAACATTGATTTATCATGAAATAAAATTATTTTCCTTGCATGAAAAAATGTTATGTGGTTATTGGCAAGTAGTAATCATAGTTCAGAATTGTTTTTCAGCCTAATTGTATCTAAAAATTGTGAAATATTAAAATTGACTACGGATAGATTATTTGTATAACTACCAAATGCACATATTTTAAGTTAATACATTTCATAGGATTTTTGTGTTTCTTATTAATACACACATTGTACATAGCTATGGCTTCAATTGCTATTTCCATCTTGATGAGATATGTATTAAAATTGGTCATATGTTGGATGTGACTATCAACCTCCTAGGGCCTGTATCAGGCTCGGGAAGGCTCACTATCTCCTTTACATGTCATTGTAGCTTCTAAATTTTAGCTTCTTGTTCCCTAGATTTTTCTCTTAGGCATTGATTTTCCACATATAATAGGATTCCTTCGATTTAATAGTGCCCAACTACTCCTTAAGGGAGGTATGTTGTTGTGAAATCTCATCCACCCAATGCTCTAGATTCACCTTCCACAATTTGAGGCTCAATATTAAATCCCCTAGCATGGATTGAGACTCATCACAATGGTGCTTACATCTAGAAATGACAAGGTAAATTGGATAACCGGTATTGACCATTAGGGGGTTGACTCCAGTGCCAGCTCCCAAGTGCATAATGAAAGTGTTATCTCTCCAAGAAATCACTCCCTGACTGTAGAATGGTGTAATCTTGGTAACTTGAATAGATCAATAAACTGTGGAGGAAAAATGATCAAATCAGATGACATTATAAACTCACATCCATTTAGAAAGACACGGGTCACCTGAAATACCAAGGCTTTCAACTATGATGCTCAGAAAGTTTTAATCAATGTGTGAAAACATGGAGAAGACTCATTATGCTAGAAATAAATACCTACACAAAGGCATATGTGAATGGCCAGTAATGATAGGTAAGATACTTCTTCATAATAGTAGAAACATATATAAGATTTGTATATAGTATATGGCCATACATAATAAGTAAATACTTGCAACATAATATTATGAGTGCACTGATAGGATGATGACACTAAGACAAACATAAGAAGAAATGTATATAAGTCTAATATACTAACGAAGAGATGGGATTGCATCCTTCTGTCATTGAGTATACATAAACTTGGAAAGAAAGGATATGAAAACTGAATAAACAAAGTCAAAGAAGCTCAATTTCAAGATATATTCATGGATATCTCCAAAGGATGAAATGTACAATTCTTCAAGAATAGATCCACAGTCCTCAGACTGTTTCCCCCCCCTTTGGTGTCTTAGAATTCTTAGGATTTTATAGCCTGTACATCAAGGTTTGAAGATCCTAATTTAATGGATCTGAAATACCAAAAATAAACATAATCAATTTGATCTTTTAGCCTAAATGATACAATCTTATCATCATAATCCGAATTTGACAACCTGGAGAATTATTTGGCATCTTGCTGGTGAAAATCACAGATTTTGAAATCTGTCTTTGATGGCTAGGCTATTTCTGTCAAGAATAAACATGCCATTTGGCTTCATTACCTTACCATATGCCTTCAAAACTTGATGAAGAGGATGATCTAGCTTCTGATAATTATTATCTTTAATTTGAGATCATTCCCACAGATTATGGAAACGGAAAAACGTGATCTGGGTAGAAAGAAGACCGATCTGGACTCTTCAGAGCTTTCAACAACTTACTAGTCATGTATTTTGCCTTTTAGCCACCAAAAGTCAGATATTTTCAACGGCTCATTACAATGTAAACTTCACATTTAGCCGTCGAAAGCTAAAATTAACCTTTGGCCTATTTTTAGAGGTGAAATCCTCATTTTATTTAATTTATGTGAATTTGAGCCTTTCTCAAACCTCTGAAACTTTAAGATTTAAAAATAAAATTATTATATTTAATTTGAGATCATTCCCACAGATTCTGGAAATGAAAAAACATGATCTGGGCAAAAAGAATATCGATCTGGACTCTTCAGAGATTTCGACGGCTTAATAGTCATGTATTTTTCCTTTTAGCCGCCGAAAGTCGGAGCATTTCGATGGCTTACTAGTTGTGTATTTTTCCTTTTAGCCACTGAAAGTCAGAGATTTTCAGCGGATCATTAAATTGTAAATTTCACATTTAGCCGTCGAAAGCTAAAATTAACCTTTGGCCTATTTTTAGAGGTGAAATCCTCATTTTATTGAATTTATGTGAATTTGAGCCTTTCTCAAAACCTCTAAAACTTTAAGATTTAAAAATAACTCTTCTACCTAATGATCCTCTTATCATGTGATTTGGGAAATATTAGCAAGTGATTTTTGATCGCTAACAGAACTGCAACATTATTCCTGTGTGAATGGCATATGTTTTTAAAAAAAAAACCCAACATTAGTCACTCTAGTGACGAATAGGTTCATCGCTTGTATAGCCATTTGGTCGCTTGACTAAGTTTGTCAGGGTTGTCTTGGTCTCTCTTGCAACTAATATTAGTCGTTAGACTGACTAACATTAGTCACTAGATCGACTAATTATGGTCACTAGAGTGACCAAGGTTATGTTTTCCTTAGAGATGCTAGGAAGGCTTGCCACTAAAGTGGGTCACTAGACCGACTAATCTTGGTGGATGGACCAATGAATGGTAACTTTTTCCTATTGTGTATAGGATTATTTTCCTGGTCGCTAGACCGGTGAAGATCCATGTGTGGTCGCTATATCGACGAATCTATTCTGACGAAAAAAAAAATCATCTTGGTCGCAACAACCACCCTATTCCGACGAAACTTCATCACTACTTCATCACAAAAATGTTCAAATTTAGTAGTGTAGTGTGTCTCCTTGGGGAGCTCAAACCTTGTTTGTAAAGAAGGATGATGTCACACTCAAGTTGTGTATAGACTATAGACAACTCAATAAAATGACCATTAAGAATAAGTACACCTTTCCTAGGATTAATGATTTATTTGACCAACTAAGAGGTGCCACTATATTTTCCAACATTTATTTTAGATATGGGTACCATCAAGTTTGAATTAAGGATGAGGACATACAAAAAACCAAATTTAGGATAAGGTACGAGCATTATGAATTTGTGGTGGTGTCATTTGGTCTCACTAACACACTTTCCACCTTCATGTGTTTGATAGAGATACAAAATTCACCTCAGAGTTTTGGAAATTTTTGTTCACTAGTTGTGGGACAAAATTGTTGTTTAGTACAACATACCACCCTCAAACTGATGGAAAAACAGAGAGGGTAAATGGAGTGATGAAATACATGTTGTAATACCTATTCCAACTGGCTCACATATTGGAAGTTATTTCCTAGATTTTCGAGTCCTAAACTTTCGGGCTTGTTTTAATGCCTTAAACAACATTTTTGGAGCTCGCCATAGTTAAATTGTAAATGGAGACATATTTTAGTGGAATAATGTTTATTCCTTGGATGCACCTTTCCAGTGGGCTATCATGCGCTTAAAACAAAGATCGTATGCAAAATTTACCACACCGGGAATTTGTTGTACCAACTTACCGCATCGGGGCCCACATGACTTTTGGCGCTTCATCTCCACATTGGGGCCGTAAACCTTTTGGATTTTCATCTTTCGGGAGCTAGGTTTTTGTATTTTTAGGGTTTCTCCATTTATGTTAAAAAGGCCTTTCGAGCCTCATTGTACTCATATTATTTTGGAGAATGAGCATAGTCGTCACATCTCTTCTCAGAGATAAGATGCCACCATTCTAGAGAGTCTTTCACTCTGTAATTTTACAGTTATGTATATTTCACTAATTAATATAAATTGTGTATTACTATATATCTGTGCCTCTTATTATATATATCTGATATATATCTATTACATTATTGTATCTCTTGCAATATTTCAATGTATTTCTTTATTATATCTCTGTTCTCATTTCGTGCTCAAAATAATCTAGATCATTGATATATTTTTTAATGTATATTTTATTGTAATAGAAAATGTTGATCTACTTCTGAAGGGATTTCCTTTGCATATTACAATTCCATGAGAGGAGTGGTATATATATGTATAGGAATTTAATTTTCAAGATATAGATAATTCTTGTATCTATAGGGTTAATAGAAAACATGAACTTATAACACCTTTATGTGAATGGTACCATGGGAGAAAGTATGCATGAGAACATTTGTCTACATATGTATACCTATAAATATATAATCATATAAATGTTTTCCCTATATATTATGGTGTTGAAGTATCGATGGCTAGAAAATACCCTTGGATATGATTAAATTGAGACACCATGGGTGAGGGAATGTGGTGTCTTCAAACCCACATGATTAAAATCTCAAAATCCATAGAAATCCTAAAGGAGAATAAGAAGTAAACCCTCACTAAAATGGTTAATTATGGGCTTGGAATGTTAATTCAATGGAAAATCCCTCATTCTCATTGGAAGATCATGGCCATATATTCTTCATGGTGATTAAATATGGGCATTCTATTAGGATGAAGGTGATATGATATCCCAGTCGTTGATCTAGTTGATCAGAGAGATCCTGACCCTTCATAGGTGTTGAATGTGAATCTTATAGCACTCCAAAATAAATGAGGTTCGTTGATCTATCAGAGGGTGTTTCATGATGAACCTAGACCATTAGATACTTGGTGACTAATATGGTCAGAGTCCCCTCGTCGGGATGACCTTGGATGTCGAGGTGGAGGCAGTCCAAAAAGGGGAGTTCAAGGGACAATCTAGGTCGTCCATCAGGATGAGTCTGTGGTAAATATTCACTGTGCATATTAGTGGGTCTCATTTGAACAAGACCGAGTGAACATGTGACATCATCAAAATCTACTCTATTGACTAGGATGATCAACGTGACCAAAGGTCGACAGGTTTTAGCCAGCTACCGGAAACTGGTAAATGGTTGGTGGACCGAGCATAGGATCTTTAGTAAACTTTGGCCCCCAGACTTATTTTAAACTTGACCGTCTGATTTAAGGGTTGAGAAATCCCAACCGTTGATCAAGAAAGACCCTTAGGACTAGAATACAAACTAATTAGAGATGTTGATCTATCAGGGAAGAAAATGTAGTGACCACAACCTCCCATCACAATGGAACATTCAGAGTAATGTGGTCCACTAGGGTGGATATACTCCGAAGGAAAGAATCCAAGGAGTAATATTGATCGTCCATCGGATCCAACAGAACAAAATCTTGATCATAGATATTGGTGCTATTTTGGGATCAGCACAAGAGGAAAGTGATTTCATTTGATGTGAATGACTTCACCCCTCCAATGCAAAGTGGACATGTGTCACCACCTGATTGGACAAGATGAGTGTCTCTACAATGGTGTGTATGACATGTCAAGCATATGTTAAGGCCTATGTGCTCAGTAGGGGTTTGAGACACATGTCTCATCAACGTGTCATGGGGTGATAGGTTCTCCCCTAGGAATGGCCCAAGACCAAGGGTCGTATGCAAGAAGGGTTGGGAGACTTGTGGAAATCCTCCCTGAAACCTTAGCGTTGGATCTCTGGTGAAGATATTTAGACCATCCATCATGGTGCATATCCCAGGGTATGATATGAAGGGATGATTTGATGGAGGATTTCCAAGAGGAATATCCAACCGTCGATCTATTGAAGATGAAGGAGTTCTAAGAGGAAGATCTAACCATCGATCTATTGGTACCGGAGGAGCTCCGAGAGAGAATACTAACCATCTATCGTAAAGGGGTTAATTGGAGTGGATCATGGGGGTACACTCTAAGGATGGACTCCAAGGGACAAATATGATCATCAATGCATCCATATAGAAAAAACTATGAGAAGGAGATCAGACCGTTGATGCATCTAGATAAGAGAAACTCTGAAGATGATATCGAGACCATTGAGGTGTTAGAACATGAGAAAATCTAAGATGAAATATGGGTCCTCCATTATATGGAGTTATTTGGAGCAGAGAACCTAATGGAACTTCAATAAGAATCTTTGAAATGTGACATGAGCCATTGATCTTCCAAGGTCTGATGGACTCTGTAGATGATCTGGACTGTCAATATTTAGTTGAAGGTTCAAGTGGATGAAGTGGAATATACAAAGTGTGACATTTTATTTGATTTCACAGGTCGAGTATAGAAGGTTCCACATTGCATGGTTATTTGGCACTTGAAGGTGAATCCTTGAGATAACTATGAGTTCCATGTGTCCAATGGCGATAGTGCCATGTGTCCCACTGGTATGGCAGGACGTGTCTAATGTATGAGGCATACCTAATGAACTCCAATGGAATTCTAACCATATAATTGTTGATCTCTCATATCCATCTGATCTATTGGAGGATGGGGCCATCAGACTCATTTATCGGAGTATGCAAGACCAACCACCATGGGAGCACTTCGATGGGAGGAATCTTGATAATGACAAACGCTGGAAATGGAAGGGTCTAATTAGTATTATGGGGAGTGACATGGAAAAATCCACGTCTTTTTCACGAAGTATGGTGCCAACACCCGAAATTCCACGTCAGTGCCATGTAGGAGGACACGAAGGATAAGGTGCTACATGGGTGACATGTGGCAGGAAGGTGGTTGAACTTCGAGAGGCCATAACTTCTGATCTAGAGATTCATTTTAGGAAAAATTATAGTCATTGGAATGATATTGATGAATGGAATATGATGGTACCATCAAAAGGAAGTTTTATGATTAGATTTGGAGAACGAAATTTAATTACCCCATTCCCTTAACTGCTACCTAGGGGGGTTGGGTGTGTTACAGTTACCACTTCCACATGGCGAAGGCAACAAGAAATTATCCATAGATAACATAGCATGGTTGTTCATGTGCATCCATACAATCTTGGAACAATTTAGTGAGTAGACATTTTCACTAGTTTATAGAGTCATCATTCTTACTGAATTTTTCCACTAGGATGGAGTCCAAAGTACACTCACCCTTCGTGTACTTATGCATCACTTTCCCTGTAATTAGATAGAAATCCATAGATACCTTCTCATCATTAATTGATGCAATGTTTGGTCCCCCTTATATTTATCGTGCTTCCTTGAGCCTTGAAAACCTTCGTTGACATCTTGTCCCTGCACAGACAACCCGATGAGCATGTGGATGTCCTCTACATGGATTGGGTAGGCCTGGTATAGCCATAGGGAACTATTAAGAACTCTATTGATCAGGTATTTGGTGCAGCGTGTCACTTATCCGCTAGTATCAAATACCGGTAGGTCGCAGATACACAAAAAAGTAGAATCGTGCAATGGAATGTAATCAGGATTCCACTGCCACTAGAAATCTTCGTTAGTAAATCTAGTGGAATCCATGATAGTGTTGGTATCCATGTGGGGAATTTATCAACATAGGTAAAATTGATGTTGACCAACCTGGTTTGTTCAACCTCTCCATGCATATATTCTTGAACAATGACCCATGGATTAATGAACTCTGTTGGAATAATGATTCAGATGGCCCCTTGACCATATGTAAGCTGATGCAGGAGCATCGCTCCACGTCAGCAGCCAGCCAGCCAGTCGTCGGTGCGCATGCATTTCAAACGCTGAAAGAGAAGGGCGCAACCTCATTTGAATTTGAAATGAATGTAAATTAAATGCTTAGGCTGGTGAGCCAGGAAAGCCGTTCTTTATGCAGGTTGTAGATAGGACCGACTTTAATGCCAAGATTGGCTGAGATCTAGATCCAGGCACTGGACTAGACAACCATTGATTGTAATTTATTAGAGTAGGTAGACCTGGAGGGAAGCGCTCGATTGAGCCCCTCAGGTAAAAGAGAGATTTTCATATCTCATTTGGAAGTAGTCGGAGTTGTGTTAGGATATGCATGTAGAGTAGAGAAGAGAAGAGCCGAGAGAGCTCAAGAACACCCTTGTACAAACAGGCATTTGCCATTTTTATATATAAACATAAGCAGTTTTTCCTGCATGTGTTCTGTCTTATATGCATGTCTGTGAGTGTTCAATATATGTTGTATGTATGTGTTGTTATCATGCAATTGCAGGGGATGTTTGATTTCAGGGTTGAAGGTCTTTGAGGCTTCACACCAGGAGGGTGTGAAAGAACATTGTGGGTTCTGAGAGCCGTGCACAGAGGATGCACTTATGAACACTGCAGGGTTCAGACAAAGGCATGCTGAGGCACAGGAACTGAGATCAACAACTCAAGGAGGAATACCTCAAGGTTGTTGAATACCTTGGAGGCAGGGCTGTGTATCTGAGACACAGTTGCAGACAGAACTTTGCTATAATTTTTGTGGAGCTCTGCCAGGTGGGCATTGAGTGTAAGAACAAAGTGCTGGAGGAAGAACTCTACTGAGAGTTTGAAGAGAAGAAACAGAATCACTGAGGATTCTGGAAGGCTCTGCCAGGCGGGCATAGAGAAGGTGTGTAGGTGCACAGAGGACAGAACTATTGAATGTTTTGTAGAGAAAGAACTCTGCCAGGTGGGCATTGGAGATATTGTGCAGACAGAAACAAAAAATAGAAGAGAACTCTAGGAGTTCTGGAGGCTGAAGGAAGAATCCATCTAGGGAACTTCACTGGGTTGTTGAACACCCAGATAGACTCAGCAGAGAACTGCTTGAGAGAAAGATAGGCTGGAAGGCATTATATTTCTCCATCTGAGGGAGAAGAAAGGGTAAAATCCCTTAGCATCTGAGCAATTGCCGAAGCTCAGAAGAGATAGCACTAGGTGTGCATGATGGCTCTGCAGGAGCGTGTACATCAAAATCCTTTGAGGATTCAAGGGGAACAAGTTCAAGAGGAACAACATTTATACACGCGCGGCAAAGCTCGAAGGTAAAGAGATCGCAGAAGAAAGAGAACAAAGGTCGAAGCCTTTGAGAATTTGAATTTCCTTCCAAGTCTGGGAAGAAGGTGCACAAGAAGCTCAGGTGAGAGCACAATAGCCGTCAGATCGACAGGTAGAGAGATCTGGACCGTCAAAGAGATTTATGTCCAGGAGGAGCTTAGGAGGAGCCTGTAGAAGGAGGAGACCGACAACCATCGGATAGCATATAGAAATCCCATCAGTTGTTGGATCAAGTGAAGGCGCGCAGGGGTTAAGCCTCTGGAGGAGTTTAGGGAAGGAAGACAGATCTGAGCCGTTAGATCTGGTGCAGGGTTGCCGACAGCCGTCAGATCTGCAGAAGCTGCAAGGGAGTTAAGTCTTCATGGATAGGAGGATAAATACTGACAAGGTTAGAGCCATCGGGATATCGGTCCTCGAGAAATCGGAGTTATCGAGGGTAAGAGAACCGGGACACCATAAGTCTCGAAACAAAAGAGTTTATCTCAACCGTCCATCTGCAGGGACAGGTGGCAAAGGATCGAGCGTCGTCGACACATCGGGAGTCTCAAGATTGAGGGTTCGAGGCCTGCTGAACCCCGAAATAGCGAGAAGAGACCACAACTATGGATCTCAGACAGGACGCGTGTCAAGGATTCGAGAGGAGTCGGAGTTCGGCATTTTGTGAACTCTGGAGGCAAATAAATCGTCGCACTTAGAATCGCGAAATCGTGATATGCGATTTCCCGTTCATGACGAAGGTGGGCCACCGAGGAGCCTAGCAAGGAGGACAGGTGGCAGGTCAAAGGCCGGGAGCCATTAGAGGACGGCACATCGGGAATCAGCAAATCGGTATTCCCACGGACAAAGGAACAGGAAAATCCATAGTGGAAACCCCGACATAGGATCTGGACCGTCCATTCTGGTGGGACGCGTGTCAGAAATCCAGAGGAAGTCGGGGATCGGCATATCGCGAGTCCAAGGGGAATAAGTGTTTTGGCATCGGAAAGCCTGAAATCCCGATAGCGGAGTATATGGCTGTGGTCATATGGTTGGTGGTCACATGGTCCTTGGCATAGTCGGGAGGGGCTAGCGCATAAAGGGGCGCATCGGTGATTCAGAGGATCGGGGATTCCAGAAGCAATGGATTTATGCATTTCGTAAATGCGAAGGCCAAAACCTCGATAAGAGACAAGGCTGCGGTCTTGTGGAGAAGTGGACGCATGGTCATATGGACCGGGAGTAGAGCCAGGAGGGCTAGCGCGTTGAGAAAGGGCGCATCGGTAAATCGGCAATCGGGGATTAGAGAGGTTAGGAACTCTCGATAGCAAAAACTCCGAAACCCCGAAGTCCGATAGAGATTTTCCAGTGGGGAAATTGATCACGGTCCAGTACAGAGGCCGAGAAGGTGAAGAAGAAGACCTGTGGGTCATATTTTCACAGATATTTCCAAGGGAATCCATGGAGCCATTGAAGGCTCACAGAAGGGAGAAATTGAATCGATCCTGTGTGAGCAGGCGGGGTTGCGACTTCATGCCTGCATCAAGTGGTATCAGAGCACAGATTCTTGTCTGTATAATTCAGGCAAGAGGGAGCGAGGAGAAAAGAGAGCACTCTGATACACACATCAAGTGGTATCAGAGTGGGATTTCATCTATAGATTGCAGGTGAAGAAAGAAGGAAAAAGAAGACAGAGTTGTTGAAGGCTCTGTAAGGACTCGTTTGCAGGTAGGCAATAGTCCATAGACAGTCAGGGAGATTGTAGGATGAAGCTGGAACACTCAGGGATGCGGAGTGATAGTAGGAGGTCTTCCAGGGAGGCGGATAAACACAGCAAGATGGCTACCGAAGGCCATAAGCAAACTGAAAAGAAGATCCCAGAGCTGATGAGAATAGCAGAAATGGATAAAGAGCTCACTGACATAAAGCGAGAGATGGAGGAGCTCGAATTGAAGATGCGGCCGAATAAAAAGCCGAGATGGGTGTATGAGTGGCCCATGAAGAAGGCGAAAGCAAAATGGCCAGTCAAGGAGATGATGGTCATAAGATAGCGTAGGCTATTGAGGAGGTGGCTAAGGTATGCTGAAAACCTCAAGGCCACAGAAGAGATGGTTCAGGTATGCGAACCAGAGATGGGGGAAAGTCTCAATGATTTTGAAGAAGATGAATTGGGATCGTCTGATGATCTCAAACACTACCAGGAGGGTAGAAAAGAGGAAATTCCAGACTACTAGGAGGGCAGCGGAAGCATTCCATTTTGACAGATGGGCAAGGGAATAGAGATGAGATCGACTGAAGATCTCATGGACTGTCAGGAGGACAGTGAGGGAATTTTGCATTTCCAACTAGGCAATGATAAGAGGTCACTGCGGGATCTCGAAGACTGCCAGGAGGGTAGCAGAAGCATCTCAGACTGCCAGGAGGGCAGCATAAGCATCCCATGTTTCCAGGTGGGCAGGGATGAGCATATGAGACTATCTGAGGGTCTCATAAATTCAGATATGAATTTAGATCAGCAGGTGCAGCTGACAGAAGAGAAGGAAGATATGAGGAGCTGTATGATGATTGGGGGAATTGAAGTATTCCTACCATCTGCCCAGGAGGAGGTGGAAAAATGTGTTGCATATGATGCAGCAATAGAAATAGAGAAACCGTCAGCCGTGATTGTCCAAGGCGAATTGGAGCAGATGGAAAAGACTGCTCAAGCAGAAACGAAAGAAGAGAATGAGAGTTCTGAGGAACAGCTCAATAGTTTCATACAGCGAGCTGAGAGTGTTGTAGCATTGGAGCTAACAGCAGAGGAAGACAAGGAACAGGAAGGCAGATTTATCACTCCATGGGAGATGGAGCTGGAGATGCTGGAGGATTGGTTGAACAATCCAGGGCCAGCAAGAGAAGACTGCAGAGAAGGTGAGTTGTCAGAGAAGGTGACTGAACAGAAGGTCAGTCAAAGGGAGATTGCAGAGCTGAAGTCTGCAACAGAGTGGCAACTTGAGGCCACAGACGAAGATGAAGAAGATGGCACGGGAGATCACAGTGATCTACCCATGTGCCAGGAATTTTTGCAGCTGAGGAGACTACAAAGGTAGGACCAGCCACTGGAGCAGCTGGATGCAGTGATCAAGGAGATCGGAAGGCTGATGTTGAGGTCAGAAGAAACTACCAGTGAGGAGCAGCTGAGCAGAAAGGAAACAATACCAGCAGTAGTGCAAAAGCAGCAGTAGCAGCAGAATCGAGCGGATGAGAAGATCCAAAGGTTTATTTGGAATCCAGGAGGATTCCAACAGCTACAGGGGAAGCTCATGAGCAGGAGATCATGTTTTTTTCAATTGTGGAGTATGATGCAGGAGCATCGCTCCACGTCAGCAGCCAGCCAGCATTCATCGGTGCGCATGCATTTCAAACGCTGAAAGAGAGGGGCGCAACCTCATTTGAATTTGAAATGAATGTAAATTAAATTCTTAGGCTGGTGAGATAGGAAAGCCATGCTTTATGCAGGCTGTAGATAGGATCGGCTTTAATGCCAAGATCGGCTGAGATCTAGATCCATGCGTTGGACTAGATAGCCATTGATTGTAATTTATTAGAGTAGGTAGACCTGGAGGGAAGCGCTTGATTGAGCCCCTCAGGTAAAAGAGAGATTTTCATATCTCATTTGGAAGTAGTGGTAGTTGTGTTAGGATATGCATGTAGATCAGAGAAGAGAAGAGCCAAGAGAGCTCAAGAACACCCTTGTACAAACAGGCATTTGCCATTTTTATATATAAATAGAAGCAATTTTTCCTGCATGTGTTATGTCTTATATGCATGTCTGTGAATGTTCAATATATGTTGTATGTGTGTGCTATTATCATGCAATTGCAAGGGATGTTTGATTTCAGGGTTGAAGGTCTTTGAGGCTTCACACCAGGAGGGTGTGATAGAACGTTGCGGGTTCTGAGAGCCGTGCACAGAGGATGCACTTCTGAACACTGTGGGGGTTCAGACAAAGGCGTGTTGAGGCACAAGAACTGAGATCAACAATTCAAGGAGGAATACCTCAAGGTTGTTGAATACCTTGGAGGTAGGGCTATGTATCTGAGACACAATTGCAGATAGAACTTTGCTGTAAGTTATGTGGAGCTCTGCCAAGTGGGCATTGAGCGTAAGCACGAAGTGCTGGAGGAAGAAATCTACTGAGAGTTTGAAGAGAAGAAACAAAATCACTGAGGATTCTGGAAGGCTTTGCCAAGTGGGCATCGAGCAGGTGCGTAGGTGCACAGAGGACAAAAATGCTGAATGTTCTATAGATAAAGAACTATGCCAGGTGGGCATTGGAGATATTGTGCAGACATACACAAAAAATAGAAGAGAACTCTGGGAGTTCTGGAGGCTGAAGGAAGAATCCATCTAAGGATCTTCACTGGGTTGTTAAACACCGAGATAGACTCAGCAGAGAACTTCTTGAGCGAAAGATAGGCCGGAAGGCATTATATTTCTCCATCTGAGGGAGAAGAAAGGGTAAAATCCCTTAGGGTCTGAGCAATTGCTGAAGCTCAGAAGAGACAACACTGGGTGTGTGTGAAGTCTCTGCAGGAGCACGTACATCGAAATCCTTTGAGGATTCGAGGGGAACAAGTTCAGGAGGAACAACGTTTATACACCCACGACGAAGCTCGAAGGTAAAGAGCTCACAGAAGAAAGAGAACAAAGGTCGAAGCATTTGAGAATTTGAATTTCCTTCAAAGTCGAGGAAGAAGGTGTACAAGAAGCTCAGGTGAGAGCATAGTAGCCATCATATCGGTAGGTAGAGAGATCTGGACTGTCGAAGAGATTTATGTCCAGGAGAAGCTCAGGAGGAGCCTGTAGAAGGAGGAGACCAACAGCCGTCAGATCGCATATAGAAATCCCGTCAGCCGTTGGATCGGGTGAAGGTGCACAGAGGTTAAGCCTCTGGAGGAGCATAGGGAAGGAAGACAGATTTGAGCCGTTAGATCTGGTGCAGGGTTGCCGACAACCGTCATATCTGCAGAAGCTGTGAGGGAGTTAAGTCCTCGTGGATAGGAGGAGAAATCCTGACAAGGGTAGAGCCATCGGGATATCGGTCCTAGAGAAATCGAATTTCTCAAGGGAAAGAGAACCGGGACACCATAAGTCTCGAAACACGAGAGTTGATATCAACCATCCATCTGCAGGGATAGGTGGAAAAGGATCGAGCGTCATCGACACATCGGGAGTCTCGAGATTGAGGGTTCGAGGCCTGCTGAACCCTGAAACAGCGAGAAGAGACCACAACCGTGGATCTCAGAAAGGACGCGTGTCAAGGATATGAGAGGAGTCGGAGTTCGGCATTTCGTGAACTCCGGAGGCAAAGAAATCATCGCACTTAGAATCGTGATATGCGATTTCCCGATCGTGACGGAGGTGGGCCACCGAGGAGCCTAGCAAGGAGGACAGGTGGTAGGTCAAAGGCCGGGAGCCATTGCAGAACAACACATCGGGAATAAGAAAATTGGTATTCCCGCAGACAAAGGATCGGGAAAATCCATAGTGGAAACCCTGACATAGGATCTAGACCATCCATTCTGGTGGGACGTGTGTCAAAAATCTGGAGTAAGTCGGGGATCGGCATATCGCGAGTCCAAGGGGCATAAGTGTTTTGGCATCGGAAAGCCCAAAATATCGATAGAGGAGTATATGGCTACGGTCATATGGTTGGTGGTCACGTGGACCTTGGCATAGCCGGGAGGGGCTAGCGCATAAAGGGGTGCATCGGTGATTCGGAGGATCGGGGATTCTGGAAGCAACGGATTTATGCATTTCAGAAACACGAAGGCCAAAACCCCGATAAGAGACAAGGCTGCGGTCTTGTGGAGAAGTGGACGCATGGTCATATGGACTGGGAGTAGATCCAGGAGGGCTAGCGCATGGAGAAAGGGCGCATCGATAAATCGGCAATCGGGGATTAGAGAGGTCAGGAACTCTCGACAGCAGAAACTCCGAAACCCCGAAGTCCGATAGATATTTTCCAGTGGGGAAATTGATCACGGTCCAGTACAGAGGCCGAGAAGGTGAAGAAGAAGACCTGTGGGTCAGATTTGCATAGAGATTTCCAAGGGAATCCAAGGAGCCGTTGAAGGCTCACAGAAGGGAGAAATTGAATCGATCCTGTGTGAGTAGGCAGGGTTGCGACTTCGCGCCTGCATCATAAGCATGATTGGAACTGGTTGATGGTGGTAAGAAAATAAAAAACGAGGGAGAAGGCTTGGATGTGGATTAAAAATTTCTCAATATGTTCTTACACAGTTTCAAAGATGTGTTTGTAAGAAAAATGAAGAAGATGTCAAGATGACCATACATTGAGTATTAGACAGTGACAAGATTGGGTATTAACGTTAACTCAATCCCTTGAACATGGAAAATTCCACAAAATAATTTGGGAGAGTACACACATAAGTGGAAAATTGGTTTCATGATATTAGATCAACTCAGAAAAGTAATGTGTAGGCAAGTGGTTAACTGGAAAAGGTGGACGATTGTTAACCTTTAAGTGACAATGACAAAAAAGACATAATAACGGGTAAAAAGGTACTAACGAAGTTGAACAACACATGTGATGACACAAGAGGAAAAGATTCAAATTTCAGTAGCATTAAGTATGAGAGGATGTGGCTATGACCTCCTCGACCACAAAGTGAATATCTGGGATGGATGACTTGGACAGGAAAACAAAGCACTGAGACACATAAACACAAAACATGTCACTACATATTGACAGAAAGTAAAACATATATAGAAATTGAAATCCTACTTACTAACCCATTGTTGGAATGAGGAGTGTAATGAAACTATAATTATGTTTCAGATAGGTAGGGCTTTAGTTGTGCACCATTCACCCAACCAGGTCAAAGAAATCCATCAAGTTGTGCTAATTTGACAACTCCAGATTCACGGATTTCTTCAACTATAAAAGGACCAAGCCAATGCATTTGGATCTTTCTCAGATTGTTTTGATACCTCTTGTCATTTAAGATCACAAAATCACCACGTTCAAATGAATTACACTTTAAATTTTGATCATGCGAGGCATTTTTCTAGGATTTCTCCAGATTCTAATGAAAATTTTCTGGGAACCTAGCTTCCTCAGGTTCCAACAATTTCTCCACCCGCACAACAATGGATTCATCCTCAGTCATCTTGGTAGCTTGTGCAATGAATAGAATTGGGGTGAGAAACTCAGTTGGAACAACTAATTCTCATCCATATACCAATTGGAATGGGGTGCACCTATTTAATCACTTCGTGGTAGTCCAGTATGCCCATAACACAACTGGAACTCACTCATCCCAATCATCCTGATTTGCACAACAAACCTTAGTCAACCCCCTCTCCAAGATTTGATTAAATTATCCCACTATTCTATTAGCTTGCAGATGATAAGGATTTCTCTTATGATGTTGAATCAAAATTTGTCTCGTAATGGTTTCTATAGTTTCACTGAAAAAGTGGGCTCCTTGGTCACTGGTCAAGCTACAAGGAAAACCAAACATGGTAATAACATTCTAAAAAATAAAAGGTGTTGTGGTGACTGTAGAACAAACTCGAAAAACCTCAGCTTCATCCCAACAAGTTAGGTAGTCAGTTGGGGTATTATGTATCTAGCCTTGGAATGCTTAGCTATAGGATTTATTAGACCAACGAAATCAACAACCCATTTTTCAAAACCTTGTAGTGCGTTAACAAGGTGCAGAGGAAAATTATCACAATGAGATGGAATTTCCACTCTCTAACATACATCATAGACTCAAACATATTCCTTAGTATATTCAAATATTTTAGGCCACCATATTCCTTCCTGTAAGATCTTTCTGTCGGATTCCTTTCTATCAATGTGTCCTCCCACAACTCCACTGAGACATTCCCATATAATATAAGGTCATTCATGGTAAAGCTCACATCGCCGCAAGACATTATCCAATCCAAATTTATAGATTTGGCATGTAAATAGTTGATAATTTATTTCCCAAACCACTAGGTGCCTCTTTTATGTTGTGGAATATCCTATCAACGTAGTACCAGTTGTCAAAAATAGGGAAATGTCCAACAAATAATCAAGAATGTTGTCAATACAAAAAATATATTCATCTGGAAGTCTTTCATGTATAGGTCCACCCCTTTCTCCGAGTTCTAGGAGAGACAAGTGATCTGGCTTGACATTTAACTTTCTAGGCTTAATAATGACCTCAAAAGAGAACTCCTGAGACAATAGCAACCACCTGCAAATGTGACCTTATAGTACGGGTTTGCTCACCAAATACTTCAAAGGAGATGGCCAATAAAAAACTTAAAATGGCTTCCAAGTAAATAATTCCTAAACGTTTGTAAAGAATACACCATAGCCAAACCTTCCCTTTCAGTTGTGGTGTAATTACGTTTAGCTTGTGGAATTTTGCATCTGGAAAAGTATATAGGGTGGTACAAGTTTCCTTCCCCTTGTTGGGAAAGAATTGTGTCGAGCACAACTGAAGAGGCATAAATATGGACATGAAATTAAAATTTCCAATAAGGATAAGTCAGAATGGGTGTAGTGCTCAATTTCTGTTTTAGCAGGTTGAATACTTTATCACAGTCCCAAGTCCAATGAAACCCTTTGTATTTATTGAGAATTTTTTCTGAAGGTGCCATTATGCTCATGTAACCCCTGATAAATCGATGATAATAACCATTATGGACTAGGGTTGTTCACAATTGCGTGATAGAGATAGGAGGAGGCATATTGAGAATAAATGCATTCTTCAAAGGATCAACTAGCACTCCTTCCCGACAAACAATATTCCCTAACATATTTCCAAATGGTATGTAGAAAATACATTTTTGAAGATCAAAGGAAATTTTTAACTGTCTACAGTGGTCCAACCTCAAGCGTAAGATCCCAATGTGAACTTTAAGTAAGTTGTATACAATCAAATCATCCAGGTATACCTAAACGAATTGATGAATGAAATTGAACAATGTTGCGATCATGATCCGAGAAAATACTGTTGGGGCATTCTCAAGCCCAAAAGGAATAACGTTGTAGGAAAATTATCCCCACTAAATAGTAAAATTAGTCTTCTTCTTATTTTCCTTGGTGATTCGAACTTGATGATATCTGAAGAACCCATATGTAAAGGAATATGCCTCATGTCCCACTACTTGATCCGATACCTCATCGCTAAATGGGGTAGGAAAGGGGTCATGTACATAAGCAACATTCAGGTTTATGTAGTCCACACAAACTAGTATATCATTCATACCTTTCTTGGTTTGTATCACAATAGGAATGATCCTTTCATCTTTATCGATAGGTAAAATTATCCCAACTGTGAACATCCTATCAATCTATTTTTTCACTTTCTATTTAACTTGGGGATTTAACCAATATGGCTTATTATTGAATGGTATTTATTCATGCTTTAAATCTATCCTCATCTCCCCTAAATATTCCTTAATAGATTTTAGTTCTAAGAAATTTGTACGGAACAAATCCTGGTATTTCCACAACAGAACCTATATCTCTATCACAGTTTTTTCATCCCAATAGTGTTCAATGCAGGCTAGCTCAATATGCTCATCATTTCCTATATTCAATTTCTACAACTTCAAGGGTTTGGTATAGGAACTACTAACATAATTTGGGATAGTATCTTTAACCTCTCTATTCCCTTCGGATTCCTGAAATGTCAGATGCCTAAGTTTCTCAAGATCATTGGGATCTTCTAGGTTTCTATCAACATTAACATAGAACACAGGTAGTCGAGTAGGGGATGAGTAAAGACTATGATGAAGGATTTTCTCATGTTAAGGATAGATATTAGGAGGATTTATTAGATGAAATTCATAAAAAAAGTATTTTATTAATCTATTGCAAAGCTAAAGTGATTTCAAGGGACTTACCTTAGAATAAGAAGTCTTGACAGAACTGTCGTTAAAGGATTTCCCAACAATCCATTTGGCATCGAGCTTCCTCATGTATATACCAAGTGGATGGAATCTATCCCAATGAATGAATAAAATGATGCACCCACAATTGAGAAGGTAGTTGTGAAACTTCCCATACCTGAATACAATGCACTACATGCTCCCTTGGATTCAAAATCCCGTCATATAATTCCAAAGATAACTGGTCCAGATTCAACGAAGTGAGTTGCGAAAGGGGAATAAACTGATGCTGGATGGAATTATTTGCTTCATCCCAAGTGTTAGTGCTAGAATTAAACTCAATACTATTGTTGAGTTAAGCCTAGCACACCTTGTTTCAATTTTTTTAAAGAAAATAGTTTGATAGAGGTGGAGGGATCACACTCTTGATCTCAATGTAGCTAGATAAATGAGCTATTATAACCACTTCCCTATGTGCAGCAAATCAGGTAAATAAAACCTCAGTTAGAGTAAAAAGAGAGTATATATATATATATATATGATTAAGGAGAATTTATGGAACAAAACTAACAATCATCAAATATCATATGTTATTTAATATACTTTACCACTAGAAGAATAAACCTACACTCGGAAATCCTTTTTGAACAAGATTTAAAAGACTCAAACACACATGTGGCAAATATTGCACTATAGAAAATAGAGAAACATTTTCATCACATACATACATTCAGATGAGCATATACCAACAATGATATGTTCAATATGAGGAAATAGAAGTGATAAACAAATATGAGAGATACACACCAACCATCGACTTTATTAACAGTTGAAATCTTTACATATGTACAATGGATCAAAATAGTCTTATAATTAGAACTTTTAAGCCAACACAGGGATCCAACCCGTTTTTTTTCTACTCCATCCAATATATAGTGTTTTACATTGGTTACATGCATTTATGGTCAACTTGATAGTCAGGGACACATCAAAACTAATCCCTACAAGTGCTCAAGGTGAATTGTTTTCTCTATCTACTGATATACAAAACAATAAGCAGTTTACAAAAAAGATCATATAACTAAGGAAAAAACCTTTCATATAAAAATATCTTTGGTTGAATTTATTTCCACCTGGATTATTATGTTGTGTATTCCTCTTTATCCTTCCAATATCTTCCTAATCTTCAATGATCCACTCAAATCAAGACTTTGACAACTCAACAATGATAACTGATCTGTAGAATCGTCATATCCAAAGATAGACTGTAGATCCACAAAAAGGGTAACTTACTCCATCTAATGATCCATAAAGTATTTACCTTGTTTACAAACTTTATCCATTATGAAAATATGAATCTGTGCCATATTTGTTGCAAAATCGACTGCTACAGGTGTTCTTGTAGCGTCAATATTTTCATGTGTATGAGACTACAGGAACTTCCTGTAGCACCATAGAAAAACCAGATTTGAATATTTTTAACTCCATTCCTTGCCCAGGTTAAAACCAATAATAAAAAGGAGGTATGGTATCTTAAATACAAGGAAACAAAAATGTTCTTCCATTATCAATCATCTTTCAATCAAAATTTAGGATTTTCATTGAAGGTGAAATTCTCAAACTGCAAATTCTCCTTGAAAAACTGGTGTAGTTGCTTCTGCCAACAAATCCAAATTGTTCCTTCTTGTTTGCATGGTTTGAGAACAAGTTTGTATTCTCTTGATATTATCCCCTTCAGATATGATCGTAGGGTTTGGGACTCTCTTATTCTTTTTACTCTTTTTTCTTGTAGAAACTCTTTCTTTTCCCGTGGGAGTCTTTTTGTTTGTTGTCAGACCTCCCTTCTTATACTTATTCCTTTCAGGATTAGTTACAAGAATTTTATTGCTTGTTGATGGTTCCTCTTTTGGTTTTGCACATTATTCATCAATAATGATAACCTTATGTTTAATGGTAGGGTTATACATTCCTTTGGATTTCAACCTGAATTTATTTTGAGGCCTAGTGCTCCTTTTTCTCATCAAAATTTTATATCTAGAAGAATATTCTTCAGAGGATCTTGATCTAGGAGGAATAATATTTGGGGAATGATATTTGGGTTGTACATGATCTACAAATTCTTCTATTGTTTCAAGTTCTTGATCTTCCTTCAATACCCTAGTTTTTTCGACCTTTTGGTCCTTTTATAATAACTCTTTTAGGAATATGGAAACGAATTCTTACCTCCACCTAGGATATGAGAAGACCCTTTATCTGCTTGTAGGATGGTTGGAGTAGCTTCCACTGGCTCATCTAAAATATTTAAACATGATTATCTTTTACCCTTCCCTATAATGAGTGGTTGACTTGCGCTGGGTGAAGCTTCATGGTTAAGATCAACAACTTTATCATGAAATTGTATGGCAGGAGGATGTACTTATTTCTCAAACCCTGACTAGATCAAGAGTTGATGCCATGTACTCTGTAATTTTACCAACTCAGCTTTAATAAGTATCTTAATTAATCCCTGATGATAAATTCCAAGAGGAGGGGTCTTAGGGTTTGCTTGAATTTTCATCACCATCTTATTTAGATCTCTTAAGAATTAATATGGTAGACCCATCCTTTTGATTCTTAAGAAATGAATAAGGAATCAGAGATGAAACAAAAACAAAGTAGAATACCACCCTTCACATGTGATGTATCGTTTAAGAATTAGCAAGGCCTCCATCCATTGATCAATAATCAAATCCCTAGGAATACCCTTGGCCCAATTAGGATCTCTATGTTTAGGTTTTAAGAACTTGTTTACATCCCATCATGTAATTAATTTGTTTTTGAACCAGTTTTCTCCATTGACAGGGAGGTTACAAGATGTTGTTATGGACTCTTTTGTAACCTGGATAATCAGGTTTGCAATTCAGACCCTCTGTCCATTAAAACTTTTAGCAAATTCTCAAGCTGCAGCATAGTGATAACCATCTAGATTGGTGCAGTACAAATATGAACCAACTCGATCAAATATATGTTTGTTGTCTTCATATGCTTCCATAATCGCATGCCCTTAAGGCTCTTTTCTTTTCATGTGTCCACCTTTACCCATATTAATTGTCATAGCCAAAAGGTTGGGCTCTTCACTACAGAAAAGGGATATTCCTACTGTGTCTATAAGGATAGGGGTTTTTCTAGATGTATGGATGAAAATTCAGATTTGACCAGCTTTACAGTGTGAAAATAGAGTAACGAATAATGCACTATATTTAAAAGAACTGCTTTTTTAATAAACCGCATCCGTGTGACATCCTAGACAGGAGACACATAAACGTGAAAATACCCCCACCTTTGCATTCTAACTGTCAATTGGGTACTTGATAGCTGCCTTTAATCTTTCCTTCAGCCAGGTAGGATGATCCACGTCCTCAAATTCACTCCAACCATCTGTGTGATGATGAAATAGGGACAGGTGGAAGTTCTTGTAGCGCCCTGCATAAACTTTTCCTTTGGCATATTTGAAATGAAAATGACATGAAATTCATTATCTAACTTAGTAATGATGAAACATAAACTATGACATCACATATGACCTTTGATGAAAGGATTTGACACTTTAAATGATGTCATAGGATAGTCTTACAAACATATGCATAATTAATCCTATCCCCCTTTTATAAGACTAAGTACCCCTCATTTTTCTCAGCATAATGCAAATTTGACCCCCTTAATAATATTTTTAACTCTTAATCAAACTAATGATTAGTATTTATAGCTTACATAAAAAAATTGAAATGGAGAAACTAAGAGATGAGAGATGAGACTTAGCAGAACAAAATAGGTGATAACAATGGCTCCATGGGGGATGGATTTATCCCTATGGAACTCCAATAAATTTGAGTAGACATGTGCCTTATATTCCTTCAAGTTATCTGCCATGTTATTCTGTAGAGTGTAACTGCTTCAACTCTTAAATTTTGGTGAGACTTTATTCCAAACATAACAGAGTTAAAAATCAAAACTAATACTGGAAACTAAAAAAGAATAAGTGCAATATTTCTCCATTTGGATATGGAGTCCTTATTGTATAACTACCACACGACACTGATATATAAAAAGATATTTGAGCCATCAATGATTTAGTAAAATAATTTCTTCAGAAAATGCCCATTTATAGGGCCACCAAAAACGTCTTCACCTTCCAAATTATGTAATAGGAAAGTGTTGTTGTCCAAGACCTTCTCCACCCTGAATGGACATGACCAAAGGCTATCAAAATTCCCATGATGGTCTTCTCTGCAAGCATCCCATTTCAAAACCAAACCCTTGGGTAACAACTACTCTATTTTTTTTTGTCAATAGTCTCTTTAACTTTATGTTGATGTTGATGCACCTTCTCAAGAAGTTTCTCTCCTACTTGTTGCAATTCTACAATATAACAAATCCTTCTAATAGCATCATTAGGTTCAGCTTCAATTTTCTGCATAAATTTTACAACTGGAAAAGAAAGTTGTACTGGAAAGATTGCTTCCATTCCATATACTAATTGAAATGGTTAAGTTCCAATTTCTCTCTTTTTGCTAACATGGTCAACCCACAAAGAATACTTCAACTTTGAATCCAAAGCTATCTTATTATCTTATAAAAGTTTCTTAATGATATTGACCATGCTTTTATTGGATGATTCAACTATTCCATTACCTTTTGGGTAATAAGAAGTTGAATGGCTAAGATTGATGTCATAGTCTTCATAGAATTTTACCATGTTAGAGGATTTGTAGCGTTACCGATGATGATCACTTACGGACAACCAAACCTAGATAAAATATTCTCTTCAAGGAAAGTTATGATTACCTTATCAGTTTCCATCCTTGTAGGTAAAACCTCAATCCACTTGGTGAATTAATTTGTAGATTTCATAATCCATCTGTTTTGACCACTAGATGGAGGGTGGATCTCACCTATGAAATCCAAAGCCCATTGTTGGAAAGGTGCAGACACTTTTATAGGATTGAGAGGTAAGGAATTAATCTTTTGTTTACTAGCAAACCTTTACCATTTCTCAAATTCTCTAAGCTTTGCATAGACACTAGATAATAGACTAGGACAACAATAACCAGCCCTAAGTATCTTATATGTGGTGTGTTAGCATTGAAAGTCACACTTTGACTGCTAAAGTGTAAGCTCAGCACCCATAAGAATGTAAAAGATAATTTGGTTTTGAATAGGTGGATCAACAAGATGGAGAAAGAAAGGGAGAGGGTAATGAACTGCAAATCAGTAGGTTACACCAATGGTCAATGGAGTCACAAACATCCCACTCATCTAAGGCACAAAAACTGCTTAACAAAAAACAAGATTATATGCTGATAGGTGGAAGAACTGAAGAAGGGAAGCATAAGATATAATGTTTAGTAAATAAATATCCTCTCAATTTAATGAATCAACAAATACTTGAATATAAACAATGACTGATGGGAAAAATACAATAGATCCTCTGCTGCTTAGGGATCCATAAATCATTGATAGCCTTTGATCTTCAAATCTACAATATATTCAAATAAGAAGAAATATAGACATAATATTTACAATCTGGAATCAAAGCTCTCATGAGTCTCCAATAGCAGCAATGCTTACAATCCTAAAATGCCCACAGGCTTACAAATGAACACAAATAGAAAAATGCCTATTCCTACTCTCTCTAGCCTCTCTTGGCTCATCCATCCTCATCTCCAAGAGATCTCTCCTTCCTTAAATATAAAATAGCATCCACATAACCTAATGTTAAGAACCAAATATCAATATAGCATAGAAAAACCTCCGAAAAAGTACTCAACGCATTGAAAAAGAGATAATTTCAGATAATAAGCTTCTTCAAGGGGGAAACCTCTTTTTACCCCACTTAAAAGTTCAAGTACAATATAATTCCAAATGAAAATGTCTCCTTGGTATATATAGGAGACTAGTAGGTATTATTACAACTAATGGAATAAATCCGACATAAATAAAATAACATTACTAATGTAATATACCCCAATTAAGGGGTAATGAGCCAATATCAGGGCTTAACATGCCCCTCCCCTTGAGACAAGTATTGTCTGCAATGCTTGAGTAACTTTGGATTCTTCTGTATAAAAGACTCATCTTCCCAAGTGGAATCTTCAGCCAGTAGTTTCCTCCATTTAATGAGATACTCTGAAATGGATATATTCCTCAGCTGGCGAATTCTTGTGTCAGTGATGGCTCCAGGCTCCAATATGATTTTTCCTTCCTTGTCAAGTTTTGGAAATATAGTTTGAACTAGGATCTTGTCACCTATAACCTTTTTTAAGCATGAAACATGGAAAACTGGGTGTACTTGTGAAGATGTAGGAAACTCCAATTTGTATGCCATAGTACCAATCTTTTGCAACACCTTATAAGGGCCATAGTACTTTGGTGATAATTTATTATCTTTCTTGGCTTGCTTGAGTGACATCTTTTTGTATGGTTGTAGTCTTAAAAAAAACCAATCCCCTACTTCAAAAATTCTTTCACTATGATGTTGATCTGCTTGTTGTTTCATGCGATTATGTGCCATGGTTAGGTTGTCCTTTAAGATTTGGAGAGCTTGTTGTTGATTCTTGATGTGATATTTCACTGCTTGAACCTTATATTTTTATTTTAGAGACGAAGTGATGGAAGGAGGGTGGTATCCATAAAGTGCCATAAATGGTGTCATTTTTGTTGCAGTATGAAAGGAAGTGTTATACCACCATTCTTCCAAGGGTAACCATTTGAACCATTGTGTTTGTTTATCAGAGAAAAATCAATGAAGATAGCCTTCCAAACATTTTTTCACTATATAAGTTTGTCCATCATATTGAGGATGATAGGATGAGCTATGAGCCAATTGAGTACCCAAACAAGAAAATAATTATGTCCAAAAATGTCCAGTGAAGATGGGATCTCTGTCACTTACAATAATCTTTGGGATTCCATGTATCTTTTGAACTGTCTCCATGAATGCGGTGGCAACTGTACTAGCTTTGAAGGGATGAGAGAGTGCACAAAACTATGCATACTTGGTCAGTCTATCAACAATAACCATGATGACACTCTTTCCTTTAGAATTCGGTAACCCTGTGATGAAATCCATGGAAACCTCCTCCCAACGCTAACTTGGGATGGCTAATAGTTGTAAAAGACCCGAGGTCTTAATTTTTTCCACCTTATCTTGTTGGCAAACCAAACATTCTACCACAAACCTTTGAACATCAGTTTTAAGGCCATCCCAAAAAAAATCCTTCTTGAATCTATGGTAGGTTTTCAAAAATCCCGAGTGCCCTCCTACTGGAGAGGTGTGCAATTCCAATAGTACCTTTTGTTTGAGTTGGGAGTTCTTACATAAATATAAGCGATCTTTGTACCATAGTGAATCATTTTTCCATGTAAATGTATTTGATGCACTGGAATCCTGCTGCAACCTTTGAATGAGAGTCCACACTTTTTCGTCATTCTTCCATTCATCCCTTGCTTCTATTATCCAATCGGGTTGGATTATCGAGATAGGATAGAGAAAGGCCTCAACATAGTCATTCTTTCTTGAGAGTGCATCTACCATAACATTTTTCTTCCCCTTTTTATAGACTATTTTAAAATCATAACCCAATATCTTGGTTACCCATTTTTGTTGTTCTTTTGAAGATAGTCTTTGTTCTAAGAAGTAATTAAGACTATCATGATCTATTTTGACCTTGAAGTGCCTACCTATTAGGTAAGGATGTGTTAAGCCCTAATATTGGTTCATTACCACTTAATTGGGGCATATTAGATTAGTAATGTTATTTTATTTATGTCGGATTTAGGCCATTAGTTATGATTTAGATTAGTAATGTTATTTTATTTATGTCGGCTTTAGGCCATTAAAACCTCCTAGTCTCCTATATATACCGAGACATTTTCATTTTGAATCTTCTTGTACTTGAACATTTAAGTGGGGTAAAAGGAGGTTGCCCCCTCAAAGAGGCTTATTATCTGATATTATCTCTTTTTCAAGGCGTTGAGTACTTTTCTTGAGGTTTTTCTATGCTATATTGATGTTTGGTTCTTAACATAT
>ML777181.1:436491-468339 GCA_009831015.1 Picea engelmannii
GGATACCACCCTCCTTCCATCACTTCTTCTCTAAAAGAAAAATCTAAGGTTCAAGCAGTGGAAGATCACATTGAGAATCAACAACAAATTCTCCAAATCTTAAAGGACAACCTGACCATGGTACATAATCGCATGAAACAACAAGCAGATCAACATTGCAGTGAAAGAAGTTTTGAAGTAGGGGATTTTGTGTTTTTAAGACTACAACCATACAAACAAATGTCCCTCAAGCAATCCAAGAAGGATAATAAATTATCACCAAACTACTATGGACCTTATAAGGTGTTGCAAAAGATTGGTACTATGGCATACAAATTCGAGTTGCCTGCATCTTCACGAGTACACCCAGTTTTCCATGTTTCATTCTTAAAGAAGGTTATAGGTGACAAGATCCCAGTTCAAACTATATTTCCAAAACTTGATGAGGAAGGAAAAATCATATTGGAGCCTGAAGCCATCACTGACACAAGAATTCGCCAGCTGAGGAATAGATCCATTTCAGAGTATCTCATTAAATGGAGGAAACTTCCAGCTGAAGATTCCACTTGGGAAGATGAGTGTTTTGTACAGAAGCATCCAGAGTTACTCAAGCATTGCAGACAACAGTTGTCTCAAGCGGAGGGGCATGTTAAGCCCTAATATTGGCTCATTACCTCTTAATTGGGGCATATTATATTAGTAATGTTATTCTATTTATGTCGGCTTTAGGCCATTAGCTGTAATTATACCTCCTAGTCTCCTATATATACCAAGGAGACATTTTCATTCTGAATCATCTTGTACTTGAACATTTAAGTGGGGTAAAAGGAGGTTTCCCCCTCTAAGAGGATTATTATATGAAATTATCTCTTTTTCAAGGCGTTGAGTACTTTTCCTGAGGTTTTTCTATGCTATATTGATGTTTGGTTCTTAACAAACTAGCATCTTAGCTAACCCCTGCCCTTTGACTAACTTGGTAGGATTGATATTCATGTCATTTTCAAGAAAATTAGATATCCATTTACTTATGTTTCCATCATTGTTCGTTTGAGTCAAGATAACTTTAATAGAACTAGATGGAACGTATGCAATGACTTTGGATTGTAGCACATAAACTCTAAAATACTTGAGTGATTTGACCAAAGAAAAAGTTTTCTTTTCCATGATATCGTATTTTAACTCAGCATCCTGAAGTGCCCTGCTAAAAAAGACAATGGGATATTCAAAACGCTCATAATTTCTCTGTAGAAGGGCAGCTGCTAAAGTATCTTGAAATGCAAAAGAAAAAATCAGGAACTCTTTTTGAAAATCTAAGCTAATCAAAACAGGGTCATCTGAAATAACCTTCTTAATAGACTGGAAATAATCTTTAGCTTCTGTTCTCCATTTTATCTCACTACCTTTCTTCAACATGTCAGTTATGTGTTTGACCAATTCAACAAAGTTGGGAATAAACCTTATGGGAGAGTTTATTTTCCCAAGGAAAGACTGTATTTCCTTGTTAGTTCTATGGATATAAATCTTTTGAATATCTATCACTCTAGCATGATCAATTTTAACTCCATCAGCACAAACAATATGACCTAGCAATTTCTCTTGTTCTAAAGCAAAATGAGACTTTTTTGGATTTAAAGAAATGCCATACCTTCTGCACTTCAGAAATACCTATCTCAAATGATGTAGATGCTCCTCATCATAGTTAGAGAATACAGTAATGTCATCCAAATAGATTAAAACAAAATTATATTTCTCTCCCACGAAAGAGATATCCATGGCTTGCTGAAAAGTGGCCCCACATTCATTAAACCAAAAGGCATTCGGGTGTACATAAAAGTACCCCAAGGTGTTGTAAAAGTAGTATTCTACATATCATCTGGATGAACAACCACATAATTGTATCGATATAAACCATCAATCATAGAAATCTTGTTAGATCCTACCACCCTCTACAATATATGTTCCATTTTGGGCAATGGATAGTTGTCTTTCGGGGAACACCTGTTCAAATTACTGAAATCGACACAAAGTCTGATTTCACCATTTTTTTTTCTCACTAGTACCAGATTTTCTATCCAGTCAGAATAACTCAAGAATACAATGATATTGGCATCTAAAATTTTATTGATTTCCTTCTTCATAATAGGTAAAAAAAGAGGATTAATTTTCCTTAATTTATGCTTGAAAGGTTCTACATTCTTTTTTAAAGGTATCTTGTGTTGAATGATAGTTTCATCAAAGGTCCTAAGGTATTCATATTTCCATGAAAAAACATCAATGAACTCCTTCAACAATTCTTCACATTTAGCTCAGTATTTTGTTGACGAGAATTTTGATAATTTAACATGCTTGGGATTTGCAGCAGTCCCAAGATTGCAATCAATCACCTCTGCTTCTTTTTCTGGATCAGGGAGCTTCACATGAACATCATTATGATAAAAAATCCTTTCAATAGGTACCATAATTTTTTTGGATATGATTAATGGGAAATTGCAATATCTTATGCCCAACAATATATTATGAAAATTTAAATTCTAATTGTTCTCATCTAAATATTCATCTTGATCAATATGGATTGAAGAAAAATAATCTATAGCTTCGATGAACCTTTTGACTTCAGAATCTTCCTCAAATAATCTCCAATGCTTGACATTGTCTAGAATAGAAGGCATGTACCTAACCTCTACTTCATATTTCATCTTTGGGGGCAAAGGAAGTTTAAAAGTACTTGCTTCCACAACCAATGAGTCAACCTGCTCATTCTGATTTCTTGGAATATATACAATTTTGAAAGATATAAAAAAGGCTTCAATGATGTCCCATACCTCATTTATGTAATCTTTCAACCGAATGTTGTTTTCCTAATATACATATCTAAACTTCTATACAATGATTTCAGAATCCCCATGAATCTTCAAATGCTGAATTTTCATTTATTTAGTTGCTCTGAGACCTAACAACAATGCCTCATACTCAACAATGTTATTTGTTGTATCAAATTATGACTTGCAAGACAAGGTAATGGCTTCAGGTTCAGGAGAAATCAACACTACACCTGCCCCTGTGCCTTCTCTGGATGAGGCCCCATCAAAGTATAATTTCCATAGAATATTTTTATTTTCAACAGACTGTGGAGCATCAACTGGTTTTGTCAAAGGAAAAGAATGTTGGACAACATTATCAATATGAAAAATAGAGGATTTGAAATCCACATCAATTGCATAGATAGGATAATTTATAGAATGATCATTGTCACTGATAATATATGCCAATTGAGATTCATGATAGAGTATCCTAAATTCTCCTCCAAAAACAGGTATAGTGGCATAAGAGAGATCCATTTGGAGAGACCCCCCAAGATTATTACACCAATATCTAGACAACAACATACAAAACCTAGGAGGGATATCAACTACAACTATATCCATGACTAAAATTTTGGCTGGGATTTGAGATAATGAAACAAAAAGGTCTTTGATAACCCCCAAGCATTTGAATTTCTCAGAATCAAAATAAAAGAAATCATGGTATTCTTTAGTGATTTCTATCCCCAATTCTTCCATGACATCCTTTGGCATAAGAATATGGGAGGCTCTAGAGTCTAATAGGAAGTTATGAAGGATTTTTTCATGAATATTTAATGAGACATAAAAAGGTGGAGCAGAGTCATATCTCTCTTCTACAATTGACCCTAAGACAATAGTGGGTTTTTCATCTTGGAGATTAATCAAATCAAAAACATGATCTATGACAGAAGAAGGTTGTAATCATTTCAAAATCTAACTCCTATAAGAATTAGTTTTAACCAATTCAGTCAAAGGAATAGGAATTTTGATCTTACTTATCTCATGTTCTATACTGAAAGGAGATGAGAACTTGTCTACTTTCAGGGTTGATATTTTCACAGCTGATTGTACTTTCTTTCTTTCAGGATTTTTTCTACCTATATGTACTGCTGGGGAAACGGGTTGTTGGCATGTTTTACAGGCAGCGTATGCTTGTAATTGATGGAAAGTACAACAACGATGATGGCTTGGGTACAGGAAGAATGTGCGAGGCAGGTACCAGAAGTATTTTGGCAAGAACAACAACAACGATAGCATGCTTACAATTATTGATGGCAAGAACAATGACGACAAAGGTATGGTTACAGGAAAGAATAGTAGCGACGTTGGCAAGTTTACAGTTGGGAGACAACAATGGAAAATAGGCAGGCAAGGAAGATCAACAACGATGATGGCATGGAAAGATCAGAAGCATAAACTCCATTTCATAGTTTTGGATACCAGGAGTTGGAGGAGTCAAGAGTCGAGACTCTTCATCACAGGAGTCTTGAAGTTAGGAAATGCGAAACGCAGAAATCCCGAAACAGGCACATCAAACCATGACTTAAACTCCATTTTGGAGTTTCGGATACCGGGAGTTGGAGAAGTCAAGAGTCGAGACTCTTCATCATAGGATTCCCGAAGTTGTGAAATGTGAAATGCCAAAATCCCAAAACATGCACATCAACAGAGACTCCATTTCATATTTTCGGATACCAGGAGTTGGAGGAGTCAAGAGTCGAGACTCTTCATCACAGGAGTACTGAAGTTGCGAAATGAGAAACGTCGAAATCCCGAATCAGGCATAATGAAGGCTCATGAATTTGTGAAATAATCTTAGTCGTTGGATCGAGGTTTGATATGGACCGTTGACCAGGCACGACGAAGGCCCTTGAATTTTCAAAATCACGATAAGATTTGGACCGTTGGGTCCATAGAACACGTGGCGAAAGATCGTCATTTCACTGAATGGAAAGTCAAAGGAATGAGGTTCCCTAACTGCTCGAACTCGCAATATGCCAAATCATTAAATAATCCTATTCATTAGATCAAGGACAAATCTGGGTCGTCAGTTCCAAGAGGTGAAGGTGGCATACCATGTCAGAAAGGATAGGTGGAATACTACGTCAGTATTGACACGTGGCACGATCAGAAAACGACAAGTGTCAAGTTGATTTTCCATTTCAGGCCACTGGAAATCACAATTCTGAGTGGCACGTGGTAGCCACTCAGGTCAACACATGTCATTGAGTGACACAAGAGTGACCTCACTCTGGGAGATTTTCTTCGGGATTTTTAGCTTCATCACTCCCCCAAAGTCCCGAAGGCTGAAGTCCCAAGGCAGAGGATAGTGGTCCGATCACCATGGGTCGTGGACCATTGATCTAGAGATCAAAGTGCTTGTTTGATTGGGGAGTGGTCATATCTCATGGTCACATTGTCGAATGATGGAGAGAAGAGCTATAGAAGCCAAGCTCTATTTCGGAGCTTGTGACATGGAGAGTCGAGACGACTCATCACAGAATCTCTGAAATGCGAAAGTGTGAAATACATTTTTGAATAAGGTTGTGGTCACAACCAGTGATCACATCTGCAGAATATGGAGGAAGGAGCTAGTGCAACCAAGCTCCATTTCAGGGATCGTGACTTGGAGTGTCGAGACACTTCATCATAGTAATTCTGAAATGCCAAATGTCGATGTAGCCGGTGGTCACCATGGGTGGTCACGTAAGTGGAAGGAGCTAGCATAGCTAGGCTCCATTTCAAGGTTCACATTATAACTGCTAGACACCACTAATGGTTTCTGCCAAAGGACTTGAAGAGACTTCAGGGTGATTTCCAGAGAAGCTGAAGGGTCTCGAGGCATATTGCAATGAAATGAAGGGTGTTCATACAGACTATTGACAGATGGATGACCATCGGAGCCTGGAACTACAACAACAGGAATGAGCTCGACTGTGACAGAGAAGACGAAGACTCTCAACTGCTGGAAAGGCTAAGGAATCTCGGAATAACGCTTAGTGAGGATGAATGCATGGGTTTAACTTCTAGAGAATCTTAAGAGTTGTAATGATGATTAGGCAGAGCACTTGACACGAGTAGAGCATGCAGAAGCATTGTGAATGGAGGATGAAGAAGGTGCAGAGATAGTATAAATATGCAGAACAAAGAAGAGATGGATGTTGTTATTGAGAGTGATTCAGGAATGTAGAAGGAGGCAGCGTGCAACAACTAAAATACACATAAGAGGAATGGTACATTGAATGGACATGGCACATAGAGCATAAAAGGCTAAAGAACATAAAGTGCAAGGCATATGTGCAGGAAGACAGTGAGGCAGACAGAGCAGGCTAGTGTAGCAGAACAATGATGAGATTGGTAAGTCATTGATGAACATTATATCTCTATAATAAGTTTCAGTAGAAAAGATTGATATTTCAAGGTGGTTGGGAGGTTCTAGGGAGAACTATTGTCCTCAGAGGTTCAAGTGGGTGCTTGAACATAGGGGGTTGTAGCTTCCATCTGGTTGCAGCCAGAGAAACCAGGGTGGCAGGGTGGTGCAAGGGAGAACTGTTTTTCTTTGTTATACAGGTCAGTGCCTGTGTAACTAGAAGTTGGTGCTTCCATCTAGTTGGTGCTGGAACTCTTAGGGATTTGGTGCTTCCTTCTAGTGGGTGCTAGAGAAACCAGGGAGTCGATGCTTCCTTCTAGTGGGTGCTAGAGAATCCAGAGACTTGGTGCTCTCAGCATGTAGCAGCTTGCAAAACAGAGGTTGTAGCCTCATTATGAGTTGGTGCTCATAAGTATGATAATATAGAGAATGTAAAGATTACTTATCATATAAAGAAGAAGAGGTTTTTACCCTTTATGGGTTTCCTCAGGAAATATCTATATCTGTATATTTCATATGTGTGAATGATGTTGAATGTTCTATTGCTTACTTCCCTGCATTTTTTTGATTATCATTCAATGCTCTGCAAAGAGTTTAAAATAAGAATAATTGTTTAAGCTCGGTAACAACAGATTCACCCCCCCCCCTCTTAGTTGTCCAACAATTGGTATCAGAGCAGGTACCTTTTATCTAAGGGTAGATCCTAGATCTTAAACATGTCAAGACATGAAGGAAATTCAACCAATAAGGCCCCTATGTTCAATGGAACAAACTTTGCCTTCTGGAAAGTTAGAATGAGAACCTACATAAAGGCTTTAGGTGCAGATGTCTGGGATGTGGTAGATACTTGTTATGTAAATAAATTTGTACTAGCTAATAAGGATGACAAGCTAGTATTTAGCTTCAACGCTAAGGCTATGAATGTTATCTTGAGTGGGCTTGCAGAAGAAGAATTTGTGAAAGTTATGCATCTAGGAACTGCCAAAGAAATGTGGGACAAACTCATGAGCAGTTATGAAGGTAATGAGAAGGTAAAGGACACCAAGCTTCAAACCTATAGAGTACAGTTTGAACAACTGAAGATGAAAGAAGATGAAACTGTTGGAAAATACTTTCTGAGAGCTGAAAAACTGGTAAATGCAATGAAAGCACTTGGTGAAAAAATTGAGGAACCTTCTTTAGTTCAGAAAATTTTGAGATCTCTACTAGATAGGTTCAACCCGAAGGTATCTACTATAGAAGAACTTAATGATCTAAAAACCTTGGAGTTTGATCAACTTCTAGGAACATTGACTTCACTGAAATGAGAATATTTAAAGATAAACCCACCTCCAGAGAAGCATCATTTAAGGTAGACAAGAATAAGGATTCTGAGCCTGATGAAATTGAAGAAAAAATTATGAAGAGACTGAAGAAGGGATCAGGCAAATACAAAGGTAAAATACCTTTCAAATGTTTCAACTATGGTAATATAGGTCATTTTGAAAATAAACGTCCTCACAAAAGAAAGGATCAGACATGTGATGATGAGGAGAAGCACAAACACAGAAATTTCTTTAAAGAGAATAATTTTAAGAAGAAAAGTCTTTGTGTAAACAATGATGATGATCCTTCAGATGATGAAGACAATGACTCCTCTATTGAATATAAACTAATTGAATTCATTCTTATGGACAAAGAGGATTATGATAATAAAAGAAAAAGAAGTGAGGCTAATGAAGAAGTTGTGGCTGATATGGAAGGAGAACTGATCAATGCACTGGAAGAGTTTGACAGACTTAGAATTAAGAACAGAAAGAAAAAACAATTGTTGATACAGTTCGAGAAAGACAGTAAAGAACCTGATGAAGACCTTGTCCTACTAAAAGTGGAATTAGAATAGGAAAAGAAAATCGAAGACATTATGAAACGACAGTTATCAGAAAAGAAGGCAAAATGTGAAGCCTTAGAAGAAGAGATAGTAAAAACCAAAAAAGAAATGGAGAAGTTTAAGGGATTGTATCACCAAAATATTCCAAGTATTAAAGCCTCAGAAGGATTAACCTCTATTCTAAATCAGTAAAGAAACCCAAATTTGAAAGCTGGATTGGGGTATGAAGAAGGATCAAGTAGTGATCATCCAAGTAATATAGAACCTATCAAGTTTGTCAAATTCTCAAACATTGACAATAGTCACTCTGCAGAAACAAAGAAAGAAAATCAACCACCAAGAAGAAATGAAAGAAAAAGTACCATAACTGAATCTGTAGATCAGAGAGATTATCAACATGAAAGAAATCGACCTCCTCAAAGATGACAAACTTTTTCAAGGTACAAAGGTTTTTTTTTTGGTTATTGTTTTTTCTTCTCTAATTTTGGTCACAAAGCTATAAACTATTCTTTAAGATTTAGATATGAACAATCAAGATATTCAACGAATAACCATCTTCCACAACAAAGATTGAGACAACCAAGCAACAAACAACCTTAGACTATGAATCATGTGATGGCTGAGAAAAGGACGCAGGTTAAACATAACAATAGTTATGAGCATAACAATCGCTATGATCTTCTATTTAGTGAACCAGAATGTTACATCTGTCATAACTATGTACATAAAGATGTCGATTGTCGCTTAAGGAATTACAAGCCAGATTTGATCCCCACTGCTGAAAATGTCAAGGTTTGGAAGAAGAAAGCAGATCACAAGTGTGGACTAGTGTTATCAGCCCAAAGACAAAAGAATCCTTGGTATATTGACAATGGATGTTCCAAACATATGATTGGAGACAAAAGTAAGTTTCTAACTCTAAGTGAAAGCAAATTAGGGAATGTAACTTTTGGAAATGATGCACCAGGAAAAATAAAAGGTAAAGGAATGGTAATTTTGAGTAATGGAAAAGGGAAAGCTCAAGATGTGTTGTTTGTAGAAGGTCTGAAACATAATATGCTTAGTGTTAGTCAAGTCTATGACCAAGGATGTGAATTCATTTTTACCTCTAAAGACTGTAGAATAAAATCTGTGAATTCAGGACAGCTAGTTGCAAAAGGGATAAGAACAGAAAACAATGTCTATGTGTTAAAAGAAGAAAAAGAAGAATGCAACTTAAGAAAGTATGATGAAAGATGGGTATGGCATAGGAGACTCTGACATCTAAACTTTGACCACTTAATCAAGCTCAAAAATCTTGAGGCAGTAAAATATCTTCCAAGAATATCAAAGCCCCAAGATTCTATGTGTAAACCCTACCAAGTAGGAAAGCTAACCAGGACACAGTTTAAGTACAAGATCTCTACCTCAATAGAGAAGCCACTCCAACTAGTTCATATGGATTTATGTGGACCATCAAGACAGGAAGGCACAGGGAAATAAAACTACTTCATGCTAATTATTGATGATTACTCCAGACTTACTTGGGTTGCCTTTCTCAAGGAAAAAGCTGAAGAATTTGAGAAGTTTAAAATATTTAAGGCTTTAACTGAGAATCAAATAGGAAAGAGGTTAAAGGCAGTAAGATCAGATAGAGGAGGAGAGTTTATGTCAAATGATTTCAAGGAATTCTATGATAAGCATGGGATCAAGAGAGAATACACAATCCCAAGAAATCTACAACAAAATGGAGTAGTTGAGAGGCAAAACAGAACAGTGCAGCAAATGGCCAGGTCAATGATGAATGAGAAGAACATTGGTCAAACCTACTGGGTAGAAGAAATACACACAACAATCCATGTTCTTAACAAATCCCACCTCATACCACAAAGTGACAAGACACCTTATGAATTGTGGTATGGGAGACATGCTTCAATCAAACACTTCAAAGTCATTGGGAGTAAATGTTACATAAAGAAAAATGATGAGAACCTTGGAAAATATGATGACAGGGATGATAAAGGTATCTTCTTAGGGTATTCTACAAACAGTAAAGGATACAGATGCTATAATAAGAGGCTGCATAAAATGGTTGATTGTATTGACATAAACGTTTATGAAGGAATCCCAGCAAGAGAGGTGTACAATAATGAGTCTTCTATAGAGGACACAGCTAAAGCTGAAGATGAACAGGTCCAAGAATAAAAAAATGAAGACTCTGAATCAGATGAAGACACAGATACTCAGACAGACTCAAATCAGCAGACAACTTCAAATTCCTCCTCCATAATCACTCAAAAGAATCATCCTGCAAGTAAAATAATTGGTGAAAAAGACAAAGGTGTACAAGCCAGGAGAAAGATAATAAAAAACACCGAACAATCACATATAGCTTTCATATCCATGCTAGAACCCAAGAATTTTAATGAAGCTAGAAAAGATGACCATTGTGTTAAAGCAATGAATGATGAACTTCATTAGATTGAGAAAAACAATATGTGGGAGATGGTTCATAGAACTGAAGGTATAAATATCATTGGTTCCAAATGGATCTTTAAGAATAAGTTGAATGAACAGGGACAAGTTGTCATGAACAAAGCAAGATTGGTCTGTAAAGGCTATGCTCAAATAGAAGGACTGGATTTTGATGAAACATTTGTGCTCGTAGCAAGATTAGAAGCTATCAGAATATTTCTTGCCTATGCTTGTCATAAAAGGTTTAAAGTCTATCAAATGGACGTCAAGTCATATTTTCTAAATGGAGATTTAAATGAAGAAGTCTATATGGAACAACAAGAGGGTTTTGAACTGTCTGATAACCCTGGCTTAGTATGAAAGATGAAGAAATATTTATATGGGTTAAAGAAAGCCCCTCGTGCCTGGTATCACAGACTGGATATGTATCTCAAAGACAAAGGGTTTAGGAGAGGAACAATTGACAACAATCTATATATCAAAATAGAGGATAATGATTTGTTGATCGTGTTGGTCTATGTAGATGACATCATCTTTGGATGTAATAAGGATTCATTGGTACAATGGTTTTCTTCTACCATGGAGTTTGAGTTTGAAATGTCTATGATAGGTGAACTGTCATTTTTTCTTGGTCTGCAAATTACTTAGAGGTCTGAAGGGATGTTCATTTCTCAAGAAAAATATCTAAGAGAAATGTTGAAAATGTTTCAAATGGAAGATTCTAAACCTGTGGGCACACCTATGGTTACTGGATGCAAATTAAGCAAGGATGAGGACTCACCTGATGTTGATCAAAGTTCATATAGGTCAATGATAGGCAGTTTGTTGTACATCACAACATCTCGTCCATACATAATGCACGTTGCTGGAATGGTAGGAAGATATCAGTATGCACCTAAACAAAGTCATTTTCTAGCTGTCAAAAAGATATTCAGATATTTGAAACAAACAATGAACTATGGCCTATGGTATCCTAAGAATCAGAATTTTCAATTATCAGTCTACTCAGATGTTGATTAGTCTAACTGCATGGATGAAAGGAGAAGCATGAGTGGAGGTGTGTTCTTCTTAGGAGATTCTCTAGTAGCATGGTTGAGTAAAAATCAAGGTTCCATTTCTTTATCAACTACAGAGGCAGAGTACATTGCTGCTGCTACGTGTTGCACTCAAGTATTATGGATGATTCAGACACTTGCAGACTTGGATGTAAAATATGTTGCACCGATCCCAATTCATTGTGATAACATTAGTGCCATCAGTGTGTCCAAGAATCCTGTATTCCACTCCAAGACCAAGCATATTCCCATAAAATAACATTTTCTGAGAGAGAAGGTCACCAATCAGATTGTTTAGGTCCATTACATTCCAACCATAGAACAAATTGCAGACATCTTTACTAAAACCCTAGCCAAGATACCATTTGAATATCTCCGACAGAAGCTGGGTGTCATCCCTTCTCACACCTAACAGAGTCCATCATGTTAGGAGGAGTTTGTATTGATTGAATATCTGATACCTCTGAAAAATATGGCAACAACTCAGGGGGAGCGTGTTTTCTTTGACATTGATGTCAAAGGGGGAGAAAAGAACAGGTCTGGGTGCCTTTGTTGCCATCAATGCCAAAGGGGGATATTGTTGGCATGTTTTACAGGCAGCTTATGCTTTTCATTGATGGCTAGTATAGCAACGATGATGGATTGGGTATAGGAAGAATCTTCCAGGCGGGCACCAGAAGTATTTTGGCAAGAACAACAACAATGATAGAATGATTACAGTTATTAATGACAAGAACAACAATGACAAAGGTATGGTTATAGGAAAGAATAGTAGCGACGTTGGCAGGTTTACAGTTGGGAGAAAACAATGGAAAACAGGCAAGCAAGGAAGATCAACAACGATGTTGGCATGGAAAGATTAGAAGCGTAAACTCCATTTCGGAGTTTCAGATACCGAGAGTTGGAGGAGTCAAGAGTCGAGACTCTTCATCACAGGAGTCCTGAAGTTGCGAAATGTGAAACACCTAAATCCTGAAACAGGTACATCAAACCACGACTTAAACTCCATTTCAGAGTTTTAGATACCGGGAGTTGGAGAAGTCAAGAGTCGAGACTCTTCATCATAGGAGTACCGAAGTTGCGAAATGCAAAACGTCGAAATCTTGAAACAGGCACATCAACAAAGACTCCTTTTCAGAGTTTCAGATACTGGGAGTTGGAGGAGTCAAGAGTCGAGACTCTTCATCACAGGAGTCCCAAAGTTGCGAAATGCGAAATGCCGAAATCCCGAATCAGGCACTATGAAGGCTCATGAATTTGTGAAATAATCCTAGCCGTTGGATCGAGGTTTGATCTGGACCGTTGATCAGGCACAATGAAGGCCTGTGAAGTTTTGAGATCACAATAAGATTTGGACCATTGGGTCCATAGGACACGTGGTGAAAGATCATCATTTTGCTGACTGGAAAGTCAAAGGAATGGGGTTCCCTAACCTCTCAAACTCACGATATGCGAAATCGTGAAATAATCCTAGTCATTGGATCAAGGAAAAATCTGGGTCGTTAGATCTAGAAGGTGAAGGTGGTAGACCACGTCAGAAAGGACAGGTGGAAGACTACGTCAGTATTGACACATGGCATGATCAGACAACGACAAGTGTCAATTTTATTTTTCATTTCAGGCCACTAGAAATCACAATTCTGAGTGACACATGGTAGCCACTTGGGTCAAGACACATCATCGAGTGATGCAAGAGTGACATCACTCCAGGAGTTTTTCTTTGGGAGTTTTAGCTTCATCACTCCCCCAAAGTCCCAAAGGCTGAAGTCTTGGGGTATAGGATAGTCGTCCGACCACCACGGATTGTAGACCGTTGATCCAGAGATCGAAGTGCTTGTTTGATTGGAGAGTGGTCATATCTCATGGTCACATTCTCAAGAGCTGGAGAGAAGAGCTATAGAAGCCAAGCCCTATTTCAGAGCTCATGACATGGAGAGTCGAGACGACTCATCACAGAATCTTCGAAATGCAAAAGTGCGAAATACGTTTTTGAATAAGGCTGTGGTCATAGCCAGTTGTCACATCTGCAGAAGATGGAGGAAGGAGCTAGTGCAACCAAGCTCCATTTTGGGGATCGCGACTTGGAGTGTCAAGACACTTCATCACAAGAATGCCAAAATGCCAAATGTCGAAATGCCGAAATGATAAAATGTTGATGTAGCCGGTGGTCACTGCTGGTGGTCACATAAGTGGAAGGAGCTAGCATAGCTAGGCTCCATTTCAAGGTTCGCACTGTAACTGCTAGAAACCACTGATGGTTTCTTCCAGAGGACTCAAAGAGACTTCAGGGTGATTTCCAGAGAAGCTGAAGGGTCTCAGGGAATCTTGCAATGAAATGAAGGGTGTTCATACAGACTATTGATAGATGGATGACCATTGGAGCCTAGAACTCCAACAGAGTGAATGAGCTCAACTATGACAGAGAAGACGAAGACTCTCAACTGCTGGAGAGGCTAAGGAATCTCGACATAATTCTCAGTGAGGATGAACGCATGGGTTTAACCGTCAGAGAAGATGAAGAGTTGTAATGATGATTAGGCAAAGCACTCGACATGAGTAGAGCATGCAGAAGCATTGTGAATGGAGGACGAAGAAGGTGCACAGATAGTATAAATACGCAGAATAGAGAAGAGATGGATGCTTTTGTTGAGAGTGATTCAGGCCTGTAGAAGGAGGCAGCATGCAGCAGCTGAAATACACAAAAGAGGAATGGTGCATTGAATGGACATGGCGCACAAAGAATAAAAAGTAGAAGAACAAAAAGCACAAGGAATGTGTGCAGGAAGACAGTGAGGCAGACAGAGAAGGCTAGTGTAGAAGAACAATGATGAGATTGGTAAGTCATTGATGAACATTATATCACTGTAATAAGTTTCAGTAGTAAAGATTGATATTTCAAGGTGGTTGGGAGGTGCTAGGGAGTATTGTTGTCCTCAGAGGTTCAAGTGGGTGCTTGAACACAGGGAGTTGTAGCTTCCATCTGGTTGCAGCCAGAGAAATCAGGGTGGTAGGGTGGTGCAAGGGAGAACTATTGTTCTCTGTTATACAGGTCAGTGCCTGTGTAACTGGAAGTTGGTGCTTCCATCTAGTTGGTGTTGAAACTCTTAGGGAGTTGGTGCTTCCTTCTAGTGGGTGTTAGAGAAACCAGGGAGTCGGTGCTTCCTTCTATTGGATGCTAGAGAATCCAGAGAGTTGGTGCTCTCAGCAAGTAGCAGCTTGCAAAACAGAGGTTGTAGCCTCATTATGAGTTGGTGCTCATAAGCATGATAATGTACAGAATGTAAAGATTACTTATCATATAAAGAAGAAGAGGTTTTTACCCTTTATGGGTTTCATTAGGAAATATCTGTCTCTATATATTTCATATGTGTGAATGATGTTGAATGTTCTATTGCTTACTTCCCTGCATTATTGTGATTGTCATTCAGTTCTCTGCAAAGAGTTTAAAATAAGCATAATTGTTTAAGCTCGGTAACAACTGATTCACCCNATTTGTCTTTTTTAGGAACATATTTAGCAGGTGCTAATTTGGATCTAAGATTGTACCCCTATTGATCTGTATTACAAAGAATATTATCCGGACCTTCCCCAGCTAGTGCATTCATTGAATATTCATATTCATTATGTCTTAGGTGACTAAGAGCAATCTCATTTTCGAACAAATGAATATCCAAATCTTCATCTATCTCTTCAACTTCCTGATTTTCCTCAATATAATTATTCTGCAGAGGTGTTTGGATTTTTTGATCATCATTATTCTTCTTACCCCTCTACATGATCTGAAGGTTATAAGGTCTTCTATATTGATTTTTATTTAAATTTACTTTCTGAGGTGTGTTCCATTTCTGTTTTTCCAATCTGAGTTTAGACAACTCAGATGACATTTCCTCCATTTTTCTTATCATCTCATCCAAGGAAATCTTCTGATTTTTGGTATGTGATGAAGAAGACTTATATTCTTCCTTTTGCTTTCCCTTATCTGATCTCTTATTTAGTTGTTTTAATGCTATAATGTTGGATTCAAATCAAGAGTTGAATCTTGCATATCATCTAGAGTGGATGATCTTCTTTCCCTTAGTAGCAAACAAAAATAATCATCAAAGGCATTAGCATAAGTGACCTTTACTAACCTTTCAACTATCCAAATATCATTTGGTATTTTTTGGTACATACGATTAAATCTATGAGAGAATTCAAAGAGAGACTCACCATTCTTTCTCCAAAGATTTATGAATTATGTCATGTAATACAAATCATCTTTCTTGTCTCCCCAATTTCTAAAGAAGGTAGCATCAAGTTCTATGATGGTAGTGATAGATTTATCCCTTAGGTTCCTGAAGCACTTCCTCACTTATCCATCTAAACTTTGAAAAAAAATCCTCATCCACACATCATCATAATCCACTTCAAAATTGTTAGCAAATGAATAAAAAACAGTTAAATGCTCCTCTAGAGTTGTTTCCCCTTAATTGTCAAACCTTGGAAGGTACTTCATGTAATCATTTTCTGGGAGAGGATGAATATTATTTGGAAATACTAAAGGTGCATGTATGACATCCCTGGTAGAATCCATTATATTGGGAGGTGTTGCACCATCCATTCTTTGACCACCTAAAGGTTGATTTATGTGTGGTTACTATAATGATTGTGGTGATGAGGGCTTCAAGATGTTCACCAATTGAATCTTTGGAGAATACTGAAGAATTTCTTCAACAAGTTTTCACTAGCAAGGATATTAACTTGGAAGCTAAGATTGGGTTTCTATTATTGAATTTCTTCAAGGATTGGGATTTTTTCGGAGGGAATGTACTTTGTTTCTTTATGGAATTCAAATATTTCCTCATATTTATATCTACTCTCAGGATAGGGTGTGTAAAATGATTATGGTTCAACCAATTCCTCTTTCCCTAAGGTGGATTCTTTAGAAGGAGGTAAAAGAAACAGTTTCACAGATCCTAATTTTTTAAGAGATTTGGATTGTTTTAGGATATTCTTAGGGTATGAAATAGCAGGCACATCTGGAGATTCTGGATGGGATCTATTCCACTTTATCTTTGGAGCTAGATTGTCTTATGTGGAGTCACCAGTTGAAAATATATTGCATTCAACTATTTCTAGTTATAGTTTCATCATCTACAACTAGATCTCTAAACTTTTTTCATTCTACCCAAGGAAAATCTCATCATTTCTCTCCCCGACAATGGTGCCAAAATATGTTAGCACTAGAAGTCGACTCAAGACTGTTGTTGAGTTAAGCTTAAAACACCTTGTTTCAAAATGTTTTAAAGAAAATTGTTTTAGAGAGGTGGAGGGATCACAGTCTTGATCTCAATGTAGCTAGATAAATGAGCTATTAGAACCACTTCCCTATGTGCAACATATCAGGTAAATAAAACCTCAGTTGGAGTAAAAAGAGAGTATAGATATGATGAAGGAGAATTGATGGAAAAAAACTGGCAATCATCAAAGATCATTTTTTGTTTAATATACTTGAGCAGTAGAAGAATAAGCCTACACTCAAAATCATTTCTGAAAAAGATTTAAAAGACTCAAACACACATGTGGCAAAGATTGCACTAAAGAAAATAGAGAAACCTTTTCAGCACATACATACAGTCATATGAGCGTATAATAGTAATGATATGTTCAAGATGAGGAAATAGAAGTGATAAACAAAGATGAGAGATACACACCAATCATCGACTTTATTAACAACTGAAATATTTACATAGGTAGGATGGATCAAAATAGTCTTATAATTAGAAATTTTAAGCCAAAACAGGGATCCAACCTGTGATTTTTCTACCTCATCTAATATATAGTGTTTTACATTGGTTACATGCATTTATGGTCAACCTGATAGTCAGGGACACATCAAAACTAATCCCTACCAGTGCTCAAGGTGAATTTATGTCTCTATCTAATGATATACAAAACAATAAGCAGTTTACAAAAAATATCCTATAACTAAATAAACATCCTTGCATAGAAAAATATATTTGGTTGAATTGTTTTCCACCTAGATGATTACCCTACATATTCCTCTTTATCCTTCCAATATCTTCTTGATCTTCAATGATCCACTCAAATCAATACTTTGAAAACTCAACAATGATAACTGATTTGTAGAATCATCATATCCCAAGATAGATTGTAGATCCACAAAAGGGGTATCTTACTCCATATAATGATCCATAAAGTATTTACATTATTTACAGGATTTCTACATTAAGAAATGAAAATATGAATCTATTTCATATTTGTTGTAATATCGTCTACTACAGGTGTTCCTGTAGCGCCAATATTTTCCTGTGTATGAGACTACGGGAACTTCCTCTAACGCCATACCAAAAACCAGTTTTGAACATTTTTAACACCTTTCCTTGCCCAGGTTACAACCAATCATAACAAAAAGAGGAATGGTATATTAAATACAAGGAAACAAAAAGGTTCTTCCATTATCAATAATCTTTCAGTCAAAATTTAGGATTTTCATTGAAGGTGAAATTCTCAAACTGCAAATTCTTCTTGAAAAACTGATGTAGCTGCTTCTGCAAGCTAATCCAAAATGTTTCTTCTTGTATGATTGATTTGAGAATGAGTTTGTATTCTCTTGATCTTATCCCCTTCAGTTCTGATCGTAGGGTTTGGGCCTCTCTTATTCTTTTTACTCCGTTTTCTTACAGAATCTTTGTCTTTTCCTATGGGAGTCTTTTTGTTTGTTGATAGACCTCCCTTCTTATACTTATTCCTCTTAGGCTTAGTTACAAGAATTTTCTTGCTTTTTGATGTCTCCTCTTTTGGTTTTTCAGATTCTTCATCAATAATGATAACCTTATCTGTAGTGGCAGGGTTATACATTATTTTGAATTTCAACCTGATTTTATTCCAAGCCCTAGTGCTCATTTGTCTCATCAAAAAATTATATCTAGAAGCATCGTCTTCAGAGGATCTTGATCTAGGAGGAATGATATTTGGGGAATGATCTTTAGGCTATACATGATCTACAAATTCTTCTTCTATTTCATGGTCTTGATCTTCCTTCAATACCCTAGTGTTTTCCAACCTTTTGGTCCTTTTAGAATAAGTCTTTTGGGCATATTTAAAAAGATGCTTACCTCCACCTAGGATATGAGAAGACCCTTCATCTACTTGCAGGATGGTTGGATTAGCTTCCATTGGCTCGTCTAAAATATTTTAACAAGATTCTCTTTTAACCTTCCTTTGAATGACTGGTTGACTTGCACTAGGCGAAGCTTCCTAATTAGGCTCAATAACTTTATCATGCAACTGTGTGGCAGGAGGATGTACTTCTTTCTCAAACCCTAGCTAGATCAAGAATTGATCCCATGTCCTCTGTAATTTTACCAGCTTATCTTTAATAAGTATCTTAATTAATCCCTGATGATAAATTCCATGAGGAAGGGTCTTAGGGTTTGCTTGAATTTTCATGGCCATATTATTTACATCTCTTAACAAGTAATATGGTAGACTCATCCTTTTGATTCCTGACAAATGAAGAAGGAATCGTATATGAAACAAAAAAACAATAGAATAACGCCCTTCACATGTGATGTATCGTTTAAGCATTAGCAAGGCCTTCGTTCATTCATCAACAATACAATCCCTGGGGATACTCTTGGCCAAATTGGGATCTGTATGTTCAGGTTTCAAGAATTGATTTACATCCTCTCCTGTAATTAATTTTTTTTTGAAACACTTTTCGCCATCGACAGGGAGGTTACAAGGTGTTGTTATGGACTCTTTTGTAACCTGCATAACCAGGTTTTCAATTTGGACCCTCCATCCATTAAAACTTTCAGCAAACCCCCGGTGTTGGTTTCTTCTCTCTTGGTACCTTTATAGGGTTGACCCGGGTTCATGTCTATCATGGTTTCCAAAAAAACCCTTTAAAACTATCGACCCCTCTGGTAAACTAGAAGGAAGTGCAATACAAAAAATGTACTGCACAGTCTCACCTGAGATAGTTCTATTGGTGGTTGCAACGCTCAAGTGTTTACATCTTGGGATTGAGTGGGGATTTGGGATTAAACTCTATGATCTTCATTTTTTACTTTAACATTCAGTTTATATTGAATACCTTGTCATTCTTATTCATGCATGTAAAATAGCATATCTAACTAGTCATTCACGCATTTGTCTAACATCTAATCATTGTCAGTAAAGGAAATACACAATATTCAATCACATAACACATGGTGTACCATGGTTTACCCCTCCTGGGGTACATCCACACAGATTTGGTTGCTCTTCTCTTTTATTATGGTGTTTCCAAAACTACAACACCACACACATTACAATTCTCCTGAGACAGGTCAAGATCTATAATGAGGAGGACTAGATCACACTAGGCTCCTCAACCTATGATCTAACCCTCAAGATCTACCTTATTTCCTCTCCTTGGCTCAAAAACTTACAAAATGGATCAGATTTTTTAGTTATTTTGTCTTTGAACATCATAGTAACAATGACCAACCAACAACATCTGACCTAGACCTCGTAGGTACCTACTTATACATGTTTTTGGATTACCAGACATTACATATTCTTACCAAAACCATAACCCTATCATGGATAGGTCAAACTGCATGCGTTCCTCGCATGATTTCCTATTTTCATGTGAATTTGTCTTGCATGTGTTTCTTTTCATGCATGCGTGTCTTCCTTACATGTGTCGATTTTCCTGCATGTGTGCATGCCTTACACGTGTTGTTTTTCCTACATGCAAGTTTTCCTTACACATGTTTTTTTTCCTCAAAAATGGGCTTGTTCCCAACATACCCCAACACATACATCGTGAATCATCCCGAGTCACTTCCTAACTCCAGTGTTTTTCACTACTTGTGTCAGTGCATCATACATTTCATTGATTCTCTATCACTACACCTGATCCCAACTACTCCTTTCACACATATTTTACATGAATTGCATGGTGACTGGTTTTCGTAACATCTCTCCTCCTTCCACTAGGATACACTCTACACTCAATTTGGTTGCATCGATATCGATGAACAGTTGTTTTTCCTTTTCTTGCAGGGGCTCCAACTGAGCCTGTCACACCATCTTTTGCACTTGTACTACCTTTTCCTCTTCTTGTAAGGTTTTTATCTCTGCGACAGTTTTGATATTTTCTAGCAGTTCCATCATTCTCTTTTGTTGTTTGATGTATGCCATGGCTATGTGTAGTGCGTCCTCCTTCCCTTGCAGATCCTGTAAGCTTCCATCCTATAGAAGTTGTGTCCATAGTTGGGTGCTCTTCTCCAATAGTTTTGTCAACCTGTGTATATTCTACATGATGCTCTCTGCATAAACTATCGCATCCCGCTCCCTTTGTTCTCTAATTCTTGGAGGATTTATGGGCACTACGTGTGTTGGCATGTTTTACAGGCAGCGTATGCTTGTCATTGATGGAAAGTATAAAAACGATGATGGCTTGGGTATAGGAAGAATGTGTCAGGCGAGCACTGGAAGTATTTTGGAAAGAACAACAACAACAATAGCATGCTTACAGTTATTGATGGCAAGAACAACAACGACGAAGGTATGGTTACAGGAAAGAACAATAGCGACATTGGCAGGTTTACAGTTGGGAGACAATAATGGAAAACAGGTAGGTAAGGGATATCAACAACGATGATGGCATGAAAAGATCAGAAGCATAAACTCCATTTCGGAGTTTCAGATACCAGAAGTTGGAGGAGTCAAGAGTCAAGACTCTTCATCACAGGAGTCCCGAAGTTGTGAAATGTGAAATGCCAAAATCCTGAAACAGGCACATCAAACCACAACTTAAACTCCATTTTGGAGTTTCAGATACCAGGAGTTGGAGAAGTCAAGAGTCGAGAATATTCATCACAGGAGTCCCGAAGTTGCGAAATGAAAAATGCTAAAATCCCAAAATAGGCACATCAAACCACGACCTAAACTCCATTTCGGAGTTTTGGATACTGGGAGTTGGAGGAGTCAAGAGTCGAGACTCTTCATCGCAGGAGTCCCGAAGTTGCGAAATGCAAAACGTCGAAATCCCGAAACAAGCACATCAACAAAGACTCAATTTCAGAGTTTCGGGGATCGCGACATGGAGTTTCAGAGTTTCGGGGATCGCAACATGGAGCATCAAGATATCTCACCACAGGAATGTCAAAATGTCGGAATGCCGAAATGTGAAAAACATATTTTGGTGCAAGTTTCGAATACCGGGAGTTGAAAGTGTTGAAACACTTCACCACAGGAATGCCAAAATGTAGGAATGCCGAAATGCAAAATCGCCAAAGAACTTTATGGATAAACTCTTGGTCACAACTGTGGGCATGTGAACAAAGGAGCTTGCAAGCTGCAAGGCCCCATTTCATGATCATGAGCTGGAAGAGTCAAAGTGACTCTTAACAAATGCACGAAATGCAAAATTGGGAAATGCATTTTCGAATAAGGTTGTGGTCACAGCTAGTGGTCACATCTGCGGAAGATGGAGGAAGGAGATAGTGCAAACAAGCTCCATTTTGGTGATTGCGACTTGGAGTGTCGAGACCCTTCATCATAGGAATGTTGAAATCCGAAATTATGAAAGCGCTTTATGGATAAGTTCTCGGTCACCACCAGTGGTCACATTGTCGAAGAGTTGTAGAGAAGAGCTCGAAGATACAATCTCCATTTCAGAGTTTGGGACATGGAGAGTCAAGACTCTTCACCACAGGAATGCTGAAATGACGAAATGCCAAAATGTGAAATGGAGAAATCGACGCGAGACCCTGTGATTGTAATCCAGCGATGTTGGATACTTGGAAATATGATCGAAGGGATATTGTTTCTCTTCACAGTTAATAGATCAGTTATGATTCAGTTGCTGATGCATTTTCTTGGAGGTTCACAGTGTGACTTCCAGAAAGGACTGATGGTTTCTGCCAGAGGAGCTGAAGAGTCTCAAGGCATATGCCAGTGGAATGAAGACTGTTGATAGAGGTGATTGACAGATGGAAGAGCGTTGAAGCTTGTAACTGCAACAAAGAGGATGAGCTCGACTATGATAGATAAGACGAAGAGTCTTGACTTCTAGACAGGATAAGGAATCTTAGCATAACACCCAGTGATGATGAATGCATGGGTATAACTGCCAGAAAAGATAAGGAATTGCGATGATGATTAGGAAGAGTACTCAACACGAGGAGAACACGTAGAACATAGAGAGCGTGTTGATGCTCAAGGGAGTGAAGTGGTGGCAATGTGGAGTGGTAGTGAACAACCCAATGAGGAGAACCATGGCATGGTGAAGAGCATGCAGAGGCACTGTGCATGGAGGACGAAGAAGGTGCACAGATAGTATAAATACACAGAACAGAGAAGAGATGGGGGCTGTTGAGGTTGATTCAGGTGTGTAGAAGGAGGTAGAGTGCAGTAGTTGAAATGCTCAAAAGAGGAATGGTGCATTGAAGGGACATGGCGCACAGAGCATACAAGGAAGAAAAACATAAAGCATAAGGAAGGAGTTCAGGAAGACACTGATGTAGGCAGAGCAGAGCAGTGTAGCAGAACAGTGATGAGACTGATAAGTCATTAATGAACATTATATCACTGTAATAAGTTTCAGTAGCAAAGATTTATATTTCAGGGTGGTAGGGAGGTGCTAGGGAGCACTGTTGTCCTTAGAGGTTCAAGTGGGTGCTTGAACACAGGAAGTTGTAGCTTCCATCTGGTTGCATCCAGAGAAACCGGGGTGGTAGGGTGGTGCAAGGGAGAACTGTTGTTCTCTGTTATACAGGTTGGTGCCTATGTGACTAGAAGTTGGTGCTTCCATATAGTTGGTGCTGGAACTCTTAGGGAGTTGGTGCTTCCTTCTAGTGGGTTCTAGAGAAACCAGGGAGTTTGTTCTTCCTTCTAGTGGGTGATAGAGAAACCAAGTAGTCGGTGCTTCCTTCTACTGGGTGCTAGAGAATCTAGAGAGTTGGTGCTCTCAGCAGGTAGTAGATTGCAGAACAAAGGTTGTAGCCTCATTACGAGTTGGTGCTCATAAGTATGATAATGTACAGAATGTAAAGATTACTTATGATATAAAGAAGAAGAGGTTTTTACCCTTTATGGGTTTCCTCATGAAATATCTATCTCTGTGTATCTCATATGTGTGAATGATGTTGAATGTTCTATTGCTTACTTCCCTGCATTATTGTGATTGTCATTAAGTGTTCTGCAAAGAGTTTAAAATAAGCATAATTGTTTAAGGACGGTAACAACTGATTCACCCCCCCCCCTCTCAGTTTTTCAACAATTGGTATCAGAGCTGGCCCATTTTATCTAAGGGTAGATCCTAGAGCTTAAACATGTCAAGCCATGAATTAAATTCAACCAATAAGGCCCCTCTGTTCAATGGAAAAAACTTTGCCTTCTGGAAAGTTAGAATGAGAACCTACATAATGGCTTTAGGTGTAGATGTCTGGGATGTGGTAGATACTTGTTATGTAAATCTAGTTGTACTAGCTAATAAGGATGACAAGCTATAATTTAGATTCAATGCTAAGGCTATGAATGCTATCTTGAGTGGGCTTGCAGAAGTAGAATTCGTAAGAGTTATGTGCCTAAGGACTGCCAAAGAAATGTGGGACAAACTCATTAGCAGTTATGAAGGTAATGAGAAGGTAAAGGACGCCAAGCTTCAAACCTACAGAGTAAAGTTTGAACAGATGAAGATGAAAGAAGATGAAACTGTTGGAAAATAATTTCTAAGAGTTGAAGAACTGGTAAATGCATTGAAATCACTTGGTGAAAAAATTAAGGAACCTTCTTTAGTTCAGAAAATTTTGAGATCTCTACCAGATAGGTTCAACCCGAAGGTCTCTGCTATAGAAGAACTTAATGATCTAGAAACCTTGGATTTTGATTAACTTCTAGGAACATTGACTGCATATGAAATGAGAATAGTTAAAGATAAACCCACCTCTATAGAAGCATCATTTAAGGAACACAAGAATGAGGATTCTAAGCCTAATGAAATTGAAGCAAAATTTGTGAAGAGACTGAAGAAGGGATCATGAAAATACAAAGGTAAACTACCTTTGAAATGTTTCAACTATGGTAAGATAGGTCATTTTGCAAATAAATGTCCTCACAAAAGAAAGGATCATACATGTGATGATGAGGAGAAGCACAAACACACAAATTTCTTTAAAGAGAATAATTTTAAGAAGAAAAGTATTTGTGTAAACAATGATGATGATCCTTCACATGATGAAGACAATGACTCCTCTGTTGAAGATAAACTAAATGATTTTATGCTTATGGCTATGGGATATTTTGATGATGAACACATAGGAGGTGAAATGAATGATGAAGAAGCTGTGGTGGATATCGAAGGTAAATTAATCAGTGCTTTGAAAAAAATTGATAGACTCAAAATTAAGAACAGAAAGAAAAAATAATTGTTGATATAGTTCGAGAAAGACAGTAAACAACCTGATGAAGACTTTTCCCTACTAAAAGTGGAATTAGAAGAGGTAAAGAAAATCGAAGACATTATGAAATAACAATTATCAGAAAAGAAGGAAATATGTGAAGCTCTGGAAAAAGAAGTAGTGAAAACCAGGAAAGAGTTGGAGAAGTTTCAAGCCTTGTATTATCAGAATCTATCAAGTATCAAAGAATCAAAAGAATTGGCCACCATTCTGAATCAACAAAGAAACCCAAAGCTGAAAACAAGTCTGGGTTATGAAGAGGGATCAAGTAGTGATCAACCAAGCAACAAAGAACCCATCAAGTTTGTCAAATCTACCATCTATGACAATAAAAAACCTGCAGAAACAAACGAAGATAATCATCTGCCTAGGAGTAGTAATGAAAGAGGTACCAGAACTGAAACTATGGATCGGAGAAATAATGTACTCTTTGTTCAAAGAAATCATCAACATAGAAGAAATCGAACTTCTCAAAGAAGACAACCATTTTCCAGGTACCAACATTTTTTATATGGATATTGTTTCTTTTGTTCTAACTTTGGTCATAAAGCTGTAAACTATTCTTTAAAATTAAATTATGAGCAATCAAGACATTCAAGGTATAAATATCTGCCACATCAAAGAATGAGACAACCAAGTAACAAACCACCATAGACTGCAAATCACTTGATGGATGGGAAAAGGACACAGGTTAAGCATAACAATCATTATGATCCTTTATTCTACAAACCAGAATGTTACGTCTGTCATAACTATGGACATAAATCTGTTGACTGTCGCTTAAGGAACTATGAACCAGATTTGAATTCCCCTGCTGAAAATGTTAAGGTTTGGAAGAAGAAAGAAAGTGACAAGTGTGGATTAGTGTTGTCATCTCAAAGACAAATTAACCCTTGGTATATAGACAGTGGATGCTCCAAAAATATGATGGGAGACAAAGGTAACTTTCTATCTCTAAGTGAAACCAAATCAGGAAATGTAACCTTTGGAAATGATGCTCCAGGTAAAATAAAGGGTAAAGGGATGGTGAGTTTAAGTAATGGAAAAGGAATATCCCAAGATTTTCTACTTGTAGATGGGATAAAACATAATCTGATCAGTGTAAGTCAAATGTGTGATAGAGGATGTGAAGTGTTGTTCATGTCCAAGGACTGCAAGATAAAGTCTGTAAATTCAGGACAGTTAGTTGCAAAAGGGATAAGAACAAAAAATAATGTATGTGTGTTAAAAGAAGAAAAAGAAGAATGCCACTTAAGAAAGTATGATGAAATATGGTTATGGCATAGGAGACTTGGACATATAAACTTTGACCACTTAATCAAGCTCAAAAATCTTGAGGTAGTAAAAGATCTTCCGAGAATATCAAAGCCACAAGATTCTATGTGTAAACCCTGCAAAGTAGGAAAGCTAACCAGGACACAGTTTAAGTCCAAGAGCTCTACTTCAACAGAGAAACCACTCCAACAAGTTCATATCGATTTATGTGGACCATCAATACAGGAAGGTACAGGGAAAGAAAACTACTTCATGTTGATTATTGATTATTACTCTAGACTTACTTGGGTTGCCTTTCTCAAGGAAAAAGCTGAAGCATTTGAGAAGTTTAAAATATTTAAGGCTTTAACTCAGAATCAAATAGGCAAGAGGTTAAAGACAATAAGATCAGACAGAGGAGGAGAATTTATGTCAAGTGATTTCAAGGAATTATGTGATAAGAATGGGATCAAGAGAGAATACGCAATCCCAAGAACTCCACAACAAAATGGAGTAGTTGAGAGGCAAAACAGAAAAGTGCAGCAAATGGCCAGGTCAATGATGAATGAGAAGAACATTGGTCAAACCTACTGGGTAGAAGCAATACACACAACAATCCATGTTCTTAACAAATCCCACCTCAGACCAAAAAGTGGCAAGACACCTTATGAACTGTGGTATGGGAGACCTGCTTCAATCAAACACTTCAAAGTCTTTGGGAGTAAATGTTACATAAAGAATAATGATGAGAACCTTGGAAAATATGATGACAGGGATGATGATGGTATCTTCTTAGGGTATGCTACAAACAGTAAAGGATACAGATGCTATAATAAGAGGTTGCATAAAATGGTTGACTGTATTGACATAAAAGTTGATGAAGGAATCCCAACAAGAGAGGTGTACAATAATGATTCTTCTACAAATGACACAGCTAGAGTTGAATATGAACAGGTCCAAGAATCAGAAAATGAAGACTCTGAATCATATGAAGACATAGATAGTCAGACAGACTCAAATTAGAAGACAACTTCAAATTCCTCCTCCAGAATCACTCAAAAGAATCATCCTGCAAGTCAGATAATTGGTGAAAAAGACAAAGGTGTACAAACCAGGAGAAAGATAATAAAAAACACTGAACAATCACATATAGCTTTCATATCCATGCTAGAACCCAAGAATTTTAATGAAGATAGAAAAGATGGCCATTGGGTTAAATCAATGAATGATGAACTTGATCAGATTGAGAAAAACAATACGTGGGGAGTTGGTTCATAGACCTGAAGGTAAAAATATCATTGGTTCCAAATGGATCTTTAAGAATAAGTTGAATGAGCAGGGAAAATATGTCAGGAACAAAGCAATATTGGTCTGTAAAGGCTATGCTAAAATAGAAGGACTGGATTTTGATGAAACATTTGTGCCCATAGCAAGATTAGAAGCTATAAAAATATTTCTTTCCTATGCTTGTCATAAAAGGTTTAAAGTCTATCAAATGGATGTCAAGTCAGCTTTTCTAAATGGAGATTTAAATGAAGAAGTCTATATGGAACAACCAGAGGGTTTCAAACTGTCTAATAACCCTGGCTTAGTATGCAAGCTGAAGAAAGATTTATATGGGTTAAAACAAGCCCCTCGTGCCTAGTATCACAGACTAGATACGTATCTCAAAGACAAAGGGTTCAAGAGAGGAACAGTTCACAAAATTCTATATATCAAAACAGAGGATAATGATTTGCTCATCGTGTTGGTTTATGTAGATGACATCATCTTTGGATGTAATAAAGATTCATTGGTACAATGGTTTGCTTCTACCATGGAGTCTGAGTTTGAAATGTCTATGATAGGTGAAATGTCATTTTTTCTTGGTTTGCAAATTACTCAGAGGTCTTAAGGGATGTTCATTTCTCAAGAAAAATATCTAAGAGAAATGTTGAAAAAGTTTGAAATGCAAGATTCTAAACTTGTGGGCACACCTATGGTTATTGGATGAAAATTAAGCAAGGATGTTGATGTTGATCAAAGTTCATATAGGTCAATGATAGGCAATCTGTTGTACATCACAACATCTCGTCCAGACATAATGCATGTTATTGGAATGGTAGGAAGATATCAGTCTGCACCTAAAAAGAGTCATTTGCTAGCTGTCAAAAGGATATTCAGATATTTGAAAGAATCAATGAACTATGGCCTATGGTATCCTAAGAATCAGAATTTTCAATTATCAGTCTACTCAGATGCTGATTGGGCTAATTGCATGGATGAAAGGAAAAGAACGAGTGGAGGTGTGTTCTTCTTAGGAGATTCTCTAGTAGCATGGTTGAGTAAAAAGCAAGGTTCCATTTCTTTATCAACTAAAAAGGCAAAGTACATTATTGCTACTACCTGTTGCACTCAAGTATTATGGATGATTTAGACACTTGAAGACTTGGAGGTAAAATATGTTGCACCAATCCCAATTCATTGTGATAACATTAGTGCCATCAGTGTGTCCAAGAATCCTATATTCCACTCCAAGAATAAGAATATTCCCATAAAATACCATTTTCTGAGAGAGCAGATCACCAATCAGATTGTTCAGGTCCATTACATTCCAACCATAGAACAAATTGCATACATATTTACTAAACCCCTAGCCAAGACACCATTTGAATATCTTCGACAGAAGCTAGGTGTCATCTCATCTCACACCTAAGAGAGTCCATCCTGTTAGGGGGAGTTTGCATTGATTGAATATTTGATACCTCTGAAAAATACTGCAACAGCCCAGGGGGAGTGTTTTTTCTTTGACATTGATGTCAAAGGGGGAGAAAAGAATAGGTTCGGGTGCCTCTGTTTCCATCAATGCCAAAGGGGGAGATTGTTGGCATGTTTTACAGGCAGCGTATGCTTTTCATTGATGGAAAGTACAACAACGATGATGGCTTGGGTATAGGATGAATGTGCCAGGCAGGCACCAGAAGTATTTTGGCAAGAACAGCAACAACGATAGCATGCTTATAGTTATTGATGGAAAGAGCAAGAACGATGAAGGTATGGTTACACGAAAGAATAGTAGCGACGTTGGCAGGTTTACAGTTGGGAGACAACAATGGAAAATAGGCAGACAAGGAAGATTAGCAACGATGATGGAATGGAAAGATCAGAAGCGTAAACTCCATTTCAGAGTTTCGGATATCAGGAGTTGGAGAAGTCAAGATTCGACACTCTTCATCACAGTAGTCCCGAAGTTGCGAAATGTGAAATGCCAAAACCCTAAAACAGGCACATCAAACCATGAATTAAACTCCATTTCAGAGTTTCGGATACACAGAGTTGGAGAAGTCAAGAGTCGAGACTCTTCATCACAGTAGTCCCGAAGTTGCGAAATGTGAAATGACAAAATCTTGAAACAGGCACATAAAACCATGACTTAAACTCCATTTCGGACTTTCGGATACCGGGAGTTGGAGGAGTCAAGAGTCAAGACTCTTCATCATAGCAGTCCCGAAGTTGCGAAATGCAAAACGCCGAAATCCCAAAACAGGCACATCAACAAAGACTCCATTTTGGAGTTTCGGGGATCGCGACATGGAGTTTCAGAGTTTCGGGGATCGTGACATGGAGCGTCAAGATATCTCACCATAGGAATGCCGAAATGCAAAAAACATCTTTTGGTGCAAGTTTCAGATACCGGGAGTTGGAAGTGTTGAAACACTTCACCACAAGAATGTCGAAATGTAGGAATGCCAAAATGTGAAATCACCAAAGCACTTTGGTCACAACTGTGGGCATGTGAAGGAAGGAGCTTCCAAGTTTCAAGGCTCCATTTCATGATCGGGAGTTGGAAGAGTCAGAGTGACTCGCAACAAATTCGTGAAACGTGAAATTTCGAAATGCATTTTCGAATAAGGCTGTGGTCACAGCCAGTGGTCACATTTGCGGAAGATGGAGGAAGGAGCTAGTGAAACCAAGCTCCATTTTAGTGATCGTGACTTGGAGTGTCGAGACCCTTCATCATACGAATGCCGAAATGCAAAATTGTGAAAGTGCTTTATGTATAAGCACTTGGTCACCGCCTGTGGTCACATCGTCGAAGAGCTGTAGAGAAGATCTCGAAGAGACAAGCTCAATTTCGGAGTTTGGGACTGTTGGCAACGGAAGTCACTCCTGGACTGCTAGCAGGAGCAGAGCCCGATGCCCATCGGTTTAATGTCACGATTTTCTTTAAAGAGGTGATCAAATGGAAGAAAACTCGAGGGGATATCACTCTAACTCAGGGATTGAGTCTGGTATGTAAGAGACAAAGGATTTCTTGATCCAACTTCAGCCAGGGGGTTGATAAAAGGGCAAGTAGGTGGAAGACTTAGTGAGGAAAGTGAACAAACAGCTTTGGGCAACAGGCTTACGGCTATTCGCAGAAGAAAGACACTGAATGCAAGATCCGCTTGGTTCAGGGTCTAAAGAAACCGAGGAGGACTTGACTGGATCCTCCAATTCCAAGTCACTCAGCGCCGAGAAAATCACAAGAACTGGCTAGAAATATTATAACTGCTACAGTGATCCTACCAACATCATCCTATACCAGCTATAGCTCGACTGGATCCTCCAATTCCGAGCGATTCTAACACAAGGAAACAAAGATGTAAAGAAACTGGCATTCATCAGGCAAGAAGTCTCAAGATTGCATACATAACCAGAGTATCAGTGCTTCATTAAAGGTTTACAACTGGGAGCTCAGCTCAACCATCGATGGATACAAAAATGGCGAAAATGCCTACATATACTCAAATTAACAACAACAACAAAATCGAGACGTAGCATTGAAAGCTTTGCGTCTGCATGGCTTCTGACAACACGGAGCTGCAATCTTTGAATGGTCATGCAACTTATGGCAGACGCAATCGATCTTCTGACAATTTCTTCGGTGACTCGACGTGCCTTTAATTCATTGCAGAACCTTCCCATTATGGCAGAGACGATGCCTAACCACCATCAACCACTTCAATAACTGCTTCTTGGGATTGAGGACTATCTGGCCAACTCAGCACTTTGGGATAAGGAAGGCTTCTCACGCTGCCACCTAGGATAACTGAAAGGCTTGGTGGAGAGGCATGGCAGCCAACGAGGAGAACGGGGCGCATGGCAAAAAAAAGGGGGGGATGGCGTCAGATTATGAGGACATGGAAGAGGAGTGGCGAGGTGTGAGGAGGGTGACAGAGGATGGTTCATGGTGAAATACCTCGAGAGGAAAGAGGGAAGGCGAGAGATAACAAACTCGCCTTTTATTGAGGGGCCGACGTGAGGGACACATGGCAAGTGGCGAGTGGACGACGAGAAGGAGGGGGGACCATGTGGACCAAAGAGGGGGGTGGAAGAGTGACACATGGCAGCATGAGAAAGGTGGAAAGGAGGATGTCATGACGAGGGAAGGGCCCACGCCAGCTAAACCCAGAGTGGCTGAGGAGGACGAGGTTGTCCAAGCACCGTTGATCCGGGCGCTAAAATCTCGGCCGTCGAAATTTTCTCTGTCGATTCCGGACCCCCCCCTTTTGCTTAAAGGTAGAAAGGCAGGGGGGGTCTG
>ML777181.1:468413-487140 GCA_009831015.1 Picea engelmannii
CTTAAATCCCATCCGTCCAAAATTAATTCTTGTTTAACACAGACGCATTACGCCCAATACTTAGGACAAGTGGGTTTTAACCCATTCCTTTGCAATTTAACCCCTTTGCAAGAAATATCGCTAACATTTGGCTCCATGGGGGATAGAGTCATCCCTGTGATGCTCTAAGAACTCTTTTGCAGATTCAGTGCCTTTGTTGTTGGGCTATGGAGTCATTTATTAGTCCGAAAAATGAAAAACAGAAACAATATGTACAAAACGAAACAAAGAGAGCCAATTGTGGCTCACAAAAAACATTTTTTCAAGAAATGCCCATTTACTGGGCTGCTAAAAACTTCATTGCCTTCCAGATCCTGCAACCTGTAAGTGTTGTTTGGAAATACTTCAAGGATCTTGAAAGGCCCGATCCAGAGGGCATCAAATTTACTGTGTTTGACCTTTTCCTGCCTGGGTGCATCCCATTTGAGCACTAGATCACCCTGCTCAAATTCCTTCTTCTTGTTCTTCCTGTCAAAAACCTGCTTGATCTTCTGCTGACGATTGTAGGCTATGTCCATGACCCGTTCTCTGATCTGTTGCACTTCCACCATCTGATGAATCCTTCTGAGTACATGATTAGGTTCTCCTTCAAGGACCTGGAGGAAATTTTCCACAGGTAAGGCAAGCTGAGTGGGGAAAACGAATTCTATCCCATAAACCATCTGGAAAGGTGAGAGACCCAGGGACTTCTTGGTTGTCACCCGATCGGCGCAGAGAGAAAATTTGAGCTTTGAGTCCCAGGCCTTCTGATTGTCTTCTAGAAGCTTTTTGATAAGCTTGATCAGGATTTTATTGGAGGACTTTGCCAGTCCGTTTCCCTGAGGATAGTATGGAGTGGAGTGGACCAGCGAAATCCCAAATTGTTCACAAAATTTGATCAGAGGCTCAGACCTGAAGGGGGAGGCATTGTCAGTGACAATTCTTCTTGGGAAACCAAATCTGGCTATGATGTCTTCCAAGAATTTGATGATTACTTTTTGAGAAATTATTCTAGTGGGGACAACCTCTATCCATTTGGTGAAATAATCAGTCGCAGTGAGGATCCATCTGTGCTGGCCACTTGAGGGAGGATGAATCTCCCCGATGAAATCCAATCCCCACTGCTGAAAGGGTGCATAAACTACTACAGGCTTTAATGGCAAAGATTTGAGTTGTTGTTTACCTGAGAATTTCTGGCATTTGATGCAAGCCCTGACTTCCTTGCAGACATCAGTAAACAAAGTAGGCCAGTAATACCCAGCTCGAAGGATTTTGTGGGCTGTGGTCTTCCAAAAATGATGACCCCCGCAGAAACTGCTATGAAAATCGAACATCACTTTCTGCGCTTGTAATGGGTCCAGACATCTTAATAATATCCCCATAGGGTCTCTCCAATACAAGGCTCAATCAATGAGGCAATATTTGACCGCTTTGAGCTTCAAAGCTCTGGCCCTACTCTTTCTCGGTTCATCAGGGGGCTTTAATTCCTGCAGAAAGTACAAGATGTCCTTGTACCAGGGACAGGCTGCTAGTGGTATGGTGATCTGGGAATTACTACTAGATGACTCAGCTTGCTCATTGATGCAGTTAATCCCCAGAGTTTTGTAATTGGATTTAGCCAACAACTTGGCCAAACCTTGCCCCTTTATCAATTTGGTGGGCTTAATCTCCAGGTCAAATTCCAAGATCTTAGCTATCCATTTGCCCCTCTTCCCATCTATGTCAAGTTGTATAAGAATGTCCTTCACAGAAGTGGAAGGGACATATGCAGTGATTTTCGAGTGCAAGACATAGGTCCTGAAATCTTTGAGATCTTTCACCAATTCATAGGCCTACTTTTCCATGATCTCATATTTTAGCTCAGCATCTCTCAGTGCCTTGCTGAAGAAGGCAATGGGATTCTCTCGCCCTTGATCGTTTCTCTGCAATAGGACTGCTGCTATTGAGTCATCAAAAGAAAATGAGAAAATCAAGAAATCTTTAGAATAATCGAGACTGATCAGCACAGGTGCCTCAGTCAATGCTTTCTTTATCTGGGAAAAAGATCCCCTGGATTCAGCAGTCCACTTTATTTCATGGCCCTTCCTAAGCATGGTTGTGATATGCTTTACTATCTCAGCGAAGTTTGAGACGAATCTCCTCAGAAAATTAATCTTCCCCAAAAATGCCTGAACTTCTTTCTTGGACCGGGGAAGTGACAGGGCCTGAATCGCTTCTACCCTGCCCAGGTCAATCCTTACTCCTTCTACTAACACTATGTGACCTAATAGCTTTCCTTCCTGCATAGCAAACAATGATTTCTTGGGATTTAATGATAGGCCAAACCTCCAACATTTCAGGAAGACTCTTTTTAAGTGGCAGCAGTGCTCTTTATCAGTCTTAGAGAAGACTATGATGTCATCCAGATATATCACCACAAACTGGTCCTTCTCCCCGATGAAGGCTATGTCCATGGCTCGTTGAAACGTTGCTCCTGCATTCATCAGTCCGAAAGGCATTTTGGCATACATGAATGTGCCCCAAGGAGTGATGAAGGCTGTTTTTTCTCTGTCCTCAGGCATGACTAATATCTGATTATATCTAGAGAAACCATCAATCATGGATATCCTAGATGCGCCAGTGACCCTCTGTAAAATATGTTCCATGTTGGGCAGGGGATAATTGTCCTTCCTTGAACTTCTGTTCAGGTTCCTGAAATCGACACAGAGTCTGATTTCTCCACTTTTTTTTCTCACCGGGACCAAATTGGACACCCATTTAGAATATCTCAAGGGGACAATGATCTGGGCATCCAGCAGCTTCTTTACCTCTTTCTCCATGATAGGCAGCAACATGGGATTTATCTGTCTCATCTTCTGCTTGAATGGCTTAGCCTCCTCTTTTAGTGGGATCTTGTGCTCGATGAATGATGTGTCATATGTTTTGAGGTCTTTGTAAGTCCATGCAAACACATCAACAAACTCCCTCAACAACTTGATATATTCGATCCTCTGCCCCTCGGTCAAACTCCTTGACAGCTTGACAAACTTTGGCTCCTCAGGTGTTCCTATGTTGCATTCATCTATGTCATCATCATCACCTGAAACCTTACCCTTTACTGCCACATCATTCCCGTCGAACAATATTTCTAACGGGATCAATCCTCTCAGAATGTGATTGCCCGGTAGCTGAATGATCTGGTGATCGGAAATCCTATTCACAAATTCCTCAGGGTGATGGTCGTCATCCTCTTCAGGATCCTCATCTATGTGCATTGTGGAAAATTCATCAATGGACTGGAGAAATTTCTTAATTTGTTGATCATCTTCAAACACCCTCCAGTGTTTGACATTGTCTGGTATAGAAGGTCTATATTTTATTTCCACATCGGACCTGGCAGTGGGCAGCGTAGGAACTTCGAGCACACTAGCTGTGAAAGCTAAACATTCGGTCGAGGCATTTTCCTCCCTTGGAATGTAGGAAATCTTAAAGGCCAGGAAGGAATCCTCAACAAGATCCCATACCTCGTTCCTGTAATTCCTGAGCCGAGGATGCTTAGTCTGATAAACATTTTTGACCTGCTGGACAATCAATTCTGCATCCCCAAACACATCCATTTCCTTGATTTCCATTTCTTTTGCAGCTCTTAATCCTAGAACTAGAGCTTCATACTCTGCCACATTATTGGTGACCTCAAATTCCAGCATGTATGACAGAGAGATGGTCTCATGACAAGGTGATATAAATATCACTCCGACACCGGAACCCATACTGGAGGAAGCTCCATCAAAGAACATCTTCTAAACAGAGGAAGTTGAAGGGGATGTCTCCTGATTGAGGATGGGCTGCTTTGTGATCTGCAAAGAAACTTTAGGGGTGTGGGTGAGCTGTAGTAAACTGGAGCCTAAATCGGTGTCCAAGGAATAGATGGGATGATTGGCAGGGTTGGCCTCGTCACTGACAATGTAGGCTAGCTGGGCTTCTATGTACAGTCTCCTATGTTCCCCTCCGAAGACTAGAATGGTGGCATATGTGAGGTCCATCTGCAAGGTTCCCCCCAGTCTCTTTATCCAAGATCTTGACAACAGCATGCCAAACTTAGGGGGGACATCGGCTACCACAATATCCATGACCATACTCTTCATGGGTAGCTGAAACAGGGAAACTACCAGGTCTTTTATGACTCCCAAACATTGCACCCTCCTGGAGTCAAAAGAGTAGAGGTCGTGATAGGCTTGGGTGAGTTCCAGTCCTAATTCCTCCATGACATCTTTGGGCATGACGTTGTGGGAGGCCCCTGAATCCATAAGGCAATTATGCAGTACCTTGTCATGTATGTTCAGGGAGGTTTAGAAGGGAGGGGATGAATAATCTATGTCTTCTACCATGAGACCTAGGATAACTGCAGGCCTTTCATCTTGGAGGTTTATAGAGTCTGTGAGGGGATATGAGGCTTAGGACTTTAACAGCTCAGAGAAGCATTTTTTGAATTCCCCATGTTTAATAAGCTTAGTAAGTGGCACAGGAATTCTTACTTTTTGAATTTCATGTTCGAAATTGAAAGAAGACATAGGCTTTGGGGTTTCTCTAATTTCAGTAACATGATTATGGACAATGGGGGAGAGGGGTTGAGCCTTCTTACCTCTGCCTACTACTTCATTAGTAGGTTTATCTATTCTGGTGGATGGCTCAGGAACATCAGGTGTTGCTGCTCTTTTGTCGGACCTCAGGTTGTACCTGCCTCGACCGCCGCCAGCTTTGTCTCCTTTGCTCAATTCGTTCAGTTGACCATCCATGAGAGACTCTTCATATGTTGATTGGGTCAGATGAGGGAAAGGAGGAGTAACTTCTAAACTGTGGATTTTATGCTCATGCTCGTCTGATTCCCCTTCTTCTTCATCAGCCACAAAATTGTTCTGGAAGGGAGCTTGAATTTTTTGGTCATCTCTGTCTCTTTCCTTCTCTCTGTGCATGGTTGGAGGAGCAAAATTATTTGTTCTTCTGAAACCTCCTCTATTCTTAGTGGTCTGAGGGCCCTTATACATTTGTTTCCTTTCCACCTTCAATATCTCCACCTCTTCTTTGAGGAGGTTCATAACTCGGGTCAGCTCATCTACTTGAGGGTGAGGCAGTGATGGGCCGGAAGTTGAGGATTCCGACTTTTCCTTTCTTCTGTCTGTGTCGGCCTGGCTTCTCAGTCTGTCAGGTGCATATATATTGGATTCCACCTCTATAGCTGCATCTTGCATCTGAGCCAAAGAGGTGGCTCTTCTTTCTCTTAACACGAGACATAAATCAGGGTCAAATGCGCCAGCATAGGAAATTTGAGCAGAGGCCTCTGAGGGTTTAATCTCTGCAGGGATCTTGTTGTACATTTTATTAAATCTTTTGGAGAAGTCTGAGACAGACTCCCCTTGCATATTCCTCAGAGACCCAAACTCTGTCATATAATAAATGTAACCTTTTCTATCTCCCCACTGCCTCAAGAAAATGTTATCCAAGGCTTCAATGCCAACAATAGATCCAGGGGCCAGTCCCCGGAACCATTTCCTCACCTCCCCATCAAGGCTCTAGACAAAGAATCTCATCCATACATCTTCACTCTCAATATTCAGGTTGTCTGCATAGCTGTAAAAGGCAGCTAGGTGCTCTTCAGCAGTTACATCTCCCTCCCCACTGAACTTGGGCATGTATTTCAAATAGTCCCCAGCAGGGAGAGGGTTCATAGGCTGGGGTAGAATCAAAGGAGCATATCTGGCAGCAACTATGGCATCCATTCTGTTCGGAGGGGGATTAACACCAGCCATAGGGATATTAAGTAGGGGAGAACTCGGAGGAGAAGGAGTATGAACGGGAGATGTGGGAACAAAGACTCTTGGAGGAGACAACGGAGAAAACAGAGAGAAAACCAAGGGACCTGAGTGTGCAGACGCTTCTCTCTGTGTAGCAGTAGCAACAAAAGGAGGGGTGGTGAAATCTTTAGAAGCTCGAGGTCTGTGACGAGGCAAGACCTCCAGGGAGGAGGGAGTGACAAGGGTTTCTCTTTCTGATACCAGACCAGGAGGAGAAAACTCAGCAGGAACACTCCCGAAATTTAGAGAACGGGGGACTTCGGAAGAAGGACGACTAGGAAGCTGCGAATAAGAAAATGGAGTTCTCACAGAAGGGGAGGGCGTATTACCTATTTCGACGATAGAAACTTCTCTCGCAGATCTCTTTCCCTTTCTGCGCACTGCTTCTGCGTCAACTTCTGGTGTAGCTAAAGGAAAGTGTGGGTTAGACCTCGTGTGTCTTCCTCTCAAAGCCACAGTTGATAGAACAGGTTCTTCCCTGTGGAGTCGTCACAATGGAGTCGCCAGGTGCACAGTAGAAATCTTCAAGTTCTGATATCTGATGCACCTTCAGAATCAGTTGATATTTTTCATTCAATCCCGGGGAAAATATTCAACTTTGTCCCTGGCAACGGCACCAGAAATGTTGGCGATGGAAGTCACTCCTGGACTGCTAGCAGGAGCAGAGCCCGACGCCCATCAGTTTAATGTCACGATTTTCTTTAAAGAGGTGATCAAATGGAAGAAAACTTGAGGGGATATCACTCTAACTCAGGGACTGAGTCTGGTATGTAAGAGACAAAGGAGGTCTTGATCCAACTTCAGCCAGGGGGTTGATAAAAGGGCGAGTAGGTGGAAGACTTAGTGAGGAAAGTGAACAAACAACTTTGGGCAACAGGATTACGACTATTCGCAGAAGAAAGACACTGAATGCAAGATCTGCTTGGTTCAGGGTCTAAAGAAACCGAGGAGGACTTGAATGGATCCTCCAATTCCAAGTCACTCAGCGTCGAGAAAATCACAAGAACTGGCTAGAAATATTATAACTCCTACAGTGATCCTACCAACATCATCCTATAACAGCTATAGCTCGACTAGATCCTCCAATTCCGAGCGATTCTAACACAGGGGAACAAAGATGTAAAGAAACTGGCATTCATCAGGCAAGAAGTCTCAAGAGTGCATACATAACCAGAGTATCAGTGCTTCATTAAAGATTTACAACTGGGAGCTCAACTCAACCATCGATGGATACAAAAATGGAGAAAACGCCTACATATACTCAAACTAACAACAGCAACAAAATCAAGACATAGCATTGAAAGATTTGCGTCTGCATGGCTTCTGACAACATGGAGCTGCAATATTTGAATGGTCGTGCAACTTATGGCAGATGCAATCGATCTTCTGATAGTTTCTTCGGCGACTCGACGTGCCTTTAATTCATTGCAGAACCTTCCCATTATGGCAGAGACGATGCCTAACCACCATCAACCACTTCAATAACTGCTTCTTGGGATTGAGGACTATCTGACCAACTCATCACTTTGGGATAAGGAAGGCTTCTCGCGCTGCCACCTAGGATAACTGAAAGGCTTTGTGGAGAGGCATGGCGGCCAACGAGGAGAACGGGGCGCATGGCAAAAAAAAGGGGGGGATGGCGTCAGATTATGAGGACGTGGAAGAGGAGTGGCGAGGTGTGAGGAGGGTGACAGAGGATGGTTCATGGTGAAATACCTCGAGAGGAAAGAGGGAAGGCGAGAGATAACGAACTCCCCTTTTATTGAGGGGCCGATGTGAGGGACACATGGTGAGCGGCGAGTGGACGACGAGAAGGAGGGGGGACCATGTGGACCAAAGAGGGGGGTTGAAGAGTGACACATGGCAGCATGAGAAAGGTGGAAAGGAGGATGTCATGACGAGGGAAGGGCCCACGCCAGCTAAACCCAGAGTGGCTGAGGAGGACAAGGCTGTCCAAGCACCGTTGATCCGGGCGCTGAAATCTCGGTCGTCGAAAGCTGCTCTGTCGATTCCGGACCCCCCCCCTCCACTTAAAGGTAGAAAGGTAGGGGGGGTCCGGAATGGTCTTCATCGCCGTTGATCCGGGTGCGCCAATCTGAACCATTGGAGATTTGCGCCCGCGATTCCAGACCCCCCCCCCCCCGCTTAAAGGTCGGAAGGCAGGGGGGGTCCAGAATTCGCTGTGCACCGTTGATCTGGGCACGCAAATCCCATCCGTCCAAAATTAATTCTTGTTTAACACAGACACATTACACCCAATACTTAGGACAAGTGGGTTTTAACCCATTCCTTTGCAATTTAACCCCTTTGCAAGAAATATCGCTAACAGGGACATGGAGAGTCGAGACTCTTCACCATTGGAATGTTGAAATGCTGAAATGCTGAAATGCAAAATGGCAAAATCGACGTGAGACCATGTGCTTGTAATCGAATGGTGTTGGATACTTGGAAATCTAATCGAAGGGCTACTGTTTCTCTTCACAGTTAATCGATCAGTTATGATTCAATTGTTGATGCGTTTTCTTGGAGGTTCACAGTGTAACTGCCAGAAAGGATTGATGGTTTCTACCAGAAGAGTTGAAGAGTCTCAAGGCATCTACCAGTGGAATGAAGACTGTTGATAGAGGTGATTGAAAGATGGAAGAGCATTGAAGCCTATAACTGCAATAGAGAGGATGAGCTCAACTATGATAGAGAAGAAGAAGAGTCTCAAATTCTAGACAGGCTAAGGAATCTCAGCATAACACCTAGTGATGATGAACACATGGGTATAACCACCAGAAAAGCTGAGGAATTGTGATGATGATCAAGAAGAGGACTCGACATGAAGAGAACATGCAGAATAGAGAGAGTGTGTTGATTCTCGAGGGAGTGAAGCGGTGGCAATGTGGAGTGGCAATGAACAACCCGATGAGGAGAACCATGGCATGGTGAAGAGCATGCAAAGGCACTGTGCATGGAGGACAAAGAAGGTGCACAGATAGTACAAATACATAGAACAGAGAAGAGATGGGGGCTGTTGAGGTTGATTTATGTGTGTAGAAGGAGGCAGAGTGAAGCAGTTGAAATGCTCAGAAGAGGAATGGTGCATTGAAGGGACATGGCGCACAGAGCATAAAAGGAAGAATAACATAAAGCGTAAAGAAGGTGTGCAGGAAGACACTGATGTAGGCAGAGAAGAGTAGTGATGAGACCAATAAGTCATCGATGAACATTATATCACTGTAATAAGTTTTAGTAGCAATGATTTATATTTCAGGGTGGTAGGGAGGTTCTAGGGAGGACTTTTTTCCTCACAGGTTCAAGTGGGTGCTTGAACACAGGGAGTTGTAGCTTCCATCTGGTTGCAGCCAGAGAAACCAGGGTGGCAGGGTGGTGCAAGGGAGAACTGTTGTTATCTGTTATACAGGTTGGTGCCTGTGTGACTGGAAGTTGGTGCTTCCATCCAATTGGTGCTGGAACACTTAGGGAGTTGGTGCTTCCTTCTAATGGGTGCCAGAGAAACTAGGGAGTTGGTGCTTCCTTCTAGTGGGTGCTAGAGAAACCATGGAGTTGGTGCTTCCTTCTATTGGGTGCTAGAGAATCCAGAGAATTGGTGCTCTCAGCAAGTAGAAGCTTGCAAAATAGAGGTTGTAGCCTCATTATGAGTTGGTGCTCATAAGTATGATAATGTACAGAATGTAAATATTACTTATGATATAAAGAAGAAGAGGTTTTTACCCTTTATGGGTTTCCTCAGGAAATATCTGTCTCTGTGTATCTCATATGTGTGAATGATGTTGAATGTTCTATTGCTTACTTCCCTACATTATTGTGATTGTCATTAAGTGTTATGCAAAGAGTTTAAAATAATCATAATTGTTTAAGCTTGGTAACAACTGATTCACCTCCCTCCCTCTCAGTTGTCCAACAACGTCCTCTTCCATCTCTTTGATATGGTCCTTGTAGTGTTGCATTGTTTTCACTATCATCTTCATTTTCTCCTACATTAACACGCATTGTATTCCTTCGTTGTCTGAGATGGCTTGGAACAATACATGGATCTAGTTTTTCATCTAATCCACCTTCTGTTGTGCCATATTCTTCTCTTTCCCTTCTTTTCTAAGTTCCTCCTTCAGTGAGGTGTTGTCTTCTTATGCCAACTATAAGTTTGTGCATTAGATCTTTCTCTAGAATGAATTTCCTGCACTACGATCACTTATAATTTATAGAGTGCTTTGGTTGGAATCTTGGGCAACACCAATTCCATCATCTCAATCTCTCTCAGAGGCCTCTGCGATGTCTCCTCATCCATGAACAACATGTCAAGAGTAATCCTAAAGTTTACACTCCCCTACACCGTGATCTGCACTATCTCTCCCATTGGTACCCCTTATTTTGCTGGCACTACTGTATTTTGTTGTTGTTGCTCTCTTTTGACCTTGAAATGCTCCAATGCAATTTTCACCTCTTGTATTTGCTCCAAAATTGAAGCCCTGTGGTTCTCAGTGTTCTCCCACACATTTGACAGTCAAAACTCGATTTTTGTGGCTATCAACTCCACGTCATCTTGCATCAATGATGTTTCCATGTGCTTCCTGTGGGAATTGGCCTTATTTATGGAACCCCTGTTCTCTTCCTTTAGGCCTATGGTGGTTCATATGCTTTTGGCATCTATGTATCCCTACTAGTATCCTACCCTTCTCTTTCTTCCATTGAGACTTCTTGTGTCTCCCTTTGATTTTCCTTTGGGTGCACTTGTTTTGTTGTCTTCTCTGTGTGTGAAGATCCCTGTGTAGAACCATGTTGGGATTACTTTTTCATTCTGGTTTTATTTTTTATGGGAGTGTTGTCCCCTTCCTGGCCCTGTGCCATATTTTTCTTGGTGCTTTCTTTGTTTGTGCTTGTTTACTGCATAGGGGATGCTCTATCCTATGTCCTCGTTCATGCTCCTGGCACCATCTTTGGGATTGTTGGTAGTCTCCACTCCTCAGGCCATTCTTGGACCTCCATCTAGATGTCCTGAATTGTTACATAGTAATTCAACTGTAGCCATTCCTTATTTGGATCCCTCTTTGCTTGTAGCCACATACCATGGAGTGAATCTTGGAAGTTTGCTATCTACCCAAACTCCTAGACAATTTCTATGGGAATCCTCCATGTCTCCGAGACTCTAGTTTGGACCTATGTCAAGTATATCATAAACATGTCACTGTTAAGTTTATTCTTTTTGGGATCAGTTGTACTGCGAATGGATGTGTAGCGTTTTAGGCCACATTTTCCCGTCCTTGGCAGGAATAGGTTGTATGTGGGTTCCTTCCACCCCATAAGTGCGATGAGGATGAGTAACAATGAATAGTAGAACTCAGAGCCCCAGTATTGTACATCCTTTCAATATCCAAGGAACGAGTTCACTAAATAAGGGGCCCAACTCATCGATATCCCCTTTGTGCACAGTGCCGCAACAACTACTACTCTTGTGGGTACTTCTTCTTTTCGAAACTTGTGAATTAATTTACAATCGAGAAATCTTGTTGAAAATTGTGTCATGGGATCATTGATGTCATTGATCCTAATACCTATGTTACCCCTTTCTATGCCATACTTTGCTTTGATCTCATCTTAGATGGATTTCGCCATATTTTTTTCTTCAAGGTATTGTTCTGGCTTCTCCCCATATGTGGGTAGCCCTGTAATCACTGTGATGAGGTCGAAATTGATAGGCACTAGCCTATCCATACACAATATGCCTCCATGAACCCTCTCTAAAAAATGTTTGACACATCTGTTTATGTGTTTCTCACGCCCGAAGTATGGTATGTCTAATAAGTTCATGATGTCGGTGTTGTACAGTCCCATGATCCATTGTGTAGGCTCCAATAGTGGCACGCCTGATGGGCCTTCTCCTTTACTCTCTAGGTATCTCTATGGTGCAAAATCTAGGAAATTTATGGCATCAGAGACATCATGGTTGAAGTATTTAAGTCTATCGACTCCTCCTACCATGTTATCTTTGGTCTTAACTCCCTTGGGAAATTTTGGCATCACTATAGCTAATTCCGCTTGTATGCATTATATGCCCTATGGACTGATTTATGCTCGCAAGTTCTTTCTCCCTTGTGGGGATGATAACCCACCCTATGGTACAACCTCTTTCTTTGTTTTATGCTCTGTTTATGGCTCTATGCCCTGCTGTGTGGAATCTATGGTTGGTCCTTCTTGCTGCGTCTCTTTTCCCCTGGATGTGTTGGATTCCATCCGTTCGGTGTCCTATTCCGACTGCTCGAGCTCCTGTGTGGGTTCCTGCTCCTCTTTCACATGAAATGTGGTTTGATTGTACTCCAGTGTGTGGATTTTGTCCACATACACCACGGTGGGAATCTCATTTGTTCAGGTTAGTGGTATTCAAGTGATACTATGTATGTTTTGTCCAGTTCTTCTCGCCACTCCAATGCTTGGTGGTGACATGGGGATGAATACAAACCATAGGATTCCAAATCGACAAATGGTAGCGCAAATTCACACTCTATCTCTCTTCTACTCGACTCTGCGTTCTTCTCCTTAGAAAATAACACAATGGGTCACTTCCCCCCCTTTTTTCAACTTTATAATGGGATAGAGAAGTGACAGTTGTGTCGCACTAACAGTTTTCACTTTTCCACTTTTTGTCATATTTCCTGCGCATTGTACCTATCTACCCATTAACTTCTCATATTCATGCAGTGTTTTCGAACCCTGATTTTCTTGTAGTGCATTGTTCTGCTCTACCAATTCTATTCTATAAAGATGTGCGTCGATCTATTTTTATTTTTATCCCCTTTTTACTTTTTATGGCTTTCCTTGTTTTTCTTCTTTTTATTTGTTTTTCTCATTTTCTCTCCCTTACTTCTCCTATAATACACTATATACATATTTTCTTACTCTGTGATAACTTTCTAAGTACTAGGAGGTCAAATGTCCCTATATAGTTTCATTCGCTCCCATTGATCATTCCTTTGATTTATGTACCTACTAAATCTTTCAATTGTACAACTCCTCCCTCTGTGACAGTCTTCACTTCATATGGTCCCAACCAATGCATTCTGAATTTTTCGGGATGTTGAAGAAATTTACTTTCACACACCAATACTAGGTCTCCCTCCTTGAAACTCTTCCTTTTAATATGTATGTCATGCCAACATTTTTCCCTTGATTTCTATACTTCTTGGTGAAATCCTTCGATAATCCTATCTTCTTCCATTTCCATCAGTTGACTTAGCATTTCTTGTACTGCACCTTGTTCTGTCATGTTGGTAATTGTTGCTATGCACAGACTAGGTACCAACAATTCTAATGGCATCGTTGCTTCTTTTCCATACACCAACCTGAATGGTGTATGTCCTATCAACTTTTTGCATGTAGTCCTATATGCCCATAATACTGTTGATATCTTCAAGTCCCAATCATCCCTATTGACATTGTAGATTTTTGTCAATGCATTCTCTAGGATCTTATTAAAGGCTTCCTTTGTTCCATTTACTTGAGGGTGATATGGTGTACTCTTTTGATGATAGACTTCAAAATCATCAGTCATAGCCTTGATAGTACTATTGATGAAGTGAGTGCCTTGGTCACTCATCAAAATCCTTAGGCATCCAAATCTAGTGATCACTCGCTCAAACAAGAAGTGTGCTACTGTCTCTGCGGTACAATATTTTACTGGTGTCACTTCTACCCATATCATTAAGTACTATGCCATAGTAATGATATACCTTGCTCCTGACCTCTTTGTTGGTGGGTTAATTGTTCCCACAAAGTATATTTCCCATTTATCGAATACTTTCAAGGTTACTTGTGGTCTTAGGGGAATCTCATCTCATCTATTAGGTTTTCCAACCCTATGACATACATCACATCTCTGGAAGTAGTCCTTTGCATCTCTGTGAATGGTCAACCACCATATTCATGCGTGCAATAACTTATACATGGTATATTTTCCTACACAATGTCCTCCAACTATTCCCTTGTGAGCCTCTTCTAAAATCCTATGCCTTTCATGTTCTAGTACACATCTTCTCAAGATGTTGTCTGTGCCCATCGTGTATAAGTGTCCTGCAATCAATTGATGTTCTACATCTCTGACTACCGAATTTTTCTTCTGCACAACGTTGAATTCTTGTGGCGCAGTCCCTGTATTCAAGTATTCAATGATGTCAACAAAATATTTCCTTAACTATTTGGACTGAAAATAAATGTGCATCAAGGAAGTTTTCCTTGAAATTTGTAGGTTTCTCTCCATTGGTGATCTTCGACAGGTGATCGATTCCTGCATTCAACTTCCATGGTTTGACTATCACTTCAAAGTCAAATTCCTAAAAAAACAGTAGCCATCTACATATTCTCGCCCCCAACACTACCTTATTGACTAGGTACTTGATGGCAGAATGATATGTGAACATTTTAAAGTGTTTCCCAAGTAGGTAGTGTCTGAATTTTTGTAGTGCATATCCCATTTCTAGGCCTTCCCTCTCTATAGTATTGTAGTTCTTCTTCAGCTCTAATAGTTTTCTTCTTGAAAATTTTATAGGATGGTCTAACTCTCCTTCTCCTGGTTGTGCCAGAATAGCTCCAAGTTATATGGTTGATGCATCTACATGCACATGAAATGTTTTTTCCTAGTCTGGGAATACTAGTATAGGTGATGTGACCATTTTTTCTTTTAGTGTGTCCAAATCTCGCTGACAGTCCTCATTCCACTGGAATTTACTATCCTTCTTCAAGAGTTTCTCCATCGACATAGTGATCTGTGCATACCCTTTTATGAATTTCCTGTAGTACCCTATGTGTCCCAGTGTTTCTCTCAACTGGCATACTGATTTTGGTGGTGGTAAGTTAACAATGACTGCAACCTTTGTAGGATCCACCAATAGCCCTTGTTTACAGACTATATGTCCCAATAGTATTCCAAAAGGTGCCCCAAAGATGAACTTCTTTATATTTTATGATATCTGACACTGCCTGCATGTTTCCAACATCAGCCTTAACACCTCTACATGATATTTTAACAGACTGTAGATTGTCCAATCATCCAGATATACTTCTAAAAACTGATGGATGAATTCTTTGAAGGCACCTATGAATACCCTTGAGAATATAGTTGGTGCATTACTCAACCCAAAAGGAATGAATGTGTAATGGTAGGATCCCCATTCTATGGAAAAAGTGGTCTTGTACCTATCTTCTGGAGCTAAATTGATCTGATGGTAGCCTGGGAATCCATCTGTGAATGAGTATTCTTCCTAGCCTCCCACATTCTCTAATACCTCATCTGTGAAAGGGCTAGGAAAAGGGTCATGTAGGCAAGAATCATTCAACTTTCTTAGATCGACACATATCCTTATGCCTCCTTTCTTCTTCTCCGAGAATACCATAGGGCTTATCCATTCTCATTCTTCTACGAGTTCTATGATTCCATATTCCAACATTCTGTCAATTTATTCTTTTACTTTCTACTTATATATTGGGTTCAATCTATACGATCGTTGTCTGACAGATCTAGCCTCAGTTTTGAGATATATATTCATCTCTCCTATCTCTCCTGCTACGCCTTTCATCTTTGTAAAGTTTGTTGAGAACAGGTCACTGTACTCGTACAACAACTCTGTTATTCTTTCTACTGTTTGTTCATCCCAGTAATCTCCAATACTGACCATTTTGGGATTATCATTTATCCCAATATTTACTTTATTCACCTTGATTAGCGCAACAAATAATTATGATTCCATATATGGACCTTCTGTTGGAAGATTGGTTGTTGTCATTGATGTCAACCCTAGTCATGGGTTTTGGACTGCAAGATTGATAAAGGTATTTGGACATGAAGGACAATGCACATGCATATACAACACCCATGAATGGATAGTATACATCATGTTTTTTTCGGTGGTATGTGTCACATCACGTGGATCCTCATGGTTGAGGAGAATGAATTTTTGAAGATGACAAAGTGAATTGAAGAAGGAAGTACATGTAGGCCCTGAAGATAATTAAAGAAAATAATTACAAAATAAGAAAGTGTCAGGTCGGACCTAATGTTAAAAGGAATTGACATAAATGATATAAATAAACATCATTATACATTCATTTGATACAAGTCGAATTTCAGAGGAAATAAGAAGAAAAGAAGGCCAGATTTCAAGGGAGGATGAAGTATTTTGGTGATGTGTTCTAAGGCATGTTATTTTCAGGTCATCTTACCATTTTTGTTATAAATGTTTTTCTAGAATGATTCAGATGGTGAAATATCTGTGGTATTGAGAAGACATATCAAGGTACCTCTGGTAAAACTTTTAGCTCTTGATTCACTATAATTATGGAGATACACTATGTGGAAGATAGGGTTTGTGACTAGTCCTGAGGCTAGTCAATAAATAGGTGTTCCGGGTAAAACAGTCATAACTTCTTCATCGAGAATCCAACTGAAGTGGGACAAATTTCATTAGAAATCATACATATGGTAGTTTCTTGTGTATGATTTTAAGAATCGTATGTTAATTATTGAGCACGGGGCATTCTGTGCAAGTTCACTATCCTGAATAGACCAAAATTGAATAGAGTCTACCATTCTTTCTATAACCTATTTTTGGGGAGGATTCAAGGAGTGAAAATTCGAGGAGTTTCAGAGAATACATTGAGTAATATTATCTACAGGATCAAAGTACTCTAAGAATTGAAGAATTGCAGAAATTGAAGAAGTCTTAGGAAACATTATCAGGTTCTATGTAATGATTGGTTGATGGTGATGATTTAATGTAAATTTTTATTATCTCTCATATATTATTGGGTGGAAGGAAGGGGAAAGGATGGAGAGTTCAAATCTCTCTTGATATTGGAGGATTGTATCTTCCTCTTGGAGGTTTATCCCTCCCTTTACATTTGGAAGCTGTAGCTACCTTTGGAAGTCATTACTTCCCTTGAACAATAACTATTGATTATTTCTCATATATTGTGCATGGTGTATTATGGTGTATTAGTGTAACTCTTATACTATTGTTCATTTCTCATTGGATATAGTTGAATGGTTTAAGTATAAGTTGAAAAAGGTTTTAAATTGTACTTGATATTGATTCACCCCTTTCTCAGTATCAACAATTGGTATCAGAGCGGGTTACCTTTAGTATAGTTTAACCACTAGAAGGAAGATCCTAAGAAGAAATGGAAGACAAAATTTCAAATGGGATTACACCATTTGATGGAAGCAATTTTGAATACTGGAGTAATAGAATGGAAACTTACTTGAAATCTCTTGGGGTAAATGTTTGGTTCTCAGTTGCTTCAGGATACAATGCTTTGAAGAAACCAAAGACTGCAGCTCAGAAGGAAGCAAAAAGGAACAACAATTTGACAATAGATACCATCCTGGATGGATTGACATATTCAATGAAATCCAAGGTGGGATCATGTGCATCATTAAAAGAGATTTGGGACAAGATACAAGACCTTTATGTAAGGGAAGACATAGAAGAATAAGAATAAGAAGAAGTTGAAACAAATTACAACATCTCAGATTTCAAAGAAGAAAATAGAGGTCAGTTCTTTTGTTTTAATTGTGAAGGAGTAGGTCAAGTTGAATTTGAATGTCCTTATCCAAGGATTGAAAGAAATGAAACTGAAGAAGAAAATTCCAATGAAGAAGAAGAAAATCATGAAGAAAAAATTATTCAACAAGAAGATGAGAATCTTAAAAAATTGGAGCATGTTGAGATTGAAAATAGCAAGCTCAAAGACATGCAAAGAAAACTAAGAAGTGAATTGGGTAGTTGTGAAACGATAGATGTAATCTTGAAGAAAGAATTAGAAGACTTTGAGAAACTAAGAGAAGAAACCATTTCCTTGAAAACTCTACTCGAAAAAAAAAGAAGAATAGGAGAAGTAAGGAATGTCCAAATGATGAAGAAAGAAGAAGATTGTGAGAAACTTGAACAAGAAGTTGTCTCATTGAGGAAGAGATTAAGAAACTCTCAAGTTCCAAAAGACTTAACACATCTTGGATGCATGGGTGAAAATTCATACAAAGAAGATGTAAATACCAACAAGAAGGTTGGAGAAAGAGCTACACAGACAGATGATGAGAAGTGGACTAGGATACTAGAAAGAAGGAATGATTACAAAAGAGATGAATATCCAAGAAGACCTCCTACCTTCACGAACCAAAGAAGATTCAATCAGTATGAAGGAAACTACAGAAGAATAGATCATGAACCCATATGGACTACATCACAAAGAAGCCCACTTACTCCAAGGTATCAAAATTTATTTCTTGGTCATTGTTATACTTGCAAAAATTTTGGACATAAGGCAATTAATTACAGAATCAATGAAAGGAACACATACACAAGAAACATGAATGGTGTAAATATAAGATATGGAAATAATCAGGGATTTTTCAACAGAAGTTATAATTCATTTTCCCCATTGATGGAAAAAAATATTGCATGCTACAAATGTAATTATCTTGGTCACAAAGGACAAGATTGCAGATATATGAATGAAGATGTCCTTATGCCAACCACAGTATGGAGAAGGAAAGAGATTCCAAACAATGAATATTGTCAAATGGCATTGACTGCTGAAGAATGTAAAGAAGAATATGAATGGTACATAGACAGTGGATGTTCTTCACACATGACCGGGGATCAAGACAAATTCATCAGCTTGAAGAGAAAGAGTGGCAATGTTGCATTTGGAGATGACTCATCTGCCAAAATACTTGGAGAAGGTGTAGTAGATCTTAGAAGAAAAAATGTAAAATAAAAGAATGTTCTATTGGTTGAAGACTTGAATCATAATCTACTCAGTGTTAGTAAAATGTGTGATCAACGATACACTCTTACGTTTGATTCCCGAAAATGTAAAATCAG
>ML777181.1:502912-526418 GCA_009831015.1 Picea engelmannii
AAAAGGCTGAATGACTCCATGCCCAATGCTAAAGGCTACTGAAACTACTAGGTTCTTGGTCACCTCACAGGGAGATGCCCATCCCAATTGGAGCCAAATGTTAACTCCCAAAATGAAACCGTTCTTTCGGTTGAATTTTGTAGTGGATATCATGGCTATTGCTAACGTGTTTTCAAAGATTCATTGTGCGCTGTGGAAAGTGCCCACTTTCAGCAGCTAACAGGGGCTTACAAAGAGGCGTGCTGAGGAAATTCAAGATTATCAATAGCTAACAAAGGCTGTACTCCCGGGTTGGCAACATCAAATCAAATCTTTGGTTCCATATCAGACATTGTTCACAAGAGACCGTTTAGAGTTTCGAATTGCAAATGGAAAGGATGATACTTAAACTTGCAGGGAACTTTTCAATCCCTTTCCAAGCTCCAAATGAATATCTGAAAAAACCATTGGATAGATTAGATTCTCTAGATGTCGATCGACTATTCATGCAGGAAAAATGGATTTTTTATGATCAAGAAATTCGATTTTGAAAATATGCCCGCTTTCAACAACGCAAATCGATATTTTATGACCAGTTAGCTGTTGAAAGATGCGCCTTTCAACAGCTAAGGAGCAGATTTTCGGGTAAGTTAGCTGTTGAAAGCCTGTCATGGCCAGAATAGCCAAATTTTCGCCCAGATCGGGATTTTTTGGGTTAGAATGGTTTGAAAAGGTTTCAAATAGATAGGTGGTGAATTATCAAGTCAAAATCTGAAGGCCATTCTTGGGGATGAAAGTCAAAAGGGAATTTTTTGACTAGATTTGGTCATTTTCAAGAGAAAAATGATAGGGATTTTTGGCACACATTATCAAATTCGAATTCCATCTTTGGAGGAGAAGATCAAAGAGCCTTGGAAGGCTAGGCTACACTTCATCAACTTTCAACCAATGTTTGAAGACCAAAAGATAGAGGTTGACCTCATCTTGAGGATCTCTCCTTATCTTTTGTGAATTAGTTTTGACTTTCTATTTTTAGAATATCAGATCCATTGTTTTAGGATCCGAAACTGATTGTAAGATGCTATAAAGCCAAAGACATTTGGAGTTCTAGAGGTTCGATTTTGGATAGAGTAATTGGCTATTGTACTCAGACTTTTATGTTAATACAGATCACAGGTTCCTTTCAATTTTGATTGTCAATTTTCCATCTCTCTTCTGCATTATTATCTGTGTTGTCAAGCTTTGAATGGCTGTAATCCCATTGTTTAGCTCATAGCCTGATAATAATTCTTTTGGTTGTCTCTTAGACCCTACATTGTACTGGTTTAGTTACAATCTATTCTTCACCCACTTTAAATCTATTTGCTGATTAATCAATCTTTGAGAGCACTGTCTATTTGATTATCATTTTCATGTTTGAATTCCATAAGCTATATTGAGTTGTCCCATTGATCCACATTCACAAAATACAAAAACATTCTTTTTCTTAAGTTACCAAGCACCTTTGGTCTACAACCACAAAGGGTTTCTTGGAGTGATAACAGGTTCCACGAGACCACTAAATGGACTCACAAAGGAACCAATGTTGTTTTGCATCCTCATCCCCTTTTCCCCATAATTTTGGGTACTGGGTGAGGGATATGGAATTTTGATCAACCATGGGTGGATTTTGGAACCTTATCAAGATAAATCCTATACGTATTGGTTCCCATAACACTAAATAAATTTCCATACTACTCCTACTGATACCACTCAAACTGGTTGGACTATAATGAGGAGAAATGACATGAATTATGGGATATTTTATTGTAGAATTTACCATATTAGAAGATTTCACTAAGGGATTGGGAGATCTACGGCTAGTTACTATGTATTTTGGATGGGATTATTTCACCTTGGGGGTCACATTAGGAGGCCATATCATATAAGGTCTTGCAGTATACTTCACATTTTTGGGCGTTGCAGGGGTTGAGTCTCCTGCAAATTATTTAGAGGTTATAATTGAGTCTTGAGCCTCGGTGGTGACTCTAATCGTGATTCTTTATTTTGAATTTTATTCATATCATATTCTCTCTCTAGAACTCTCATATTTCTCTCAAAACTTGTCCTTCAACCATTGGGTGGCCAACCTTCAATGTAACTGCAAATCTTTCAACTTCTCTAACTATATTGTATGACTCTTATCGAGGCTAATCTCCTTGTACAACTGATCAAGACTCCTCATTAAATTTCACATCTTCTCTCACCACTTATTTTCAAGAACCGCAACCCTTTTCTAAGTCAGCTTGTCTCTGGAACTCTTCTCATGATGACCCCCTATACCTCAAGAAATTTTTTATCCTAACTAATGGATCCTCACTTGAATCACCCACCCCACATGTGCAAATGGTTTTACTCATCCATTTCAACCACATGAATTAGTGGCATTCCTTCTTCCACCATAAATATCTTCATCCACAATGGATTTTTTCTCAGTAATCTCCCTCAAGATCGCTCATAAAATAATTCTTCTTCCTTTGAGAATGACTGGTGATCTTCCACAAAAAATTCAATGATGTATCCATCTAGGGTATTTTGGACCGAAAATTCCACAACACAAGAAATATAGTGATCCAACTTTTGAAGAGAAACAAGTCGCTCAATCATCAGATTAAATATTTTCTTGATGCGATATTTAAATTATGTTGCTTATTGTAACTGGTCGAGCCACTAGTAGACCTATTATGGGAATCAAATCTAGAATATCTCATATTGATCATTGGATGGTTCAGAATAGAATATTTCATCCTGCATAGCCCTCAAACGTTTCTCTCATAACTAAATTTCTTGAAATATGAACTCATCATACCTTCTTTCCTACTATATTTCAATGTCAGACTTAAAGATGTGATGTTGCATCCTTGAAAACTTGCTCATAAGTAAAGTATCGACAACAGAACCATTTGTTGGTGTGAAATTGGACATCAAGGTTATAAGAGGTTATCAACAAAGGTACCATTGTAGTCTAGTTGCACTGGCATATTAAACCTTCCATAAGGGAAGGAGGTCTCACTCGAAGCACAACCAAGAATTTGTGTGATAAATCAAACTATAGAGGACACATCATCCTATCTATCACATGATGGCATAGTTCCATAATTATATGTAAAGATATCATATCATCATAATCCTTAGATCCATAAAGAAAGTGAACAGTTTGTGTTACACTACGTTAAATTAAACACATACATTACATAATTTGCTAAAACATTAATGAAATTAGTAAATACATAGTATAGGATAGATTACATGAAAACAAGACCAAGCATTCATCCATAACACAAAAAAAATTGTATTCCTGGATACTCCTTTCTATATTATTATATCTTAGACTGATGAACACAGGGAAATTATTTCATATTACATCTTGCACAACCGAACCAAAACTAGATGTTCTCTTGGGAGATAGATCCTACCGAAGTAATCTCATACAACAATGGAATATCAACAAAAAATTACAAAAAACACATATCGATTCTAAAATAACAACCCTTTCCTGTTACATTTTACCCATTTCATATCATTTTCTTAGCTCTTTCTTAATTCTGCTCCTCTGGTTTCTTGATTCCCCTTTGTATTTTCTTACACTTGAATCTTCTAGGATTTTCCACTTCTTCCTCTAGCTGACACATCACTCTTTTTCCTTGTTGGCACACTAGTAGTTATATTTCCTCCCCTTGTATATAACATTGATGTGATATGGGGTTCTGTGATGCATCCTCAAAAATGGTTCTTCAAAAAAGAGGGCCCAACAAGTGTGTTTTTTACCTAGAGGAGTAGTCAACACCATTGGTTGGGTTGTCGTCAATTCCTCTCCTCTTTGAGAACCAACCTCATCTATATACTCTATCATTGAAACAATAAATGTTATATGTACCTAATTTGCAAATAAATATTACTAATCATCAATATATACAATTGATTTTAAAGACACATACCGCGATGGGTTTGCACACCACTAGAATCATGGGCTTCATATCCAGTACCATTTTCAAATGAAATAGGTTTTCTTGCATGATCAAAACAAATAGACACATTAATTGATGTGATAAATAAATCTTCTATATATTTTACAAGTAATGAACAATTACAGTCTTATCTTTTTACTTACCATATCGCCCAAAGAGTCAGTGAATCGTGTTTTCCTCGATCTTTTTCGACATTCAACCACTTCTTGAAATTTGAACTTGAAGTCAATATTCATGTCTTCTTCAATGGCCACATTGTTGAACGTATCCCCCTGAATTGCACAATACGATGCATTTTTATTATTGGATTCAATTAAAAAAAAAATTGATGATGAGATAAAAAATATGGTAAAATTATCTGGTACTTACAATTTGATCTTTTAATCTCAGGTAACCACCTTGGCCAATTTTTTTGTTCCCATGTTTTTCCAGTCTTTCCTTGGTGGATTTGGACGTGTCTAGGAGCCTACAAAAATTTTCAAATATGCACTTAGATAGTGTAAGTTTTTCTATAGATCATCTATATAAAGTTTTTCATATTCATATCAATATATCATTTACCTTCCAAGTCTAGGTGTTGTCTTCCCTTCATGTATCAATTCAATCTCCTTTGCATTCTCCTCTATATTATTCCATTCCCTCTTTGGAATGATGAAAAGATGATCATACTTAGGGTTCTTTTTAAATTGACTCCTATATTGATCTCTGACATATTTCAAATATGTACCCTCCTTAGAGGTGATATCATGTTTGTTGAATGAATCACCAAACTTGCTGACCAAATGGTTAATACGTTTGTCTTTCAATTATTTTTTTGGGGCATTCCAGTGTGTATGAATGGTGGGCCCCAAAATATCTAAGATCTTGTCAGGCAAGGTTCGTTCAAAAATGTTGTTTCCTGCAAATAGATATGATAATTAGTTTAAAAAAATCTAAAAGGTGCACATTTCAATTAAATAATAGGAATTAACTAAGTTATTAATAACTACTTTGTATTTGTGGTATCTTCATGGGAACCAAGATTTTTTCCATCAAAATTTTGACCGACAGTGTTTCTGTGCTTTTAACATGAGTTTCTCTAGGATAATAGTGAGTAGACTCTTCTTCATGATATTTTCCATCTACAACATCACGTGTGCCATGGTCTGGTGTGGATGGTGGGGGTGTCTCATGGTCCCCATGAACTACATTCATCTGAGCCATATATAGAGATGAAAATAGCCTCTAAGGAATGTGGCTTGTTCTAGGGTGTTGTGGGGTTTGTTCACCCCAACTACCAGTAGCATCCCCATGACCATGATGTTGCATCAGTTCCAAATATTCTTGTAGAAAGAAATCATTTTTCATTTAGCTTATATAAATGCATGAAACATAAATTCATAAATTACTATATGTCATAAATAATATATTTAAAAAATGGCACTTACCACATATTGATATATAGTATTCTCTAAAACAATCATCCTTTCTCTGGTCTCCTATGTAGGCTTAAAACTATCCAATTGAAGGAGTTCTATGTTTTCCTTTCACAATCCATTTCTAATTGTTTCCGTTGGTTGAGGGAGTCAAATATTTCATCACCCAGGTCATCATGCTCCGGTGTGCTCATGTAGGTCAACAAATAATAAATTTAATTGAATGAATGTCAACAAAAAATCATGTGAAAATTAGTGCTTTACCTGCTCCGAGCTAGCTCATGCCTTCCTAGGATCAGTCTGCCACATGTCAAAATGTGTCATGTGTATGGGGTACAAGATACATTCATGAAAGAAAACAACAAGACATGTCTAGGATTTTTTTAACATGCATGAAAGAACAAAGACAAATTTTGACTATAAGCACTCATTATACCAATTTTTTTTCAAATAATTTAGATTTATAAAATTAAAAACAAATATCCCATTCATAACAAAATCTAAACATTCCTCAAGCATGATTCATATTCATTGGAAAAAGTTTGGAACAATGTAAATATTAAAATGTTCATTGTTTATTTCATAAAATTTAAATCAATTTGCAAATAGACTAATATTTAGATTTCATCTCATATATTGACTCTTCTAGAGTGAAAGATCTCACTTCTAAATACACTACTTTGACCAAAATCAATTATACTATTATTTTTTCCTTCTAACATCCTATTTATAATATGTGCAACACCTACAAAGGTATCTTATTATAACCATGATACTGAGAACCACCATAATTTTCCATCATAGTGAGGGAAATAAGGTAGTTCCCTTTTGTCATGATAGAAAGTGAATATTTGAGTGAACACACACCAAATGTTGAGCCTTTTGAAATGTTAGGTGACTCTCCTTCACAAAATGGATGAAGGAATACTTACTACAATTTATCTAATGTGTTGAGGAACTAGCCACATACATAATGAAGTGGAAATGGTGTGTTTTAAAATTTAATAATATAAGCTAAACTAGGACCTTTCCTATTGGTTATTTTTTGTAGACTAGAAACCTCCAAGAAATGAATAGAAAAAATGTTGCTAGTTTAAATAATTTTCCCATCCAAAAAAAGCAATAGGTGCTAAAAACGGGTTTATGTCACGGTTATTTTTTGGGGATGAAATTTTTCCAAAAATACCCCTAGGTGTGTTTATCAATAACATAGATCCAAAACTCATTCATGTATACCTCTATTCCTATCAAACAATCAATATAGTGGATGAGGAAATCTAGGTACCCATTCTAGAACCAAATCATTATGGTGGTAACGAATCCAAATACACAAATACCTTGGAACAAAAGGTGGATGAGGAAATATAGGACGTCATTATAGAACAAGATCATTCTAGTGGTAATGAATCCAAGTACACCAGGACCTTGGACATGTACTGACATGTCAAGGAACTAATTGCATGTAGGAAACCAAGGATGATACCATCTTACAGTATATTGACCAAATGGAACATAAATATGATGCCCTCATCATTTCCATTTGGGAGTCTAAAGCTAACGTCATTATAGAACAATATCATTCTAGTGGTAAGGAATCCAAGTACACCGGGACCTTGGACATGTACTGACATGTCAAGGAACTAATTTCATGTAGGAAACCAAGGATCATACCATCTTACAGTATATTTACCAAATGGAACAGAAATAGAATGCCCTCATCATTTCCATTTGGGATTCTAAAGCTAAATATGGAGAATTTCAACAAGAGGTTGAAGTGGATGAATAATAACAAGATTCCCACCAAAAGAAAGAGATAGGAACCCCCCCACACTCTAATTAATTTGGACACAAAATCCAAAGATGATCTCCAGGTATTCATTCCTTTAATTTATTTGATATCTTATGCTTTGATTAGAAGGTCAGTTAATGGCCCTCTTGAGTTCTTTTTTATGTTTAATTTTAGAGAGTTTAAACTCCATTATTTTTTAAATCCCATACTTTAGTAGATGTAGAACACTACTCACAGATTTTGTGACATAGTACAATAATTTAATTGACCCACACCATCAAACCAAGATGTATATTGCAAAGGGTGTGAGCTCCTAATTTTGGGAATTTAGATTGATATTTCTTTGTGAAGTTCAGAAAATGATTGATCCCAAAAATAATAGAGGGTAAATAACAAACTATCAATATTCTTCCTTCTCTAGAGCTCTATGAGTCACATAAATATCTAACGAGGCGCTCTCAGAGTCACAGAAATATTCATAATGATATCTAAGCTACTTGATATATAATATTTATCATCCCAAGTCCAACGATCAAAAAGTAATTCAAGAGTGATCACCAAGCCTACATACCCCCTCCAATCAACAAATTCCAATCAAAGAAGTTGTTTTGGATTCATTTTCCAATGATCATTTCCAAGCATTATTGAGAGCTGTATTGTTCCTCATTCTTAGAGGGAGGGTTATGTTCCTTGGCCCTTTTTTTCCTCTCAGTGAGTTTCCCCAATCTAGATATAGTGTTCACAAAGTGTAAAAGGAGAAAAGTGCATACATTTCAAGAATCTACAAATGGTAAATACTAGGAGAGAATAACCACATCGAGAAATAAATTTAGAAATTTTGGTAGCATTATTGGTCTAGGTGGGGTATCCTCTATCACTTGATCTAGGGCCTCTTTTGTCACTCTCTGTTTATCCATGGTTAGCAGGGCCATGACTGTCACAACTCTTTTGTCTCTTGCAGTCAGGGTCAGTCTGGTAAAAAATCATTGTTAGGGGTTTTGATTCCTCTTTTGTCTCTTCCAGTTAGGGTTGATCCATTTAGAAATCGTTGTTGAGGTCGGGGTCTCACTATCTTCGGGTTGGGATTTTGTTTGGGTTGGCTTAAATTTGTTTTAATTTGGTAATTTATACAATATATATAATATATTATATAAATAATATTATAATTTTATTTATATAATATATAATTTTATAATATAATATATTATATAAATATTATAATAATATTATTTATATAATATATTATATATATTGTATAAATTACCAAATGCAAACAAATGTACTCCAAGGCATAGAGGAGAGTATGGTATGTATAATCATTAAATCACATCTCTCTTAACTTGTATAATGATTACAATTGCGATGATAATAAAAATATTGATGATGATCATGATGATGATTATGATGATGATGATCACGATGATGATCATGATGATGATCATGAAAATGAAAATATTGATGATGATGACGATGATGATGATGATCATCATCATCATCATCATGATGCTTAATGACAATGATGATCATGATCAGGATGATGACTATGATGATGACAACCACAATGACAATGTTGGTTATGGTGATAACAATGACAACGACGAGGATGATGATGACTAAGAAAATGATGATTGTCATGACAATGGAAATGATGATGATGATGACAATGAAAATGATGATGAATATGATGACGATGGATACGACAATGATGATGACAATGATCAAGATGAAATGGGCGATGACAACGATGATGATGTTGACGATGGTTGTTGCAACATAGAAAAATTTTGTTAAACTTTTCTAATTTCTTGCAAAACATTACCTTAACCCATCAATATCTCATCACATGAAAACTTCCAATCTAGGTTTTTCTCTTACTAGTCTATTAGGCATACAAACATTAACAAATTATGAAGAGGAGAGAGCTAAGAACCTTAAGTGATACTGAAAAATCCATTTGGATTGAGTCATCATATGCAATATTTTCAATTCAAACAAACAAAGTGTCGAAGAAAAAATAGATGCATTGGAAGTAACACTAAAAGTGATAAAAGGGTTGCGGAACAATGCTTAGAAAAGTGTGTTTCTTTACACTTAAATGGGTTCGGTCATGCTTAATATTGGAAAATATTTCAAATCTCTGGTTGAAACCAAAAAGTGACAAATATGAGCAGTGCATTGATCACTCCAAAATTTTTAAAAGGCCTGGGTCGGTTACAAATGGATACCTCCTGGTCAATGTGATTGGTGGAATGAATCAAATGCAAATTGAGATATGTAACATGGTTTTTGTTGTGAGAATCATAAATGGAACTCTTGTCCTTATTTGGATTAGTACTCTTCTTTTTGGAGAGACCTAAGTGACATGAAGGATATTTTTTATTGGTGCCACTTTATTGACAATTATCCATAAAATATTTGATTGCAGAAACCTAAATTGAATCAAGTATAGAAGGGATGGGATGATTGTGTCAATATTTAATTGTGTCAGTACAAATTATGGGTTGCATCATATACTAGAGGTGGTGCATCAAGTGCACAATAACTTAAGTGGTATGACTTAAGTGATAGTTTCCCTTACCATTATTTCTTTGAGTTAAATGTTGATTTGGTGAGTAAAAACTTTCATTTAATAATAAATATTTGAATTGAGTTGTCATGATTAATGGTCAATAGGTTCTACCTACCAACCATTCATGCTTTTTAGTATATATTTTAGGCTATTATATGGAAATAAATGGCAGTCCCTATTGAATTTGTAGGTTTCATTTAACCCATTTCCTAAGCCACTAACATGTCAAAACAAGCATCAATTTAGAAGCACTTGACAAAACTAAAATGACACTAGGCACAAAAGACAAGTCCCTAGAAAAATTCCATCTTAATATAGAAGAGTTAAGATAGAAGGCTTGGCATGATTGTCATGTCAATAATGAGAAATTCAATAAAGGAGATGTATTACTATTGTATGATAGTAAATATTGGAAGCATCATCACGATCTATATATGCACTAGTTGGCCCCACTTCTCATATTGAAAATAAAATATTTTGGTGTCATCAATTTGGATTAGTTTGATGGCAAAGTCTAGTAGGGGTGTGAGAATGGTTCTAATTACTTAAAGTTGAATATCCAGTCCTTTTCAAAAAATTATTTTAGGTAAGGATGAGACAATCATGAATACATATCCTTTCTTAGGTGGCGTCTAAATCCAATCTTAAAGGTTTTGTTTCTTGTATTTTCTTTTAAGTCATGACATTATTTTACTTTCTAGTTATGGGTTGCATAATTTTCATTCCACTTTACTAGTACAAAATAACTTAAGTCATGGTATGACTTAAGGGATAGTTTCCCTAGGCATTAGTTCTCTGAGTTAGCGATGATGATGATGATACGGAGAATGACAATGATGACAATGACAATGTTGAATATTATGGTGATGACAATGCTGACGATGACGACGATGATGATGATATGATGATGATCATGAAAATGGAAATGATGATGATGATGATGATGATGAAAATGATCATGATGATCATGATCATGATGACGTTGACCACGAAGTAAATGAAAATTATGACGAGGAGGATGATGATGAGGAGGATCCATTGTCTATAACATGAAGCCTCATCAAATGTATTTGTATTAGAATCTATTTCAAATCCATTCATTGGTCCACACACATTAGAGAAAATAAGGTCAAGAAGATTCTAACAAATGCCACAACTCCATGAGTGTTCCATCATCATTCCAAAACTCCTTGTGTGTTCCATCATCATCATGAAAATGACAATGATGCAGATGATGATGATGAAAATGATAATTATGATGACATTGATGATGATGATGATGATGAAAATGACGATGATTTTCATGAGAATGATGATGGTGATGATGGTGATGAAAATGCTACATCAAATTATGTTAAATAATATCTAAAAACAATATCATTAATGAGATCCACTTGGTTTCGAGAATAATTTATTCTCTACTAAATAGGGTCAGCCACGTGAAGGGGCAATCTCATTTAAACCCCCCTCCCATCACACTCAATTCCCCACACCTACTCATGCATATTAACTTAAACAAAAATTGTACAAATAATAATCTATAATAGAAATAAATGATGATGACCATGAAGATGATGACGATGATTATGACAATGGAAGATGATATGATCATGGAAATGGCGATGACGATGAAAATGAGGATGAGAATGATGACAATTATCATGAGGATGATGACAATGAAAATGAGCTCCTAATTTTTGGAATTTAGATTGATATTTCTTTGTGAAGTTGAGAAAAGGATTGATCCCAAAAATAATAGAGGGTAAATAACAAACTATCAATATCCATCCTTCTCTAGGTCTCTATGAGTCACAAAAACATCCAATGAAGCGCTCTCAAAGTCACATAAATATTCATAATGCTCTCTAAGGTACTTGATCTAGAATATTTATCATCCCAAGTCCAATGATCGACAAGTAATACGAGAGTGATCACCAATCTTGCATACCCCCTCCAGTCAAAGAAGTTATTTTGGATTCATTTTCCAATGATCGTTTCCAAGAATTATTGAGATCCCTATCGTTCCTCATGCCTTAGAGGGAGGGTTATGTTCCTTGGCCCTATTTTTCCTCTCATTGATTTTCCCCGATCTAGATATAGTGTTCACAAACTGTGAAAGGAGAAAAGTGCATACATTTCAAGAATCTACAAATAGTAAAAACCAAGAGAGAATAACCACATCGAGAGATAAATTTAGCAATTTTGGCGGCATTGTTGGTCTAGGTGGGGTCTCCTCTGTCACTCGATCTAGGGCCTCTTTTGTCAGTCTCTGTTTATCCATTGTTTGCGGGGCTATGACTGTCGCTTCTCTTTTGTCTCTTGCAGTTAGGGCTAGTCTGGTCAAAAATTGTTGTTAGGGGTTTTGATTCCTATTTTGTCTCTTGCAGTTGGGGTTGAGCCATTCAGAAATAGTTGTCGAGGTCGGCGTCTCACTATCTTGGGTTTGGTTTTTTGGGGGGGTTGTCTTAAATTTGTTTTAATTTGGTAATTTATACAATATATATAATATATTATATAAATAATATTATAATATTATTTATATAATATATAATTTTATAATATAATATATTATATAAATATTATAATAATATTATTTATACAATATATTATATATATTGTATAAATTACCAAATGAAAACAAATGTACTCCAATCCCTAGAGGGGAGTATGGTATGTATAATAACTAAATCACATCTCTCTTAACTTGTATAAAAATTACGATTGCGATGATAATAAAAATATTGATGACGACGATGATGATAATTATTATGATCATGAAAATGACAATATTGATGATGATGACGATGATCATGATCATGATGACCATGATGATGCTTAATGACAATGATGATCATGATCAGGATGATGACGATGATGATGACAACCACAATGACAATGTTGGTTTTGGTGATAACAATGACAATGACGAGGATGATTATGATGATGAAAATGATGATGGTCATGACAATGGCAATGATGATGATGATGACAATGACAATGATGATGAATATGACAACGACGATGGATACGGAAATGATGATGACAAAGATCATGATGAAATGGGCGATGATGATGATGATGATGATGATGATGGTTGTTGCAACATAAAAAAAAATGTTAAAATTTTCTAATTTCTTGCAAAAAAATTACCTTAACCTGCCAATATCCCATCACATGAAAACTTCCAATCTAGGTCTTTCTCTTACTAGTTTATTAGGCATACAAACATTAAAAAATTATGAAGAGGATAGAGACAAGAACCTTAAGTGATACTAGAAAATACATTTGGATTGAGTCATCAGATGCAATATTTGCAATTCAGACAAACAAAGCATCAAAGAAAAAATAGATGCATTGGAAGTAACACTAAAAGTGGTAAAGGGGTTGTGGAACAACGCTAAGAAAAGTGTGTTTATTTACACTTAAATGGGTTCGGTCATGCTTAATATTGGAAAAGAGTTCAACTCTCTGGTTGAAACCAACAAGTGACAAATATGAGCAATGCATTGATCGCTCCAAAAGTTTTAAAAGGCCTGGGTCGGTTACAAATGGATACCTCCTGTTCAATGTGATTGGTGGAATGAATCAAATGAAAACTGGGATATGTAAGATGGTTGTTGTTGCGATAATCATAAATGGAAATCATGTCCTTCCTTATTTGGATTAGTACTCTTCTTGTTGGATAATTCCAAGTGACTTGAAGGATCTTTTTTATTGGTGCCACCTTATTCACAATTATCCATAAGATATTTGATTGCATAAACCTAAATTGAATCAAGTATCAAAGGGATGGAATGATTGTGTCAATATTGAATTGTGTCAGTACAAATTATGGGTTGCATCATATACTAGAGGCAGTGCATCAAGTGCACAATAACTTAAGTGGTATGAATTAAGTGATAGTTTCCCTTTCCATTAGTTCTCTGAGTTAAATGTTGATTTGGTGAGTACAAACTTTCATTTAATAATAAATATTTGAATTGAGGTGTCATGATTAATGGTCAATAGGTTCTACCTACAAACCATTCATGATTTTTAGTTATGTATTTTAGGCTATTATATGGAAATAAATGGCGGTCCCTATTGAATTTGTAGGTTTCATTTAACCCATTTCCTAAGACACTAACATGTCAAAACAAGCATCAATTTAGAAGCACTTGACAAAACTAAAATGACACTAGGCCCAAAAGACAAGTCCCTAGAAAAATTCCATCATAATATAGAAGAGTTAAGATAGAAAGCTTGGCATGATTTTCATGTCAATAAATAGACCTTCAATAAAGGAGATATATTACTATTGTATGATAGTAAATATTGGAAGCATCATCACGATCTATATATGCACTAGTTGGCCCCACTTCTCATATTGAAAATCAAATATTTTGGTGTCATCAATTTGGATTAGTTGGATGGAAAGGTTTAGTAGGGGTGTGAGAATGGTTCTAAATACTTAAAGTTGAATATCCAGTCCTTTTCAAAAAATTGTTTTAGGTTAGGATGAGACAATCATGAATACATGTCCTTTCTTAGGTGGAGTCTAAATCCAATCTTAAAGGTTTTGTTTCTTGTATTTTCCTTTAAGTCAGAACATTCTTTTACTTTCTAGTTATGGGTTGCATCATTTTCATTCCACTTTACTAGTACATAATAACTTAAGTCCTTGTATGAATTAAGGGATAGTTTCCCTTGGCATTAGTTCTCTGAGTTAGCGATGATGATGATGAGGAGGAGGATGACAATGACAATGTTGAATATTATGGTGATGACAATGCCGCTGCCGCCGACGACGATGACGATATGATGATGATCATGAAAATGGAAATTATGATGATGATGATGATGATGATGATGACGATGATGATGAAAATGATCATCACAATGACAATTATCATGACGATGTCGACCACGAAGGAAATTAAAATGATAATGAGAAGGATCCATTGTCGATAACATGAAGCCTCATAAAATGTATTGGTATTAGAATCAATTTTCAATCCATTCATTGGTCCACACACGTTAGAGAAAAGAAGGTAAAGAAGATTCTAACAGGTGCCACAACTCCATGAGTGTTCCATCATCATTCCACAACTCCTTGTGTGTTCCATAATCATTCCACAACTCCTTTTTTGTTCCATCATCATCATGAAAATGACAATGATGCAGATGATGATGATGAAAATGATAATGATGATGACATTGATGATGACAATTACCATGATAATCATGAGAATGATGATGGTGACGATGGCAATGAAAATGCTACATCAAATTATATTAAATAATGTCTAAAAATAATATCACTAATGAGATCCACTTTGTTTCGAGAATAATTTATTCTCTACTAAATAGGGTCAACCATGTGAAGGTGGAATCTCATTTAACCCCCTCTCCCATCACACTCAATTCCCCACACCTACTCATGCATATTAACTTAAACAAAAATTGTACTAATAATAATCTATAATATAAATAAATGATGATGACCATGAATATGATGATGATGATTATGACAATGGAAGATGATATGATGATGGAAATAACGATGATGATGACGATGAAAATGAGGATGAAAAGGATGAAAATTATCATGAGGATGATGACGATGAAAATGAGCTCCTAATTTTTAGAATTTAGATTGATATTTCTTTGTGAAGTTGAGAAAAAGATTGATCCCAAAAATAATAGAGGGTAAATAACAAACTATCAATATTCATCCTTCTCTATGGTTCTCTGAGTCACATAAATATCCAACGAGGCGCTCTTAGAGTAACAAAAATATTCATAATTCTCTCTAAGCTACTTGATATCGAATATTTATCATCCCAAGTCCAACGATCGACAAGTAATTAGAGAGTGATCACCAAGCCTGCATACCCCCTCCAGTCAACGAATTCCAGTCAAAGAAGTTATTTTGGATTCATTTTCCAATGATCATTTCCAATAATTATTGAGAGCCTTATCGTTCCTCATGCCTTAGAGGGAGGGTTATGTTCCTTGGCCCTGTTTTTCATCTCAGTGAGTTTCCCCGATCTAGATATAGTGTTCACAAAGTGTAAAAGGAGAAAAGTGCATACATTTCAAGAATCTACAAATGATAAATACCAGGAGAGAATAACAGCATAGAGAGATAAATTTACCAATTTTGGAGGCATTGTTGGTCTAGGTGGGGTCTCCTATATCACTTGATCTAGGGCCTCTTTTGTTGCTCTTTGTTTATCCATGGTTGGTGGGGCTATGACTGCCACTGCTCTTTTGTCTCTTGCAGTTGGGGTTGATCCATTCAAAAATCGTTGTCGAGGTCGAGGTCTCACTATCTTGGTGTTGGGGTTTTGTTTGGGTTGGCTTAAATTTGTTTTAATTTGGTAATTTATACAATATATATAATATATTATATAAATAATATTATAATATTATTTATATAATATATAGTTTTATAATATAATATATTATATAAATGTTATAATAATATTATTTATATAATATATTATATATATTGTATAAATTACCAAATGAAAACAAATGTAGTCCAAGCCCCAGAGGGGAGTATGGTATGTATAATCAATAAATCACATCTCTCTTAACTTGTATAACAATTATGATTGCAATGATAATAAAAAAATTGATGACGATGATGATGATGATGATGATGATGATGATGATGATGATGATGATGATGATGATGATGATGATGATGATGATGATGCTTAATTACAATGATGATCATGATCAGGATGATGAAGATGATCATGACAACCACAATGACAATGATGGTTTTGCTGATAACAATGACAATGACAAGGATGATGATGATGATGACGATGATGATGGTCATGAAAATGGCAATGATGATGATCATGACAATGAAAATGATGATGAATATGACGACAACGATGGATACAAAAATTATCATGATGAAATGGGCGATGAAAAAGACGATGATGATGATGATGGTTGTTGCAAAATAGAAAAAAATTGTTAAACTTTTCTAATTTCTTGCAAAAAATTACCTTAACCCGCCAATATCCCATCACATGAAAACTTCCAATCTAGGTCTTTCTCTTACTAGTTTATTAGGCATACAAACATTAACAAATTACGAAGAGGAGAGAGCCAAGAACCTTAAGTGATACTGGAAACTCCATTTGGATTGAGTCATCAGATGCAATATTTTCAATTCAAACAAACAAAGCTTCGAAGAAAAAATAGATGCATTGGAAGTAACACTAAAAGTGGTAAAGGGGTTGGGGAACAATGCTTAGAAAAGTGTGTTTCTTTACACTTAAGTTCGGTCATGCTTAATATTGGAAAAGATTTCAAATCTCTGGTTGAAACCAAAAAGTGACAAATATGAGCAGTGCATTGATTGCTCCAAAAATTTTAAAAGGCCTGGATCGATTACAAATGGATACCTCCTGGTCAATGTGATTGATGGAATCAATAAAATGCAAATTGGGATATGTAACATGGTTGTTGTTGTGATAATCATGAATGGAACTCTTTTCCTTCCTTATTTGGATTAGTACTCTTCTTTTTGGAGAGACCCAAGTGACTTGAAGGATATTTTTTATTGGTGCCACTTTATTGACAATTATCCATAAGATATTTGATTACAAAAACCTAAATTCAATCAAGTATTGAAGGGATAGGATGATTGTGTCAGTACATATTATGGGTTTCATCATATACTAGAGGTGGCGCATCAAGTGCAAAATAACCTAAGTGGTATGACTTAAGTGATAGTTTCCCTTGCTATTAGTTCTCTGAGTTAAATGTTGATTTGGTGAGTACAAATTTTCATTTAATAATAAATATTTGAATTGTAGTGTCATGATTAATGGTCAATAGGCTCTACCTACCAACCATTCATGATTTTTAGTTATATATTTTAGGCTATTATATGGAAATAAGTGGCAGCCCCTATTGAATTTGCAGGTTTCATTTAACCCATTTCCTAAGCCACTCACATGTCAAAACAAGCATCAATTTAGAAGCACTTGACAAAACCAAAATGACACTAGGCGCAAACGACAAGTCCCTAGAAAAATTCCATCATAATATAGAAGAGTTAAGATAGAAGGCTTGGAATGATTGTCATGTCAATAACTATACCTTCAATAAAGGAGATATATTACTATTGTATGATAGTAAATATTGGAAGCATCATCATGATCTATATATGCACTAGTTGCACCCACTTCTCATATTGAAAATAAAATATTTTGGTGTCATCAATTTGGATTAGTTGGATGGAAAAGTTTAGTAGGGGTGTGAGAATGGTTCTAAGTACTTAAAGTTGAATATCCATTCCTTTTCAAAAAATTATTTTAGGTTAGGATGAGACAATCATGAATATGTGTACTTTCTTAGGTGGAGTCTAAATCCAATCTTAAAGGTTTGGTTTCTTGTACTTTTCTTTAAGTCATGACATTCGTTTACTTTCTAGTTATGGGTTGCATAATTTTCATTCCACTTTACTAGTACAGAATAACTTAATTCATGGTATGACTTAAGGGGTAGTTTCCCTCAGCATTAGTTCTATGAGTTAGCGATGATGATGAGGAGGAGGAGGACGACAATGATGACAATGACAATGTTGAATATTATGGTGATGACAATGTCGACGATGACGATGATGATGATCATGAAAATGGAAATGATGATGATGATGATGGTGATGATGATGATGATGGCGATGATGATGATGGTGATGACGACGATGATGAAAATGATCACGATGATCATTACCATGATGACGACAGCCACGAAGGAAATGAAAATGATGATTAGGATGATGATGAGGAGGAGGATCCATTGTATATAACATGAAGCCTAATCAAATGTATTGGTATTAGAATCAATTTCCAATCCATTCATTGGTCCACACACGTTAGAGAAAAGAAGGTCAAGAAGATTCTAACAGGTGCCACAACTCCATGAGTGTTCCATCATCATTCCACAACTCCTTGTGTGTTCCATCATCATCATCAAAATGACAATGATGCAGATGATGATGATGGAAATGATAATGATGATGACATTGATGATGATGATGATGAAAATGATGATGATCATCATGAGAATGATGATGGTGAAGACAACGATGAGAATGCTACGACAAATTATATTAAATAATATCTAAAAACAATATCATTAATGAGATCCACTTGGTTTTGAGAATAATTTATTTTCTACTAAATAGGGTCATCCACATGAAGGTGCAATCTCATTCAATGCCCCCTCCCATCACACTCAATTCCCCAACCTACTCATGCATATTAACTTAAACAAAAATTGTACAAATAATAATCTATAGTATAAATAAATGATGATGAGCATGAAGATGATGATGATGATTATGACAATGGAAGATGATATGATGATGGCAATGACGATGATGATGACGATGAAAATGATGACAATTATCATGAGGATGATGGCGATGAAAATGATGATAAGGGTTTAGGTGTAAAAAATTATAAACAATGATGATAAAGGTTTATCTTTCTACTAGTTCCTTTAATTACTCATTCATAACTAGTAAATTATGTTATTCTATAACACTTACACTTTTGGTTTTGATAATGTTCAATTCAATTTTTTTTTAGTTATTATGTGTGATCAAAGAAGTGTTTGAATTGGTTAACTGTACGCAAAGTTCCTTTATTTATGTCAAGAAACAAAAGGATGTGATGTACCTTAAACATAGTCACCATCAGGATCATGTATTGGCCAATGTGTGTTTCCTTTCTACAATAATTTAGATGTCCTTTTCATTATGTCCATAATGAGGTCACAACATATTTCTTCCATCTAGATGCACTATAATAGTTATTTTAATTTTACTTTTCACTACACCTAGACCAAGGTCACAATAGATTGCTTCCATCTGGCTATGCTAGATTGCCAATTTATGTTTTCATTACTTTTGAGTGATTTAGAAGTTGGTGACAATGTTGATTATGGTGATGACAATGAAGAAAACATCGAAAATGATGTTAATTATGATTATGATGATGATGATGATGGTTATGATGATGATGAAAATGACGATTATCATTGATCTTCTTCTTCATACCAATCTACATCTGTATCATCTGGTTTATAATCAATGTTGAAAGGATTGGCCATATCAACATAATCATCATTGTCTAGGTAGAGGGTGGGGGGGGAGAAGGGCCCATAGTGATAATAGTGTAGGACATTCAATGTAATATGGAATAGGTCCACTATATTATTAAATAAGGCCTACTATGGTAGTTATATATATTTTTGTGAACATAAATATAAATGTAAGAGGACTTCTTATACAGTCATTGATTTTAGAAGGTTCCTCCTCTAGAATGCTCTTAGGTGGTTGGAAACACTATATAAAGGGGTTCAAGAAATGTAATGAAACATCAATAAGTATTTTATTTGGAGTTTTTATCTCATTAGGAGGTTTCCCCCTCGAAGTGGAAAGTGAAAAGGAAAGGATCCTTTCCATAATAGGATCTAATGTATATTGGTGTTTCCCTACCTCAAGGTTTTTTGTTGGTTACTTATGGGCTAACCCAAGTTCTAACTATAGGATTACCAATTTCCCTTATGACATCAACCCTATTGGATACTAGAAGGTAACACAATGCACAAAGTGCAATGCGTAGTCTCACCCGAGATGTCTTCAATGGGTTGCCACATGAGTTAGATGTCTGCAACCCTAGGATGGGATGTGTTTCTCTCTTAGAGGCATTTGATTCACTCAACTGCTAACCCTCAAATACCCATACATTATGATAACTCTAACCCTTACCAGTGACACAACATATGACCAACAAAATTTATTAATCATTATATCAAATATTATTCCATGATAGGTATTCATATATTGTATCATAATATTTAGATCTAAACACTAGCTATGACATTCATTTATTTAGTGTTGTTCTACATTTCTTTCTTTAGTGCGTAGTAATATAATATTTATCAATTAACATATTCATCATATAGCTTGTTAACTCAAGAAAAATAGTAAGAGATGCAACCATTGATACATATGACACAAATATACCGTGATTCACACCCCTGGGGCTACGTCCACAAGGATTTGTCGCTTGTCTCTTTATTTATATTCTTGCAAAATCTAGTGTTGTTCTTTGTACATTTCTTCCTTCATTACACCCGATCTCCACAGATCACAAAAGTATCTCAATAAGACCTTTACTCAACTAACGGACCTACTACAACCTCAAAAATACACACACCAACCCCTCTCATCGTCCTAATACATTTTACTTATACAAAACTAGGACAAAGCCCTTACAAAAACCCTAACCTTAAGAGGATTAGATTTGTCCACTTTCTCCTTGAATTAATCTCATCTGGTCCTCGATCAAATTGTTGCTCCAAGTTGACGCTTGTCCACTTTCCAACTACTCCACAAGAGTTTGTCCACTTTATAACTTATTTTATCAGTGTTGGTTTTCCTCTATTTTTAGTGTTGTTTTCCCTTTATTTTTGGTGTGCTCCCCTATTTTCCCGCGTTGTCTTGAAATAGTCAAAATTTTCTTGGTTTTATCCCAAAATTGTGCTGCGCCAACATGCCCCCAACACTGGCATCGTGTCTCATCCGGAGTCACTCACGAATACCTACATATTTTAGTGCTTGTGTCAGTGCTTCATACATCTTTGTTGTTCATTGGCATTGCACTTGAGCCTGGTTTCTCTTCTCCGCCATGGTGTATACCATATGTGCCGTGACTGGAGGCTTTAATATATATCCTCCCTTTAATCCTATCTCTTCTACCTATGATTTTGTTGTGTCAACCTCCATGACCAGTTGTTCAGCCTTGTCCTGCAGAGGCTCCAACTGAACCTATCTTTCAATTTTCTACACATGCACTGCTTTCTCTTCTTCACGTAGGCTATTCATCTCTGCGACTTTCTTAATCTTTTCTAGAAGTGAAATTATCTTTTGTCACTTTTTTAACTCGGCCATTACTGCATTTACCTTATCTTCCCTTCCTTGCAGCTCCTGCAAGCTTCCATCTTCTTGGACTTGCGTCCACAATTGGCCATTGTGCTCCAATAGCTATGTCATCCTTTGCATAACCTGCGCTATATTTTCTACATGTTTTGTGGAGTCATGTTCTCACTGCACTCTGAATTATGGAGGAGTAATGGCTACTGCGCGATCCTCCATCTCATTTATCTGGTCCTTGTACTGCTCCAAGGCCTGCATTATTTTCCTCATCTTCTCTTGAGAAGATACTCCCTCTGACTTTGCATTGTTTGGGATGGTTTGGAATACTGTGCTAATATTCTTCTCCATCTCGTCCAATTTTTGTTGCACTATCTTTTTTTCCTTCCCTTATTGGATAACTTCTTCCTTTAGTGTGATCTTTTCCACCTGCGCTATCTATAAGTTCATCGCATCAAACCTTGCCCTGGACTAAATTTCTTGCACGACACTTATTTGTAATATATAGAGAGCCTTCATCAGGATATTGGGAGACGCCAATTCCAATGCCTTGATTTCCTTCAGGGGCCTCTGTGTTGCCTCCTCGTCGATGAATAACATCTCATGGGTTATGATAAAATTGGTGCTCCCCTATGTTATAATTTTCACTATTTATCCCAAAGGTACTCCTTCCTTAGTTTGTGTTTCTTTGTCTTTTGATGACTGCTCTACCCTAATCCTCAACTTCTCTAGCGCAATTTTCACTTCATGTACTTGCTCCAGAATTGAATCCCTGTGGTTCTCAACATTCTCCCACACCTCAGATAATCAGTCTTCGACTGTTTTGGCTATTATTTCCACATCATCTATTGTCAATGATGTTTCCAGTGGTTTTCTATGGGCCTTCGCCTTCTTCCTGAAGCCACTTGCTTTCTCCCCTGTCCTCTTCCTTTGGGAATCTGATGGCTCAGATGCCTCTGGCATCTGTGTATCCATGCCTTTCTCCTACTCAATTGCTTCCTCCATGGGTATTTTCTATGTTTTTTCCCTTTTTCTCCCACACACACATGTTCTACTGTAAATCCCAGTGTTTGTCCTGTGTGCAGTGGCCCTTGTGTGGAACCACCCTACGATTTCTTCTATGTTTGTGTTTATTTTGGATTGGGATGCTTCCCCCCACTTCGCCTTGTGAAAAAATCTTCTTTTTTCTCGCACCATTTGTGACTATCTAGTGTGTAGAGACTATTATGTCCTGCATCTGAGTCTATCTTCCTAGAACTATCCTTGGCATTACGACCACTTTCAATTCCCTGGGTCACTCATGGACCTCCATCTACATGTCCTACATTATCATGGAGTAACTCAGTTGTAGCCACTCCTTGGTTGGGTCCCTCTTCACCTACACCCACATGTTGTCGCGCGTTGCCTAAAAAAATTATACGTGTCCAAACTCTCGGACAGTCTCTGGGGAAATCGTCTAAGTACTGACTACTAGCTCCTGGATCCTTGACAAATACCGTGAAATTTTTTCACTATTTACCTTCTTCCTCTTTGGGTCTCTTGTTCTCCTAAGAGAAGTGTAGCAGGCCACACCACACTTCCCTATCCTCTCTATGTACTTGTTGTACACTAGTTCTTTCCACCCCATTAATGCAATGAGGATGAGTAACCTTGTTAAGAACCAAACATCAATATAGCATAGAAAAACCTCAGGAAAAGTACTCAATGCCTTGAAAAAGAGATAATTTTAGATAATAAGCCTCTTCGAGGGGGAAACCTCCTTTTACCCCACTTAAATGTTCAAGTACAAGA
>ML777181.1:538361-582410 GCA_009831015.1 Picea engelmannii
TACCTTTTAATTGATCCAAAAAAATGAAATACATCTTTTTGGTAAATATTTAAAAACAGTGTTATTTAACTACAATTATTTTCTATGTATTGAAGTAAAGGTAAAACAATGTGTTAGAAATGATATTTTCCACTATATTTAAAAAGTATGGAACCATAACTTAATTAAGGACACATAATTATATGAAAAATCTTAATTTAAAAAAACAAATGGTGTACAAATTTTTTAACATTGGATGGAGAATGGAAATATGCTTAAAAACATCATTGAATAAAAGTAAAAAAAATAGAAAAATAGAAAAGTTTGAAAATAGATGAAAAAACAATGTTGAGAAAAAAATAAAAAATAAAAATTTTGAACAATTTGAAAATAAATGAAAAAACAAACATTTAAAAACAAAAAGTGGAAACCTTATGTATCAAAAAAATTAAAATATCAAAAAACCACCTAAAAGGGGAGGGGGTGCTACTGATAGTACCATTTTTAAAAATGGGGTAAAAAACTTGACCCCCCAAAAAACGAGAAATTTGTAGAGTTCTCGTTAAGTTGGTAACTATGTTGTGTGTCCCTCAATGCTCTATCCAACACTAATAATCTCTGACTATCCAAAACCTCTAATTCAAACTTTGTCAAGAATTTTTCTAGATCGCGCTCTTCAGTAAATGTTGGAAAATGTCTTACTTATGTCCCAACCCATCTTACTGCGCATGTAACTCTGGTGCACCTCCTAGTAGAGACTTCATGCAATCCTTTTTGTCGGTTTTCTACTCTAGTATCCAAATCTGACATGTCGGAATTGATACTCCTCCAACTGAGTACTCCATCTGCAGTTGGATTCACATAGTCTTCTTCTCGCATAGTATTCCTATATAGCTAATTCACATCATCTTCTAGAACACTTTCAGGCATAGGTTCTACATATCTTTCACAATATGAAGGATCTAAAGGTGTTACTACTCTAAAGTTCCCATATTCAAATATCATCTTTCTAGTCTTTAAATTAATTATGGTTTGATTATCAAAAACCCAATCAATTTCCAATAGTGTTGGAAATGGTATAGACTCATCCACGATATCCATTACTTCAAAGTCTATTGTGGTGCACACACCATCTAGATCCACTGTTGTATTCTTCAATCTACCTATGGGAATCACTCTTTGTTGGTCTGCTAGCTTCAATTGGATATTGGAATACCCTAGTGTAGGTTCCCCCATTGCTTCCCAAGTCTTCTTTGGAAAAATGTTGACATCTGATCCTAAGTCTAGGATAACATTTCCCATATTAAAGTCTCTTATATTTGCATTAAATCTGAACTCTCTATTGGTTCTTTTCTTTCTATGGACTTGATTGATATTTTTTGGTTATGTTCATATCCCTTATTCTATGTTATATTTCTCAAGCATATTTTTAAACAACTCCATAACATTCTTATCATTAAGAAATTTAAAGCAAGATTCCAGGAAATTCTTTAGGTTACTTACTTTCTTTGTTTTCTCTCCTTTGTAAGTATGATCTAAAGACTAAGGCATATCAAAAATTGGAGTATCATAACTTGGTGCAGTGTTTGATGTGGAGGCTTCATTCTCCTTCAGGAACTCGTTCTTTGCTTCCTTGAAAGTTTCCTTCTCCTTCTCTACATCAAATTGTTGTTGTGGCTGAGTGTTCTTTTTAATACATCACTAAGATTCCTTCTTCTAATCCTATGCACCTTCTCCTATATTCGCTCCTCCTCTAGTCACTATATTGATGTTCTTCCCAGGATCCCTTATTTCTACAACAATCCACTGAACATTCTAGTTGTTTAGATCTCGCTTCTCCTAGATCTTCGTCATCAACTTCGGGCACTCTTTTCTCATGTGATCTACTCGTGATAGTACATACATGTTGTTGTTGGTTGAGGAAAATATCTGGCATAGTGTCCTTGTTGATGACAATTATGGTATATAATAGGTCGTATGCCTCTTCCCGTTCCTCCTCTTCCTCTTCCTGTGAATCCTCCTATGTTCACATGTGGATCCATGTTTTGTTGATGATATTGTGGTGCCCGATTATACTGTGGGGTTGGCTGAAACTATGGCATGGCTTGAAATTGTTGCGCATTTTCAAAATGTGTCAAAGTCTATTATGCCATTAACTCATCCTACATCTTGTATGCATCTAAGGTTCTTTCCTTCATTAACTCTAGAGTTCTAAAATTTGTGTCTTCATGTCCTACTGACTTACAAAACTTACAGAAAGTAATCTTCGATTATTTTTTGTACTTCTACATCATAGGGTAGTGATAAGGATCATGCCCATGTGTCTTGCATATTTCAAACCAAGACCCTTCTATAGGTAATGGATTTGGAATCCCTACTCCCAGGTATTGTGCAAATGTCAAACACTCATTATTGTGGTGTCCCTTTGATCTGCACAGGGTGCACCAAACTGCTTCTCTTTTCTCCCTACTTTTATTATGGTTTAATTGCACTGTCAAGTTCTTCAGGTCTTCCTTCAGGTCCTCTATAGTTGGATCTATCTTCTTATACTGATTCTCTTCTAATTGCATCACTACTTGAAGTGCCTCTTCTTGGGTTTGAAATTTGTGTTTCCTGAATGGATATTTAAAGTGTGGTAATAGAGAATTTATAAACAATTGTCTATATTGCATGTCAAAAATGGGATACTTCAGTTTACCTTTCATTGTCTTGAAATTTTGATCGATGTTCCATACAGACTCTCTAGTTTTTTTTCTAACCTCAATAATCTCATTCATAAACTGATCCTCTAATTTTTTCCTCTGGAACTCCGTGATCAGTGCCTGCTTGATCTCTGCTACTGTTCTCGACACACCCTATAGATTGTTTACTGCTAGACTCATATACCAATCCAGAGCATGGTTTCTAAACATTATTGTTAGTTGCACTACTTTTGTTGCCTCATCAGTGACTTTTTTCTCTTCCCATATTCTCTCTCACACGAATAGGTGTTTCTCTGGGTATTTGGATCCATCCCCATGAAACTCTTATAACTGTATTGTTGGATCTATGCCTGCCATTGTTGAATTTGTTGTACCTGCTCATGCGGTATTACTATCTATGTACTATTTTTCAGACTTTAATCCCACTGGTGTTGCTACTGGTCCTTCCACTTGTACCACTACCTGTACTTATGATGGTACTTCCACTTGTACCCTCACTTATGTTATCACATAAATATTTAAGGGGGTCTTTTCCTAAGAAGAAAACCTCTTTGGTGAAAAATAATGACAAGGAGTGGGTTAAAAGACCCACTTATCCTAAGTTTTGGTGCGAAGGCGCGCCATTCTAAAGTACAGGTTGATCTGGGTGGCCAGAGTCTACGCGCTCAGATCTATGGTTGAGGTTCAATACTAGATCCCCCTACCTTTCTGCCTTTAATGGGGGAGGGAGGGTCCAATATGAGAGCACGTAGGTTTGAGTGGATGAGATTTGCGTGCTCAGATGTATGGTGCAGTTTCCATACCGGACACCTCTTGTAGTTCTGCCTTTAATAGGGGGGTACGATATGGGCGGTTTTGAATATGGCCCCCCCTAAAACCTCTTACCACTTACTACTCCCATCTCCTAGTACCATCTGTCTCCCACTCCACCTCTCTTCTCTTCCTATCACATCCCCACTCTCCTCACACCATCCACAACCATGCACCTGTCCTCCACTCACCCCTGTATCATGTTCCTTTTCTCTTCGTCCCCCTCATCTTCCACCACCTGGCTCTCCTCCTGCAGGTCACTCGTCCTAGCGACGTGTCCCCCCCCCCTAGTCAATCGTGTACCCCCACAACTTCTTCTTAGCCCCGTGTCTCCTCCACCTAGATCTCACATCTCAGAGGCCACAAGTTCTTTCACCCACATTTTCTTTATCTCTTTCCCTCTACCACATCTATCCACATGGCCTCTCCTCATCTCATCTCTACACCAAGCATGACAAATCGCCTCTGCCTAGTCACTGTCCATTCACCACTTCGTGCCATGTGTTTTGGCCATCATGTTAGCTTCCATGTCTTCTTGCTAGCCTCGCCACGAACTCCCTAAGATGTTCCAGATGACAAAATTAGGATGCCTCCACGTCCTTTATATACAGAGTTGATCGGGGCCTTACCTGATCCCAAAGAAGCAGTTATTGAAGCAGTTGATGGTGGTTGGACATCATTTCCACCATAAATAGAAAGTCCAGAAAAGGACTACAAGCTTGTCAACTCATGTGCAAGCCCATTCTAGAACGTGATTGCGTCTAACTGAAGTTCACGATTGACCAGAGACTACATGCGCAGTCTGTCAGGAAGCATGCATATGTAATGCCTCCAATGCATTGAATCGAACTTGTTGCTGTGGTTTTTCTTGGAGTATATACAAGCATTTTTTCCATTTTGTTAGTGTCAATGGTTGAGCTAGGCTCCTGGTTGAAAAGTTTGATGAAGCATTGGTTCCCTGGTTATGTATTGGCATCTAAGACTTCATGTTTAATGAAAGTCATCTTCTTTCCACCTCTGTAAATACTATTTCAAGACACTCTGAATTGGAGGATCCAGTCGAGGGTTATTATGTTGTTGTGGTGTATGATGGATCATAGCAGTATTTTTTAGTAGTCTTGAAACAGTTCTCTGTGTTATTATTTCTCTCTTACTCTGAGCAACTCGAAATTGGAGGATCCAGTTGAGTTGTTATAGTAGCATTGTGATGTAGGTTTGATCATTGTGTTGTTGTATCTGTGTCACTGAGGCACATTTCATTGTCCCATTTTTTTTCTATGAACTGTTAGAAGGTCGAATACTCATAGCAGTCTCATCCACCATTCTCTTCAAGTCTTCCTTCTACTCATTTTAAGCTCAACTTCCTTACTGAAGTTATATCAAGACCTTCCTTACTTTTGCATGCCTAGCCTAGTTTTCTGAGTTAAAATGATATTCTCCTGGGCCTGCACTCCTTCGACCACTCCAATTTATTCATTTGTGACATATAAAACTGATGGGTATCTGGATTACTCCTTCCGCAATCCAGGAGTGACCTCTAGTGCTCAAAAATTCTATTCTGATCTCCTAGATTCTTCTGACCGTCAGTCACTTGTTCTGTAAACAAATCTTTCTTTGTTGATGTGTTAGTCATACATGGGGTTGTAGGTTCTAAACTCATTTGGATCTAGACAGGGGTATCTTCTTCCTCATGAGATCTCACTCCTCTAATATTTCTTTCATATGTGGCACATAGTATCTCTTCGATGTTCTCCACAACACGAAGATCCTCTATCTCTTCCTCGTCACTTTCCAAGCCTTCCCTCTCGTCTACTACTCTTTTCTTCCTATTGAGCTTATACCAGCAGGGTCTTCGACTGCACACAATTCCTTCCTTCTGCATAATTTATTGGATCTCCTCTTGATCCATCATAATGTGATATTTCTCTTTACTGTGCTATTTTCTATCCATTTCCCCCTCCATCTCAAACCTTCCTCAATGTTTCCCCTAAATCCCCCATGCATGCAAGGTAGTTTAGCTAGTTGATTCCATAGTTGATACCCCTTTATCATGTAATAATATCTTGATCAAAGTGTACAATGACCTGATGTACCTTCCCCTTGGGCCCTTACGAAACTCCTTTTCTACTACACTATAAGACTTCGATGTGCCTACTAAAATCTTAGTGATATACCCCACTACAATGTTGTCTATTCATAAATCTATTGCATGCATGAATTTATCATTTACCATTTTCAACCATGTGATACTTTCTTCTTTCCACTCCACTGATCTAACTCTATTCGTCAAATGGATATCTTTCAACCATGTTATCCACTTCTGCAATATCCTAGGAAACTCACTAAATAAACTCTTGTGTATTTCAATGAATAGGTATCTCTCCAAGTATTGTCTTGGCTTAAACCTAGGGCTTCTATTATATTTATGGGGAATCTCTAGTTCCTGAATTGTCAACCATATTTCAATTTTTGCTTTCGTGGGGTTCCAACTTAAAAATTGTTGATGAATGCAGCTATGTGATACATTCTCCATCTTACAAACCCATGAGATGTGGTTCATTTCATCTATGTGAGTATTTCTCTCATCTTACAAACCTGAGAGAAATCCCCTAAGAAGGGTACATGGTTCCTACCTGAGACAGATCTAGGAACAAATAGATGACCTCCTCCATTCAGAGAGTTGATAATAACTCCAGATGATTATCGAGTGGGAAAGTCGATCTGTTGAGTTAGACATGCCTGTGGCTGAGCACAAGGTGAACATGTGAAATCCCAAAGTGTTGGGTGCATCATCATGTGAACAGAAATGAAGATGATGTATTAGCCTCCTTTAAGAAGAAGATTTGACGTGAAGACTCCAGATTATTCTCCTATGTGAGGCAGTGGGAAATAAGATCTGTAGAGTGAACGTGCCTGTGGATGAGCACAGGTGAACATGTGAAGATCTGGTTCATCGGTGTAATGTAATGAACTAGAGATATCTCATCCCTATGGATGTGCCCATAGTGGACGGGCACTAGTGGGTGTATCAGATCATTTTCTATATATATTGTTCAAGAGTCAGGCCTGCTTGCAACCCTAATTTTTATCTAAAGGGTACAGGTCGGCCCCACCTTAATGTGATTAATAATAAATTTAAAAGAGAATTAATCTAGTTAATATTGATAATAATAATAATAATAATAAAATAATAATAACAATAATAATGTGACTTATAGAGGTTGTCCCTATCGTGCTAATAGACACTTTTGTTGATAGGACAAGTCTAATATAAGTAAAGGATGATTCCCCATTGTGGCATCATATCTTTCATGTGAGTTTGGAAATTTAAGCAAGTACACTTCTTTAGGAAAAGTGTGCACCTCTCTTAGGCACTAGATTTCTAGGGTTTGAGCACCCTCTTGTGTGCTAGGGTTTATTTTGGTGGTGAAGGTCTTTCTCTTGAAGAATATAGCAAAGGATTTGGTTGGGTTTTCTTCCCTTGTTGAGAAGGGTTTCCCAAGATACATCTTGTGTTCTTGTGCATGGTGCTTCTTCTTGTGATCTTGGTTGTTGCAACATTTATGACTATGGTTAAATGCTAAAATGGAATGAACTTCATACTTCACCTGTCTTATTGAAAAATCAACAAAAACATCCCCTTTCTTAAACCCTCGCATTATACTGCATGATACATCCCTCTTGATCTAATATTCTGAGTTCCAACCGGCAAAGGAACCATTCTTGGTTACTTATGGGCTGACCCAAGTTATAAATATAGGATTACCAACTTCCCTTCTACCATAAGCCCTCCTGGATACCAAAAGGAAACACATTGCACAAAGTGCACTGTGCAGTCTCACTTGAGATGGCTTCAATGGGTGGTCATAGGACTCATATATCTGCAATGATGGGATGGGATGTGTTTCTCTCTCAAAGGCATTCGATCACTACTACATATTTAAAACTTTGCGACAACTACTTGCAACGAAAGTAAAATTTCGTCGCAAAATTCAAGAGAAAGAGTTCAATTTTTCAATTCATTTAGAAATCCATCCTGAATTCATCTCTCTTGCGATGAACCCAGATGCTTGTCGCAAGAGAGATGAACATGAATATAGTGGATTTCCATCACTCTTGCGACGACCTTTGGTTATCATCGCAAGAATGATGATAACCATTGACCGTTACACTATTTGACAAATTCAACATTGACCATTATATTGTTTGGCAAGGTCAACATTGATTTGGTCAACTTTCATCGCTCTTGCGACGAGAAAAATATCTATAAATATTTTTCGAATTAGAGATGTTACGACAATCTTGCTATAAAAACGACGGTTTAGAAAGGGTATTTTTGTGTGGAAGAATGTCGCGGAATATTAGAGGTGGGAAAACAAGTAAAGCAGGGGAAAAGAGTGATTGTAGATGTTATTTCCCATGCAAAAAATGTTTCCTTACACATCCCGTAATAATTTTAATAGAAACAACTACAAATCATTGTAGGAAATATGGGCACATTGATGGGGGATCAAATGAATATTGTCCCTTGGTAATTAGCTACATATTCATTATTTGTTTTTATGTTGTCAATTTTATATAAAATTATATATATGTATATATATTGTTTGAATATATGTTATAGTACACACTAATTTTGCATGATTATTTGTAATTATAAAGTTAGAGTTTCCCTCTAACTTTTTGCATAAAATTGCATCAAGTAGTACTAGTAGAAATGATTTTGTACAAGCTAAGGAACATGATCAAGAAAATGAGAATCTCATGGAAGAAGATGATGGGAAAAATAAAATGATCCAAGATTTGTTTTCTCAGCCGGATGAGGATGGGGACAATGATGGTATTTATGATGAACCTCTATTAGAAAAGGAAAATCAACAAATTTATGAAGGCTCAAGAGAAAATATTCTCTCTGCTACATTGTTGCTAGTGAACTTAAAGGTTATGAATAATTTGTCGAACACTTTTATGAAACAGATCCTAAGGTATGAAATATGTTTTATATCATATTATACATAAATGTTGACTTTTTTCTATTTGTTTTTAGTGTTAATTAATGTGTAAAATAAGAAAGTAATTTTTACGATTAATATTATTTACATTAACTAGTTATTTGTTATGTTGTAGATTGTTAGGTGAATTTTGTTACCATCATCAAATATTTTACCTCACACATATCGAGATTTGCATGCCATTATAAAAGACATTGGAATGGATTACCAAACTATAGATGCATGTCCTAATGATCGTATTATATATTATGGACAACATGCTTTAAAAATAGAATTCCCCCAATGTCTTATCAGTAGATATCGAGCCGATCAAGTAACCAAAAGGGTGCCTCTAAAGGTTCTTCATCATATTCCCATAATGTCAGGTTTGCAGCGATTTTTCAGGTGTCAAATCATATCAAAATTTATGTATTATCGTGCACGTAACATAAGTGGATATGGTGTTCTTCGAATGCCTACCAATGGCTATGCATTTAGGGAAATTGAGGGGAAATGGGCAGATTTCAAAGATGAACCTCGTAATGTTAGGCTTTCATTGGCAACTGACGGTGTTAATCCATTCATAGAGATTACGTCTATTTATTCAGTGTGGCCTATTTTTGTTATCAACAACAAATTTCCTCCTTGGATGTCACTAAAGAGGGAGCACATAATGTTGATAATGATTGTTCTAGGTATAATTTGTTTACATTAATTTTTTGAATGTAACATTTTCATTTGTTTCATTTTTTGCATAATGTCTTTTGTTTATTTATTTACTTATATATACATATCATGGATATAGTAATTATGTGTAATTTAAAACAATTAGGTATGTACCAGGTTAAATATATGAATGTATATATCGATCCTCTTATTGACGAGCTACTAAAGTCATGGGTTGGCATCACTATGTATGACATCTATAAACCAATCGAGGAGAAGAAATTTAAATTCCATGGAATACTTGTATGGAAAATTCATGATGCCCCAGTACTAACACATTTTTTTGGTATGTAGCATTCTATTTCTCTTTAATACTATATACTATTTTAAAGATATCATGTTGCATGTTTAATTTTTAAATAATCTCATAGTATAATTGACATTAATCCATCTGTTGCAGGTCTTCAAACAAAGGGTAAATTTTCATGTCTAGTTTGTGGTCCTAAGATGAAGTATCGCCATTCAAAAATTTTAGAAAAGGTGGTGTTTGATGAGTATAGGCACCTCCTCCCTAAGAACCATAGGTATCGTACTACTAAAAAAACATTGTTTCAATGGGAAAGAAGAGACCGGTTTAAAACCACAAAGAATGGCACCTCACCTATGGAGTTTGGAATATAATAGAAATCATCAAGGCACACAATTTCTTTATGTATCGTATATCATGTAATGTTTTGAATGTTTATTTTTTTAAATGTGTTGAACCTGCACAAAATAGATCTAGCTAGAAAATACTACACACATTTGTAGAGACAAATTAAGAAAGAAGAAGCAAGATACAAAGAATGGAATAATTCTCATTAACTGTATTACACACTCAAAGAGTGAATAATTTACAATAGATATAGGATACATGAGTAACTAATGAGACATAGTGGTGGTCTATATTGATCTGGACACACACCAACAGTTACAAGAGTAAATTGCCACCTAGTCTAGTCTCTCAGGCAGTTATGGGGGTGAACTACCACCTAGTTGAGTTAACTAGTCAACTAGTCTTCAGTTAACTGACTGAACAAAGAGTCGTGAGTTGGTGATTATCCCAATTTTTCATGGTGAAAAAAACAATGCAACATATAAACTCAACTAGTCAAACTGAAGTGTCAACTGAAAGAGAATATTCTCCAGGTGGAATATTCTCCCTTAAAATATAGGAGATTGGATAATGAATAATTATGACTAATAAACAAGGAATAACCTTAGGAAAAATAATTCCTAGGTGTATGTGAAGTAACTCCAACACCACCCCTGAACATCACTATGGTGAAAATAAAGAATATGTCCCGGCTACGAGGCCATGATAGGTACCCAAATAAAAAAATATACACTAAACTAAATGAGGAAAGAGGGAAAACCTCATGGGAACAAACCCCCCCCTCAAATTACAATGCATAAAATAAAAAATGATAAGGAGCAAAAGGCAGTTGCTAAGCAACCATGTCCTTCACTCCAAGAAGACCTCGCAATTGTGCAAGTTTGTTCTCTTCAAAGATTTTGTTGAAGTTGTAGATGTCTGCACTGATCTGTTGAAGTATATGCATCATTGATATTTCCACACATATCCACTTTATCTTTTTGTAATGAATAATATCCAAATAAATTTTGGATGAAATTTTGAAAACCATGCGGCTTTTTCCAGAAAAATGCTAAAATTTTGTTGGTTTTAAAACGATCATAACTTCACTTTCCGAACTCCGTTTCAAATGGATTGTTTTTTGAAATTGGGCAGTTTCCCGAGAGGAATTCAAATATCCAATTTGTTTTTGCAAATTTTTCTCAAAAAATATTAGAATGGCGTATGATGTGTGCGGCTCCCTTTTTGTCTCCTGATATGCATGCATGGTGCATGCAATAGTGTCTGCATGTGACTTCTAAGATGCATGCCATATATATTCTACATGAATTTCAGAAAATAAATCTGAAATGGAGTAGACATCATCTTCAATTATTGGAATACTAATTTCTGCAAAAACATTTCTAGAAGACTCTTCATAATAAGAGGCTTGATCTTCTGATGGCTTCTCTTCTGGCTCTATCTGTTCGACCTCCTGCATGAAATATTCACAATATTCTTTATTCCCAAATAGAACCTCCAATATAGTCCATAATTCATTTGGAGTTGATCCTTGTGATTCTTCATATACTTGATGGAAAAGTTTGGAAGAAACAGACATGCCGATATTTCCTATGGCCATATCTTGTCTATTGAGAAAGTCATTTTTCTCATTGATAGAATTAGGATCTACTTCCATTTCCATAGTAATTTAGTACAAGCCTCTACATCTAATATGAAGAAGAATTTTTGGCTTCCATTCCAAATAGTTATGAGGCGTGTGAAGTATTTCTGGTGAATAATCCATCTTTTGTTGTCTTCAATCTTTTGTACTTGCAAAAAATGATTTGGTGTAGCTTTTTATTAGTAGTCTGTCAGATTTGATACCATGTAAATGTGTTGAACCTGCATAGAATAGATCTAGCTAGAAAATACTACACACATTTGCAGAGAGAAATTAAGAAAGAAGAAGCAAGATAGAAAGAATGGAAGAATTCTCATTAACCGTATTCCACACTCAAAGAGTGAATAATTTACAATAGATATAGGATACATGAGTAACTAATGAGCCATAGTGGTGGTCTAGATTGTTCTGGACACACACCAACATTTACAAGAGTAAACTGCCACCTAGTCTAGTCTCTTAGGTAATTACGGGAGTGAACTGCCACCTAGCTGAGTTAACTAGTCAACTAGTCTTCAGTTAACTGACTGAACAAAGAGTAGTGAGTTGGTAATGATCCCAATTCTGCATGGTGACAAAACCAATGCAACATCTAAACTCAACTCAACTAGTCAAACTGAAGTGTCAACTGAAAGAGAATATTCTCCAGGTGGAATATTCTCCCCTAAAATATAGAAGATTGGATAATGACTAAGTATGACTAATAAATAAGGAATAACCTTAGGAAAAATAAGTCCTAGGTGTGTGTGAAGTAACTCCAACAATTTTAATTATTGAATTTATTTTACCGTATTTGATAATTATTTTTGTGATTTCTTTTATGCTTCATGAAGGCCGCCATCATGAAGGTACTAATAAAGGGATTCCATGAGGAATGAAATGTTATCCCACTCAATTCATGATGTTGCCCTACTATGAGAAGCTAAAAATAGCTCATTTGTTTGATACAATGCATATTGGAAAGAATGTGACAAAAACGTTATGGTGAATCATAGATGGTAGGAGGGATAAAAAAAAAATTGTCAAAATTTGTGTTAACATTCAGGAAGCCAATCATGCAATGCGAAGGGTGATTCGATCAAATAGATATGGAATAGACTGAAATAAACTTCCATGGTTATTAACAGAGAAACAAATCAATGATGTAAAAGAGGTCATTCAAAGAATTAAATTTCCCATGGGTTGTGCTTCAAACATAAATAATATCTTAACGGAGAAAGGTGAATTTGGTGGGGTAAAAAAACATGATTGGCATACTTTCATTAAGATAATAATTTTGGTATACATATTTATATATATTGGCCTTATACATGTTTTAAGTTTTTTTATTTTTTTTTCTCTACTTTGGTCGAAACAAATAACGATTCATTATTTTTGTTACAGTATGTTCTACTGCTATCTCTCCCAAATGACTTTGACAACAACGTCAAACAAGTTATATATGATCTTGGCAAATACATGAGGTAAGTAGTTGTGATTTATATGAAAAATGTTCTTTCAATTTGTTGTTGTACTTAATGATCTATGTTTTACTTGTAATGTAATATATTATATTATGTTATGTTGAAACATGTTATTTTCTTGTGTCATGATCTCATGTAGGTGGTTATCATTAAAATAAATCCATGAAGATGATATAAAGTATTGGAAGAGAGAAATTCCTTGGATAATCTGTGAAATGCAAAAGTATATACCTCTTGTTAGAACCAATATTGAAATTTCTAAACTTTGTGTCCTTCACCAAAAAAAATTGTCAAGTTGTGCTTGATTTAAATCCTTGTGTCGCCTAGTGTAATCTTTTTAGCCACAGTAAACCTCTAAATCGTTCGCCATTTTTGTCAAGCTTCTCTACCATCAAAATCTCAAATCCTTGCATTAGAATTTGTCAAAATTTTCAAAGCTTCACATCCAATTTACCGAGTCCCTCCCAGCTCTCTTTGTTCGCAATTCTCTGATCTTTAAAAAGGGTCTTAAAAATGCCAAGTTGCCTTTGTTATGTTAAACCAAGCTACAGTTCTATAAAATTATATATAAATTATATTGTTTTAAAGTTTGGTAAAAACAAAAATAATAAATAAAAGGCTTCTTTGATTTTTATGCAAAACATATTGGGCCAATTACCTCACAAGCCCAATCTCCAAGTAAAGAACTTGCAACACAACACAAGTCAGTCGAGACCGAGCACCCAAGAGCCAAGCATCAAGTCACATGGAGGAGGAGCTCAAGAGGGGGGACTAAAAGGAGTGCACTATGCATCGAGATAAGCATGGAATGGTGTTGTATATAAATTCCATATTTCTTGTTTACGTCGACAATGTGGGATAATTCCCATGGGTTTAAAATATAAATAAAATGCAGTGCTAATGCATCATCTGTCCAAGCAACAAAAGAACCAAATGAATCCATTCTACAAGCAATAGTAAGCTCCATCAGGGACTGAGAGCCATCATGCAAAATATTCTCATGGTGCATGGGTTTTCCACCAGTGTGGGTGGACGTATCCTAATCCATATCAAAGTGCTAAGCACCATAGGAATCACATGAAACATGGTGGAAAAATAGAGGGATTTACATTGATCGCTTCAAGGGACAAAAAAACTCAAGGAGGTTCATCAGATGAAGAGTCAACAAATGATGAACATAATCCAACCATTTACCAGAAGTGTATGCAATTTATGTTTTTCTCAACATTTCGAGTGCAAGGTTCCTCTTCGGGATATTTGACCACCTGATGATTTCAAATTACCACTTCTCATTTTACGCGAAGCCTGAAGGTCTGAAGTCAGGGTTCCTCATGCTCTTGAATCCTAGTTCCATAATCATTTCTCCATGTGGCAGGGTTCCTTTTCATTTATGTTAATTGCAAGTGTTTCAATAAGGATCCTTCTACTTCGAGAGAAATGTGGACATTTGAGAATTGCACTATTTTTCCCTATGACCAAAAGACTGTTGTTATTTTTGATGTGCTGCTATCTTTACTTCTGGAAAGGAACCTCGTAGTCAGTTTTAAATTTCTCCAGAGACACCATACCTTATTTCACTATGCCACAACAAATTGTTGATTTTCACAACTGTTGTATTCATAGTTGTCCTCGCCAGCAAAGGAATTTTTACAATTTAGATGTTTCCTTTCGGTTTTCAACTATCCAGGTTTCCAAGTGGATATTCTCCATGAAGTATAAAGGTGTAAGGAGATGGATCATAAGAAACTTAAATCCACATCAAATTCCTATTTTCATTCTCATCGAGTTCTTCATCGTGTTTCAAAAACCACAAAATTTGCTTATTGACCACAAAACCAATGCTCTAAAATTTGTTGACTTTGGACTTGCACAGGAATTTGGAATTCCAATGAGGACCTTTACTCATGAGGTGGTTACATTGTGGTATCGTGCACCAAAGATATTGCTTGGGTCTCGACATTATTCAAATCATGTTGATGTTTGGTGTGTAGGGTGTATCTTTGCAGAAATGGTGAATCAACAACCACTTTTCCCAGGAAACTAAGAGATTGATGAACTCTTTAAGAGATTTAGAGTGTTGAGGACACCAAATAAAGAAGCATGGCCAGGAGTCACTTCTTTGACAAAATTTAAGTCAGGCTTTCCAAACTGGTCGGCCAAGGATTTGGCAACTGTGGTTCCAGGTCTTGAGGTAGCAGTAATTGATCTTCTCTTGAAAATGTTGTGCTTGCAGCCCAGTAGACACATCACTGCTTGTAGTACTCTGGAGCATGAGTATTTCAAATATATAGGTTTTGTACCCTGACATGTATATTAGTTGTTGGGATAATAATATTATTGGACTTTAGCTTGCATCTACTCACCAGTGAATCTGCAATGCTGAGTACAAATGGAAAAATATTAGTCAAGAGGATCAAATCCAATATATTCAAGAAGTTCTATAGTAGTAAAAATACATTGTGGAAACCAGAAGGAAAAATGTCTCAGATTTCAAGCATCTCCAACTTAACAAGTTGCAAATATTCGAGCATTTGAAGGTATTGGTGGAAGCTTGACTCCAGATCCAATTTTTTCAGAGATTCAATCAGTGATTGTAGATAAATCCAAATTCAAATGGAAAATACTTGGCAGCAGAGGATCGATGGAAGATTATGGTATCCTTTGCCAAGAAATTTTCAATCATACGAGTTATTTCCTATAGTAGTTTCATTGTTATCTTTAGTTTGTAATTCCTGATAAGTTTATTTACCAAAAGCTAGGACAGTTAGGGAAATTTTATTGCTATTTAAGAAAATCTTTTTAATAGTTAGGAGGGGGGAAACAACCCAAGAGCCTTTTAGGGTTGGGTTTGTAATGTCAATTTCTTTCAGTGAAATACATGAAAGAAGCAAAGAGATTTTAAGCCTTGTTAAGTTAAATATTTTTTTCCTTGTGCTATGTTTCTCATGTTGTCATTAATCTTATATCTACCTCTCATTCATTTATTTAGCTTGTAGAGGTTACAATTAAGTGAAACATTTTTTGTGGCTAATTAAAAGCATTCCTTCAAGTGCAATTTTTCCTCTGTTTTGCTATGAGAAACACAAGACCTGCGTCTTAATTGTTTTTCATAATTTACAAGTTTTATTTGTTCATAGGTTTTCCTTTGTCTTGCTATGAGTGAGACAAGACCTATGTCTAGATATTTGAAATCATTTTCATTCTTTTACTGAAAGGATGACCAAATTTGTCAAAATTAGATACATGTTTCTTCATTTTTTAGTTTTGTTTTTCCACATCTTCTATCCACGCTTATGATCTAAAGGATTTAGCACATGAGGCCATGTCTCTTTATTTCTGATTTTTAATGATTGAAAGGCTCTTTCAGACCTAGTTCTATAATCCTCCAATAATTGGTCAATCAACAATTATTATTTTCTTCAAAATGTGCTAAGGCTTGGCTCTATTACAGCCTAGATTCAACTCTTGCAACAACATTTTCCGACGTCGTTGTCGGGGACGGTTTTGAAGGTCTCTATCTTTCCTTTGGTATGACAAAATATTAGATATATTCCTTGATGGTGAATAAGGGATAAGCATTCAATTGGTTGTGATCACTCACCTGGTGACTCCTTGGTTCGAAGATTCCACATGTTTCACTAGTGACTCCACTGATTTCAATATGTCAAGTTCGTTTTTTGCTCAGATTGTTGTGAGGTTCGATCCTTTGGGTTTTTATTTTTTTTTGGTTTTCTGAATGTTTTTCCTGATATTAAAGAATAAGAAGTTTATCTTCCTAATTTTAATGAAAGAAAGGATGACAATCCCGCTGAACACTTGTTTGCGATTCATAAGCTTATGTATCAATTGCATATTTCTCATGAACATGTCCTCATGAAGTTTTTTATGTTTTAATTGGGAGGATATGCTTGACTTTGGTACAAATATCTTCCTCATTCCAACATTTCATCATTGAAAGAATTCCATGCATCTTTTCATAAATATTGAAAAAGAGTTTATTCATTAGAATTCCTTTTTGAGGACTCCTGCAATATAAAGTTCACAAAACACATTTGTAAAGAATTAGAGCATGATAGAAATTATGGTCAAATAGATGAAGAAGAATTTGCAGAGAAAAAATATCTCCTTCAAATAAATCAGGAAGATTTATGCAAAGAAGAATTTGAAGTTCATCAAGAAGAGGTTTCTTACAACAATAAAAATGAAGAGATCCTTGCAAACCCACCAGACTTTCAAGATGATCAAAGAAAGGATGACGAATCGTCTACTGATCTAGATCTTTGCGAAGGCCAATGGTTTATTGAAGACCATACACAACTATCTTTCAAAGAGGATGATTTTGGTAATGATACTGATAATGGTAATGATATTTCATTTATCATTGTGCCAAATGTTTCAAGTGATTATTGTCATGATCAAACTATTGTTCTAAATTCTTATTTTGATCAAGTTGTTAGTATTCAGTCATCATTGCTAGATCATCATGGAACATAGATTTCTGAAATTCAAGGTTTAGAAATTTTTTATGAGAATCCTATATATGATAAGTATCTAGACAATGAGGATCATATTTATTTCCTAGCATGCATGGAAACTTACAACAATTTTCCCTCAATATTTGATGAATATGATGAAAGTGTTCCTGAAGATGATGAGCAGCATGGAGCTTTTTTTCAACTAGAAAACAATCAAAAGCATCATAAAATCAATAAGCCTGTGTATGAAAGTTATCAATGAGATTCGTGGACAGGCGATGAAGAATATAAGGAGGGGTTACTGGAGCAGTTGATCTCTCCTTCATGTTTAGCAAATGATGAGAAGAAGACTACTGAGCCTCAATGTTGCATTCTTGCACCAAAAAAAGAAAAGATCAGTAGTGGAGAAAGTGTGCAAAGGAATTTCATCCATCTTGGCCAGCAGGAGGAGGTATGGGTTGACTGCAAGAGTTTAATATCTTTTACTTTCTATGATCTAGTAGCAATTTATATGGAGTCAAAATGGGGCATTAAATTTTTATCTTCAATTTCTTAAGGGAAAATTTTCAAAGCTATAAGTACCCGCTTCCAAGATGTTTTTTGAAATTTGTAGCTACTCCTATCATTTTGGTGCTCAAGGATGGAAGCATAATTAAATTCGTTAGTCAAATATTTTCTTGGCTGCTTTGTAAATTTTCTTATACTTGATCAGATCAGTAAAACTAGTTAGAGTAGGTACTATATATAAATAAGCTCGACTTCGAGCATTAGAGTGCAATTGTGGTTTTCAGTATGTTTTCAGTTCAACGGTTTTGATGGGTGTTATATATGCACTAAAAACACAGTAAAAAACCCTCAATTAAATTGTCAACCCAGGGTAAGTAAACTTAGAGTTGTAGAAAAATATATGCCCAAGGTAGAAGGGTTGGTAGGAGTACACTCTAACCAAGGAAGGAAACTATCTAAGGCTAATCTACTCAAGAAAAACTATCTAATGAGCAAACCTTACTAAGCAAAATGAAACTAGGTAACCTAAGTACTTTTGGGCCAAGGGTCAATGGATAGTTCCTAGGAAAGAAAATGAAAACTCTATGTAAAGAAAACTAGTTTAACGATAAGAAAAACTACTAAGCATAATAAGCAAATGACAAAATCAAACTTCTTTAACTTGCCAACCTACATTCAATGAGAAACTACCCTGTGAAAGCAAATAAATAAGAAAGTAAGCAAAAGTTCCTATCTAACCTATTAAAGAAAATAGACAAGTAAGCAAAAGACAAGTAAGCAAAGGAACCTAACTAACCTACTAAAGCAAAAGAAAAGTAAGCAAAGGCAACTAACTACTGCAAGTAAAACTTCTCATTGAACAACTATCTAGCCTAAGAGGCAAGTGAAATAAATGCCTAATGCAAAAATATTTCTAATGCGTGAAAGGAAATCTAAATGATCAATGCAATGCATGAAAGGAAATCTATTCTATCGAAAGCAAGAAGAACTAACAACTAATTCTTATTCTATGTTAAGCAAACTACTATCTAATCTATCAAAGTAAAGTATATCTATCCTACAACATCAATAAGACTATCTTCTAAACTATGAAAGCAAGGAGACTATCTTCTAATCTATGAAATTCACATTCATTCTATACTAATATAATAAAACTAATAACTAAGTTCAACCATTAACTAAAAACTGGAATTGCAATCTAGTTCTAGGAAAGAAATTGCATAAAATAAAACCATGCTATATCTATTTTAACAATTCAAATTGCAAGAAGGGAAATGCTTAAAAATAGAAATTAAAACATGGTTCTAGCATATGGCAAGTAAAATAATGAACAACTACTCAAGAAAAATCTAAATAATAATTAAATAGGCAATCTACAAATAAAAACTTGAAACTAACCCTATCCATCCACCGAAGCCTTGGTTAAAGAAAGCATGAAATAAAAATATGTTCTACTATGTTTTAACTTCTATTTTAAATTTGATTTTAAAAGCATAAATAAAATTCAATCTAACATTTAATTGCACATGGAGTTAGTGTATGAGTTTGCAAACTTGTTCCTAATTATAAAATCAATGAATGTTAACCAAAACCTTCTTACTAACCTGCAAAAGAGAACTTACACAGTCAATCTATAACAACAAATTATTATGATAAAGAAATAAAATAACAATTAATGTACAGAAATTAGAAAAAGACATCTAAGCTATAAAATGCATAAATAAACTAAAGAAGAGTTACCAGACTGCTGGTGGGCCCCCCAACAAGTCGTGGTCACTCTCTAAAATCACACCACAAGCTCAGCGAGATGAATTCACCATAGAAACTCAAAAACGCAATTTTGGCATAATCTGGAAATGTAAAGACTCAAAACAGAGTAAAAACGTGTTTGTCCCTATCACACTATTGTATATGATGCTTAACTTATGTCTAACCACCTCAATGGTATTTATAACCTTTACATACCAAGTGGTCGACCATAGGAGGTTTGAACCACTTCTAAAATTGGCAAATTTCATTAATGGTGCCCTAACTGCCGAAACAGAGTGAGCCAATAATCGCTCACCATAACAACCCAAAATCGAGTTGTCAAGAGATCAATAGCTGGAGGGGATGAGCATGAAAAAAACCCACGTTTCCAATTTTCCCATCATTGGCCGCCAATTCCATAACCGCCAAGTCACCCTACATTTTTGTGTAGGAAGAGGTGTTGGACGGAGTGTCAGAACGAGTCCTGGAAGGAGTGTCGAATCAAGTGTCACAACTAGAAATGTAGTGTGTCTTTTCCATATAACACTAGAAAAACGTGAATTAGCTCTTGGAAATCATAGAACATGATGAATTATACTCGAGACAATCATTAAACATGAATTATACGTATTGAGTGTCGTTCATACCGTTTTATCATGAAATTCTTCAAAAAGCTCCTTCAAAAGATGAAAAACACATATATACATTTCGCAAAAGTGTATAATAACTGTCATAGAATTTATCATATCTTGGGCCCTGTTATCCACAATTTTGGTCATCGTGATGATGTTATGATGATGTCATGATGATAGAAAAATCAATCTCTTCAATAAGAATACTTTCCTAAGAAAAGTTGCAACTGTCTGCTTCCAGAAACTATATTTTTCAAGGAGTTCGCAGGCTGCCTATATACTTGCCTGCGAGAATGCCTGATTCTCGCAGGCTGCATTAAGCTAGGGTGCGAATAGTTCGCACTGTAATCATGGCCAGGGTGCGAACATCTTCTTACAGAGGAAAAAGATGAAGTTCTCGAGCCTTCTAGAAGAGAATCTTCGAGAAGAGTGAGTTGGCTAACGAATGGTTGTTCAAGTACTGGCATTCCAGATATCTTGGGATCATTTTCTATCCAAGTAACTAAATTATCTTCTCCTATATATTGAGGAGATTGCTCATGGAAAAAGTTACAAGCAAGCTAGCAAGAGATTGATTGGAGAATTGTTGGAAGCCTGTATGAAGGACTGATGCTACAACAACTAGAGACACCAGCAAGGCCATCATAAGTAGTTGATTTTCTTCATGCATGAGCAAGTGTGTGTGTCAGAGATAGGAGCCATCGAAAGGAGACCTATGACATCAAGGCTCAGGTTGTAAGTTTCACTTTCAATTGATTCAATACAGTAATATGTCCCTTTCCCATAAAGATGATGTCACTTTATTACATAATTCCTTGATCATATGTATAGACTAGATATTGTATATATTAATTTGCCTTCACTTCGATTGGTTTGTGTTGTTGTGATCTGAATGGTGCAAGAGCATTGGAGCGAAGCTTGGAACAACAGAGACCTAAGGATAGAATTCATAAGGTATGTCCATAATCCTTATCTCTTAGTTTAGTCAATAGGCTAGATCTAGGGAAGGTGTATTATTCTGTCATGTTTTGTTCTAGATCCAGGTGGATCTAGGGAGATCGGTTCATGTCCGCACTTACGGATTAATCCTGAAACAAAATTGGCGACTCCACTGGGGATCTTATCCCTTTGTCTTTTTGGTTTTTTGAATTTTCTGTGGCCATTTTCTCTATTTGCCTCATTCTCCTGTTTTGTCAGTGTCTGAGTCCTCAGGATATCCTAAGAGACCTTCTGGGTCTATAAGCCAGTTTGAATTTTGCTTGTAATTTCAAATTTTTTAGTATCTTCAGGGATTCTCGCATTGTGTCCATTGACAGCCTGCGAGAACTAGTGAAGTTTGCACCCTGCTTATAGGGTCCAGTGCGAACTGTTCGCATCTTTCATTAAAGTGGCATGCGAGAATACTATATTCTCGCACTGTGTCCAAGGCTTGCCTGCGAGCAAGATTTTGAAAAATTTTGAAATCAAGTTTTGACTTTGTCAATTGCTCAGAACAATTGATTTGAGTCTTTTTGGCTTACTGGATCATTGACTTACACACCTCTTGCTTTAGTTTGCTTGCTTGGAGAGATTTAGGGTTTCTAGGTCTTTCTTGCCTTTGATAGCTTGACTTTCTTTTCTTGGCTCTGTTTGGAATTTTCTTTCTCTTTGACTTCTGGAGTTGGATGTGTCTGTGTGGATGAGAACCAGTGATTGGTAGAGAGTTAAGTGCTTGTGGTTTTCTCTTTTGCTTGGTGGTTCAAAGGAACATTTTCGTTTGCATTGGGAAGACTCATTGGTTTGGTTTTTGTTTTTACTTTCATTGAAAGAATTGGTTGGGTTGTTTTGTTTGATTCGGTATGATTTGATTTTCTTTTCTCGATAATCAGAGTTCTTCTTGGAAAGTGAACCATAAGTTTTCTTTCAAGTTTTTGTTTTTGTCATTTCGAAAACATTTGTAAAATCAAATTTTAGAGTATTGAAGTATTGAAAAAGACATTTAGAAATTGTTCATTGATAAATGATTGTTTGCATAGACATCTGAAAGGAAATTGAGCATTGCATTTGCATTGTAGTATTGAGATTGATTCGAAAAATGTTCTCTCTCTCCCATAACTAGGATTCATGGAATGAAAAAGATTATATTTCATCATTGTCCTTGCATTGTTTGGGTCAGAGTCACACATCATGAGTTTCACTTTCGTTGCCTTTGAGTAATTAACATCTTTTAAGAATATTGCGTAATCTTAAAATCAATCTAGTAACTTTTTCTAGGGCTCTTTACACCAACATATTAGCTAGGCTAGTGCTTTGGAGTAGAAAGAGAGACACACTCTCCAAAATCTCAAAAACAAACAATAGTATCTTGAGTTAGGGAGTGTTAAATTCCATTGGTAGCATATTGTCCTGGGACACCCTTCTAACACAAGGGTTAAGCACTAGGTCGCATTGGTGTTAGCAGAGTTACTAACCCTGCTTTGTTGACATCGGTGTAGAGATTGCACGTATTACGGGGATCACTCTGAGGTATACCCAAAATTATGAGTGGAAGCCTTTGAGTTGGTTTCGGGCTTGATACCCTGCCCTTGCGTGTGGATCGGACTGACAACTGTTCCCCCCAGGCTATACTGTTGTTTGTGGTGACCTTAGTGGACTTTCTCTCTAGGTTCTTACCCAAGGTGACTGTGGAGGGGAAAGTCTTCATGGTACCTGGAATTGACGTTGATCAAAATCACTCGGGCTCCTTAGAGGGTATACCCACGATTATGTGTGGGAGCTTGCACCAGGGCGTAAGTCTGTTAAGCAGGTCGTCAATGTAACTTTTCCACTTTAGCCCCGCCCCTTCTCGTCTCGTTGTTACGCCGTTGGATTTCATCACCAACTAGTGGCTCCAAAATTAGAAGGTATTGTTTGCTTGGTGATTGCCTCTTAGTTTTTGTTTACTAGTGAGTGATGCTTATTTCTCGAAGTTGACCATAGGATTTTTCTCGTGGAACTTGTCACTTGTTTACAATTGCTCCCCCGCGGCGTTCTCGTAGAATGCAAGGATTATCTCCAGAGCATCTGGACGATCCTCAACCTACTGGTACACCTGAGGGTTCACCCCATCAGACTGAAGTCCCTGTGGATAATTCACCACAAGGGGAAACCAGTGAAGTTCCGGTTGTCACCACACCACTTCCACACGTCGAACGAACTGATTCTCTAGACGAGTTTCGAGTTACCAATACTATAGAAGACTATCGTGTTCGTCGTGGTGAACGACCTGTTGGACAATTAAATCCTTCTGAAGGAACCATTGTTACACCTTCTGAATCAACTGTTGGGCCTTCTCACGGTGTAGTGGGCCAAGATCCTTTTTGGTCCGGTAATTTTCGACGAGTTCTTTTCGATACAGAGTCATCCCCTGTTTACGAAATCAACCCTCCTGTGTCTCCTGAGACTAAGACTGCACCCGCGACTACCACTTACCATTTTTTTCTTCCTCCCGAGATGGCCCATCTCGCAATTACTACGAGTGTCCAAACCGAGGTTACTGCAACTACTCTCCCTCCTATTAATACCCAACGAATGCCTGATGTCATCCCGACATTACAACCTGGTTACCATGCATTGAATGCTCTGTTGAATCCTCCTAATCCAACACCTCTGCATACCCCTGCTGGTTCCCCAGGTGGTCCTCAGTTTCTTGGGTATGAGGTTCCTCGTTTTATTCTGACACTCCCACCTCCTCCTCCTGGTAATCCTAATCCTAGTGGCACCATTCCAACTGTTGCACCCAACACATAGATTCCCGTTGGTGGACAGGGTGGTACGGTTACTTTTCCTTTTCCCGGACACAACACAGTTACTGCCCAACCTACGGTTGGCACACAACTTCCGGGGGGAACTATACCTACAGCAGGGGGTCCAACTTCACCCTTTGGACAAAATATACCTCCTGAATTGGCCCAGTATTGGACTCAACTTTTACAAAATTTTCCTCAGAGTGCTGGGGGGCAAAAAGTTGTCCCTACAGTGGGCCAACCTTATCCAGGGGTAACTAATCCTATTTGGGGTTCGAATCAGACTACTCAACCCCAAATCCCTGCTCAGACCCAAGGCTATAATCCTTGGGGTTACTATCCTATCCGCCCACCACCGAATCAACCCGGAGCTTCCCTTTACGGACAGTCTGCTTACACTCCTACTGGCTTGCCGACAGGGCTTCCACCCCAAAGCCACCAGTACCCGCAAGTAAACTGACAGTTGTCGTTTCTTGCTACCTTGGACTTGCCAGATTTGTCTAGGATCCTGAATGATCCTATTCGTCACTCTCCTCAATGGCCTGCTATCCCTGCCAAACTTCCATCGGATATTACGAAATTCGATGGCAATCCAGGAGAGGACCCAAATAATCATGTCATGAATTTTCACTTATGGTGTTCGTCCAACTCTCTGATGGATGACTCCATTCGTCTTCGTCTTTTTCAACGAACCCTTACCGGTTCGGCTGCGAAGTGGTATATTGAACTGCCACGAGGTTTCTTTTCTGATTTCAACACCTTAGCCATGGCCTTTCTCACGCATTACCAGTTACCGATCCGTTACGATACTGGGACTGAGATCCTAACCTCTTTCAAACAAACGAAAGGTACTCACATCTCAGATCATATACATGAGTGGAGACGTAGATGACGTCTCATCAAGCTTGAACTCCTCGATCAGTTACTGGCAGAGTGGTTCACAAAATCTTTTGTGAACGAGATTGGAAAAGACATTTCTATGGGTGGTGTTGTTAGAGAGGAGCAAGCTATAAGTCGCGCTCAGTATCTGGATCTCGTTTATTCACAAACGGGAACACTCTACGATTTACTGCCCGAACTGCCTCGTCCTGGCACTTCCAGCACTTCTACTGCTCCAGCTGCCTCGCATGCAGCTGATGGTGTGATTGGCACTACTCATATCCACTCACACTCCTTTTCAACCACAACCCCCAAATCCACATCTTCTAATGTTCAGAATGCCCCGTCTCCTACCCCTCCCCCTGGTAAAACCTCTGAGGTGAACGCTGTTCAATCTACACCGACCGGTAAAAATAAATCAAAGAAAGGGAGAGGCAAGAATAAGGGGGGTAAGAATAATAATCCAAACGAACAAACTACAAATGCTCCTGTTGAAGAGCGGGATAAACGCAAACCAAGGTACCCTTGCCTTATATGCGGTGATGATCACTACACCAAGGATTGTCCTCGAAGTGCCGAGGTTTCCAAGTTCCTTCAAGGAACACCAAAACCACCAACGTTGGTTGTCTTGTCCCAACCCTTCCCGTCTCAGCAACAGGCCTCGTTGGTCATCCACGACCAACCATCTACTTCTACCACATCGTATGTTTTGATGTGCACCAGTGATTCTAAGAAGAATGACGTTGCAATCGCAACTAGAGCTAAAGACTATACTTCTTCTAAGGAGAAGATTGATGATTTACCTCCCGATCTGGTACCAGCCTCTCCACCAAATCCACCTACGAACGGTCCTCTTCATATTGAACGACCGAGTCTTGATACAGTCCTACGACCCCCGAAAGGTGTTGTTCGCAAGTTGGCATTCAATCCTCATGCTCGTGCAGCCCAAAACTACAGTATTGTGGAGGATCTGGCCCAAGCACCTTCAACGATTTCTACCCTTGAAGTCCTTCAATCTTGTCCTGCGCAACGAAGGGCTCTGTTGAAAGCTATAGGTGGAATTGATCCTACTGATTTGAATTTGATAGTATTTGACTTGGATGAACATGTTCCAAGGTTACCCTCTCAACTCGCTTTTCAGATACAAGTTATTGTTGCTGATAAGAGCATTTGTCGGGGGGTTGTTGATGAGGGCGCCTCTACGTGCGTAATGTCTCTTACTTGCTGGAAAGCCATTGGCTCTCCTCCCTTAACGGAATCACAAAATACTGTGAAAGCATTTAATGGCTCTGGTTTTAAGCCTTACGATGTCCTTTCCTCATTGCCTGTCACTCTAGAAGGTAAGACCGTCCAAGTTGAAGTGGAAGTTTTTGATTCTCCCTTAGATTATAATCTTCTTCTTGGTCGTAGCTGGGTAGATTCCATGCGCGCTGTAGTGTCAACACTTTTCCATGTCCTACGATTTCCTCATCAGGGAAGAGTTGTTACAGTTGATCAACTTGCCTTCTTTAATTCTGATACTCGCACGAGAAACGTACCGTTCATAGCTAAAACCCCGCTGGGTTACGAGAATGTTGGAGTCGGTCTTTTAAAAGACTCTTCGTTAATGGGTACTTTTCCCATACCACCACCACCCGATATTCTACGCCCGTCATTTGCTTCGATTAATATGATCTCCGTCGTTCCTTATGAACTTCCGGTGTCTTTTGACCCTTGGATAGTCCCTGATCCTGGAGATCATGCTCGTTTCGGCGACGCCATGCCATTAAGTCCGGTTGAGTCTACTTATCATGCGATTCAATCGGCAACATATTCTACACCCTCTCCGGAGGAGTTGTCTCCTGATCCTTTCCGTGTCATCTTTCCCACTGACGAGATGATCATGTCCGTCATGGCCGATACACCTTGGGACGATGGGCATCATCGTTCCATACTGTTTCTGGAACAACACACTCTAGAGAATTACCAACGGATTTCGACTTCGTCGACTGTTGTTGTCACAATGACTGTTCCCGGATCTACACATGATGTGTTTACCGAAGGGAACCTCAGTAATATTTCTCCTACGATTCCCATTGATATTTCAGTTAAACCTGGGATAGTTGAAAATGTTCACATTGGAGCTTCGTGTTCTCCAGAGGAAATTGTTACCTACGCTGCTTTGTTCAAGGAATTTCGTGATGTTTTTGCCTGGAGTTACAAAGAGATGCCAGGTATCGACCCATCTATCATTGTGCATGATATAAAAACATACCCTGGAGTTAAACCAGTACGACAGTGCCTCCATCCTGTCCATCCACGTAAAGCGGCAGCCATCAAACTCGAAGTTGAAAAACTTCTTAAAGTCGGTTTTATTTACCCCGTGGCGTTGACAGAATGGGTTTCCAACCCTGTACCGATTGATAAGAAAGGTGGTAGTATACGTGTTTGCGTCGATTCTCGGGATATTAACAAAGCTTGTCCAAAGGACAATTTTCTGACCCCGTTCGTTGACCAGATCGTCGATGACTGTGCCGGTAGTGAAATCTTTTCCCTCATGGATGGATTTTTCGGCTATAACCAGATTAACATCGCTCCCGAGGACCAACATAAAACCTCTTTTATTTGTCCTTGGGGTACTTTCTCCTACAGAAAACTTCCCTTCGGTCTGAAGAATGCAGGTGCAACATTTCAATGTGCCATGTCTTATGTGTTTCACGATATAAAGCATATCTTTCAACCTTATTTGGATGGTTTTCCACTCATTCTTTACGCCGAGTCGATCACCCCAATCACCTTCGAGCAATTTTCGTCCGTTGTCGATTCTATCGCATTCGTCTGAACCCTCATAAATGCGTTTTCTGCATAGAATCCGACCGCCTTCTCGGGTTCATTGTTTCACGTCAGGGGATCCGGGTAGATCCTATCAAGGTTGAGGCAATTCTCAATCTTCCTCCTCCCTCTTCACTGCGCCAGCTACAAAGTTTGCAGGGGAAAGAAAACTTTCTTCGTCGTTTCATCCTGAATTACGCCGAGATCACTCGTGGTTTCACACGTCTTTTGAAGAAAGGTTCTGAGTTTCGTTGGGATAAAATTGCAAACAACGCTTTTGAAGCCTTGAAGTTGTCCCTCACGAAAGCTCCACTTCTTTTCCCTCCCGATTATAGCAGGGATTACTTTCTTTATTTGGCTGCGTCCGAGTATACGATCGGCATGGTCCTCATTCAAGAGGATGATAACCACGATGAACATGTTATCTATTACTTGAGTAGAATTTTATCATCAACAAAAGTCAAGTACCAACATGTTGAGAAACTGGCTTTGGTTGTTGTTCAAGAAGTTCAACGTTTTCGTCATTATATTCTCTCCAGAAAAACTAAAGTGATTTCGCATTGTAACCCCATGCAGCATATATTGACACGTCAATTGCTAGGGGGCAAGTACTCCAAGTGGATTTTTATTCTCCAGGATTTCGACTTGGAATTCGATCACGCCACGTCGAAGAAATCCTTGGTTTTTGTTGAGCTAATTTGTGATTTCCCCCACTCTGCCACGGAAAATGTAGCAGTTGATTCGTTACCTGACGAATCACTTTTCCTTATCAGTACTGATGACATTTGGTATGGAGATATCATTATATATCTCCAAACTCAAACTTTCTGGCCTTCCTTGTCCAGTAATGAACGGCGTCGTGTACGCTATCAGGCTCGTCAGTATATTATCCTCGGCGACACTCTTTACCGTCGAAGCATTGACTCTGTATTTCGACGTTGTTTGACTTTCAACGAAGCTGAGAAAGCTTTGAATGACTTCCATTCAGGAGCATGTGGCGGTCATATGTCTGGGTATGCTACTACCCAGAAGATCTTACGTGAAGGATACTTTTGGCCTTCTCTGTTCAATGACTGCATCACTGCTGTCCAGAAGTGTCATGCCTTCCAGACCTATCAACAGAAGATTCGGTCACATCCTGCTCCCCTTCACCCTGTAGTCTCAGTAGGTCCTTTTTCTAAATGGGGCATTGATTTCATGACATGTCACCCTCACTCGATCGGGGGGCATGGCTATATTATTGTAGCAGTTGATTATTTTACAAAGTGGGCCGAGGCAATGCTGACATTCGATAATACTGGGAAGACTGCAACATTATTTCTTTTTAACCATGTCATCACTCGTTTCGGTGTCCCTCAGGCTATCGTTACCGATCACGGTAGTCATTTTAGGAATTACATGATGTCGGAACTTACAGAGAAGTTGGGCCTTCATCATGACAACTCAACACCTTATTATCCACAGGCTAATGGCCAGGTCGAAGCCATCAATAAGGTTCTCATAACTATGATTCGACGGATGATAGGGATACATAAAACCAGCTGGCACACGATGTTATTTTCGGCATTGTGGGCATATCGAACATCTGTTAAGTCCGCCACGGGATTTACACCCTTTCGTTTAGTTTATGGCATGGAAGCCATTCTGCCAATAGAATGTGAAATACCTTCTTTGAAGCTAGCTGTAGAGCTCTTACCCAATACTTCTGCAGAAGAAGAACATCTGTTGTATTTGATGCGATTAGACGAGACCCGACGTGATGCCACTTTAGTAATAGAAGCCCAAAAGAAGCGCGTTAAGGCACAATATGACAAGCATGTCAAGTCTCACGTGTTCTCTGAAGGAGATCTTGTTCTTCTGTATGAACAAGATAAAGATGTCCTAGGAGCCAGGAAATTTGAACCTATGTGGCGTGGTCCCTACATTGTCAGCAAAGTGTTAGAAAAAGGAGCGTATGAACTAGTGGATTATGATGGTGTACCTTTGAGTGAACCCAGGAATGGGTTGTACTTAAAGAAGTACTATGCATAAGTTATTTGTGCGTGAGTACTTGTATTTTATGTATCATACTGCGTGTGTGTGTTACTTTAATTTTTCTTTTGACGTTATTTGGTCTCTGCCCTTACGTGACGTTGTGTTTGATTGCCAGATGTCGGAGTATTCGCTACCTTATATTGGCTTCGCTGATGGAGCTAGTCGTAGTACTCAGAACCTAGCTTCCACTACTTGGGCAATCTATGCCCCGACAAACAAACTCATATCTCTACGAGGTATATGTCTTGGCCGAGCAACCAACAATATCGCAGAGTATAGCGCCGTTGTGGAACTATTGGTGGATGCTATTTCTCTTGGAATTCGTCATTTGGTTGTCCGACTTGACTTGCAGCTAGTAGTACTACAGCTCAGTAATGTATACTCTATTCGAAGTCCTACTCTATTAAGGATATATTTGTGAATTCGTCTCTTGGAACGATATTTTGATCACATTGAATATCAACACATTCCTAGAAGTCTTAATACATTGACAGATGCTTTAGCTAATTATGTATTGGACAGACATTTGAACAATTTATAAATTAAACACATTAAGATGTACACAATGTAGAGTAAGCCGGTAGAAACCATGTATATATATATAACGATCAAAGTTTGTTTTTTACAAAATGGTTGTTCGAAGACCAAAATATCAAAAATTGAAGCTCATGGCTTCTACAAAAGGACATCACTAATGATGTTCATGATAACAGACTAATGTCCTAGCAACTCTGCGGAGAAAGCGACCCATAGATGCAGAGACTCCCATGGTGTGATGCTGATCGCGTCGAGGAATCTCCTCTAGGGGCATCTCTGGAACATCGGCCATAAGGCCCTCTAAGTTCTGCTCCACTGTCAAGTAGTCCTCGACATACTGTGGAACTGCTACCGCTGCCTCTCCTCGACGCTGAACAGGAGAACTACCAGTAGGTCTATATGCTCCAACATCTGTGTTATCAACAAATTTTTGGTGTTAGTCTTCAGATAAGTCTATAAACAAAAAACATTTAAATATATCGAAAATACAAAAACATTTAAAAATTTAAAATTGGTGTACTTCTTACCGAGGTTTCCCCACTGTGTATCCTCGGGCAGTGTAAGGTCAGGATCACCACGAAAATCTAAGCCATCATATGCATAATCCTCTATCATTAGCACCTGGCCTTGAAGCCAGTCGAAGAAACGATCGTCATACCTGACGATAGGCCCTGCCACATGTCGGGCCATGAGTTGGCACCATCGTAACATCCTTGGGTCCCTGGGACTCGGAAACTGCCAATCAGCCTGAAGCCTAAACACCGGGACCCTCTCGCAGAAGAAGGACACTAACAGATATCCATACCTGAACTGTTTTAGATCTCCACGCCTGCATTTGGTCAGTTGTTTTTTAAGACTACGTAGAACTGCATCAGCCCAGTTGAAGACCCGGGGCTCAGTACACTCGATGGCATACTGAAAATAGCTCTACAGAGCCATATGTGGGGCAACACTTCCTGCCATCCAAGCGATAGTGAAGATAATGGTACAGAGAGTTATATCAGTCACTCCCCAAATGGCCACCTTCCCTTTCTGACGTTCAGCCTCAGGCACGCAGTACTGACTGCAATACTCACTCATTTTTAGACCACCCCTTTGGCTACCGGTCAAACTGACATAGGATCCTCGTCTAGACAACCCAGTCAAGAAATAGATTTCCTCGATGTCTATACTCAAGGTGTGAGCTCCCATGTTGAAGACTTGTTGATCTGGGTCCCACATTCGGATCAAGTACTCTAGCAATCGCACTTGGGCTCTCATGCCCGGGATTCGGAAATACTTCAGGAGACCGCAATCTCTTAAAGCAGCAATGGTTTGAGGGTGATTCTCGACATTTGTATTGTCTTCCTCGTGTTCCCGTTCTCTCCATTCGAGCACCATAATGAGGGTTATTTACCTGCATGGCAACCATATGAAGATAGTTAGTAATCTAAAACATGAGAAAAATTGGTTTTATTGGCTAAATATTACAAAAAAATTTGGGCTCTGCGCTGTTCGCAGGTGGCTTATAGCGCACAGTGCGAACTTCTCGCACTCTACCTCAAGCCCACCTGCGAGAATGAGGACTTCTCGCAGGCCCCGTATGAGCAGCCTGCGAGAATCCTCCTTCACGCATAGGGTTTCAAAAACTGATTTAAAACTTAAAGTTTAACCAATAAAATCATGAATTTAAACCATGCAAAGCTAGGGAATGGAAAACTTACCAATCTGATCCAGACGGATCGTGGAATGATGCCCCGAAGCTCCCACAAATCGACGACGAAGGTAGAGGGTAAAATGGAAGTTTTTGCACTCAAATGGTAAAATGGTAAATTGGCATGGTCAAATATGTTATAAATTCATTTTATTACTTTTACTATGTCAAAAAGTGGGCTTTTCATCTTTATTCATTGTTTAGCCCCAATTGCTAATGAGGAAATGAGTATAATGCTTTGCAAGTATGGTACATGAAGGGTCATGGACGATTTTTCATATGGTGTGGTATATTTTTGCTTGCTTTCTATGGTTTTGCTATAAAACCTCGAGCGCCTTTTATCCGTTCTTGCGCTTGTCAAAAACATAAGAACGTGATCGAGCGTTGTTTTATCCCTTTTTCGAGCTCGCTGTGGTTACACGAAAAAGGAACACCCCTGGAGTTATCTTTAAGCTTTTTTCAGACTCTCTAAACAAGAAAAGATTGCCGAGTGACCTTGCTATTTTCACGCTCGATAAAGTATTTGAAGTATGCGTCCTTCGAGCGATAGTTTAACCCTTTTTCGGTCTCGTTGGACTATTGTACGAAAAAGGCACTGAGAGAGTTCTCTTTTTAAGTGTCTTTCCAAACTCTATAATCTTTAAAAACCTCCGAGTTTACTATCTATGGACTCGTTAAACAAACATTGATAGGCCCGTAATGGGACCGAACCACTCCTTCTTAGGGTTCGTTAAAAATACTCCGAGGGACTCGTCCGAAGGATGAGCTTATATCAACAAGCATAGGTGATCCTCTTCAAGCTTGCGTAAAAATAAAGAGGTACTTTCCAGAAATGGTGGGGGAAAATTTGGGAAAGGGATATGTTTCATCTTTGCGTTAATTGGCAGTAAGTGTCGCTCTTGAACATGACACCCCCTATTCATCATCTGAAATTGGTTTGGGTAATCCATTTGTCTCTCATTCGATTTAATAACAAGATCATTTCATGTGTCGTCTTTGAGTCAATGCTACCAAATCATTGGTCGTGTCATTCATATGTTCAAGAGAAGCCCGTCTGAAACCTACATTGAGTCGTCCATCTGCAGTTGTCTATTCCTTCCGTGTCGGCCTTCCCTGTGTCCAAAGTCCAATTTACATGCTCTGTTTCACTTTCAAACTCTGTTACTCATTTCCTGTCATTGATGGGGGATACATCAAGGCCCTCCTGTGACGAGTCTTGTTCCGTCGACATCAACACCTTATCCGGGATGAAGACTTAGAAATCATTCAGTACCTTGGAGCTTGCATGCCTCAATGGCAAGTTTCCTTTCTCTCGACAGTGGGTTTACATCATTGACCCTTGATCGAAAGATTCCGTCGATTGTTCGACATCAACTCATTTATTCACAGTCGATGGATTGTACTTTGGTACCTTGGGAATCATTGACATTAATGGTGATTTCCCTCGCACTTGTTAAAGGTTACATCAATGACCGGTAATCAAGTGGTTTCTGCCATGTTCGACTTCAACACATGTAATCACATGGCCAGATTCGTACTTTGGGCAATGAAGTTGAAGACCCTGGATATTATCTTTGTGAGCCAGGTTGCGATGGAGTATGTATAATTTGCGACACATAGATCCACTGTGTATTCTTCGTGGCTATGTCGTCTTGACTGAAAATTTGTTGCATAGATCCACAGTGTATTCAGGTGGCTATGCTATATTATGACTACATGGATCCACAGTGTATGATTGGTGGCCATGATCTTTGTTTATGATGTCATCAGTCTATGATCTGAGTATGGGAATGCCTACCTCAGAAGGGATACATATTATATTATGCCGATGCTTGGATGTTTGCATGTTTCCAATTAGATGCGCTCTTGGTTCTTGACACACACATGCAGCTTACAAAGTCCGTCGACTGTCACTGATTCCACTCTTAGACTTTGGGGGGCATTCTGTTATCCACAATTTTGGTCATCGTGATCATGTTATGATGATGTCATGATGATAGAAAAATCAAGCTCTTCAATAAGAATACTTTCCTGAGAAAAGTTGCAACTGTCTGCTTCCAGAAACTATATTTTTCAAGGAGTTCGCAGGCTGCCTATATACTTGCCTGCGAGAATGCCTGATTCTCGCAGGCTGCATTAAGCTAGGGTGCGAATAGTTTACACTGTAATCATGGCCAGGGTGCGAAAATCTTCTTAAAGAGGAAAAAGATGAAGTTCTCGAGCCTTCTAGAAGAGAATCTTCGAGAAGAGTGAGTTGGCTAACGAATGGTTGTTCAAGTACTGGCATTCCAGATATCTTGGGATCATTTTCTATCCAAGTAACTAAATTATCTTCTCCTATATATTGAGGAGATTGCTCATGGAAAAAGTTACAAGAAATCTAGCAAGAGATTGATTGGAGAATTGTTGGAAGCCTGTATGAAGGACTGATGCTACAGCAGCTAGAGACACCAGCAAGGCCATCATAAGTAGTTGATTTTCTTTATGCATGAGCAAGTGTGTGTGTTAGAGCTAGGAGCCATCGAAAGGAGACCTACGACATCAAGGCTCAGGTTGTAAGTTTCACTTTCAATTGATTCAATACAGTAATATGTCCCTTTCCCATAAAGATGATGTCACTTTATTACATAATTCCTTGATCATATGTATAGACTAGATATTGAATATATTAATTTGCCTTCACTTCGATTGGTTTGTGTTGTTGTGATCTGAACGGTGCAAGAGAATTGGATCGAAGCTTGGAACAATAGAGACATAAGGAGAGCGTTCATAAGGTATGTCCATAATCCTTATCTCTTAGTTCAGTCAATAGGCTAGATCTAGGGAAAGTGTATTATTCTGTCACGTTTTGTTCTAGATCCAGGTGGATCTAGGGAGATCAGTTCGTGTCCGCACTTATGGATTAATCCTGAAACAGGCCCAACAAGTTTTCTTCTTAGTTTGGCATCTAGTAGGGTTCAATTTATAGGCATGATGACTCGATATCCCAATGGAGGCACTTGTACAAATAAAATTCAGTTGCAGAGAATAAGCAGTTTTAGTTTCAGAATAGGCGCAGGTAAAATGACAGGGCTTAGGGTTTGACAAGGTTGATTTAAGGTCACCCAATGGATGAAGGCATGCAGTCTACTATTCTTGGCACTTTGAAGGAAAGCACCATCCCTAGATGGAGCCTATGTTAGAAGAAATATTGAAATTTCTAAACTTTGTGTCCTTCACCAAACATTTTTGTCATGTTGTGCTAGCTTTAAATCCTTGTGTCACCCAGTGTAAGTTTTTTAGCCACAGTAAACCTTTAAACAATTCGTCATTTTCATCAAGCTTCTCTACCATCAAATTCTCAAATCCTTGCATCAAAATTTGTCAAAAGTTTTAAAGATTCACATCCAATTTACCGAGGCCCTCCCATCTCTCTTTGTTCACAATTCCTCGATCTTTAAAAAGGGTCTTAAAAACACCATGTTTCCTTTGTTATGTTAAACCAAGCTACAATTCTATAAAATTATATATAAATTATATTTTTTTTAAATTGTTTTATATAATTTTAAAATAATATTTTATTATTGTTTTAAAGTTTGGTAAAAACAAAATTAATAAATAAAAGGCTTCTTTGATTTTTATGAAAACAATATTGGGCTAATTACCTCACGAACCCAATCTCCAATTAAATAACCTACAACACAACACAATTCAACCAAGACCAAGCACCCAAGAGCCAGGCATCAAGTCACATGGAAGAGGATCTCAAAAGGGGGGCCTAAAATGGGTGCACTACATGTCGATATAAGAATGGAATGGTGTTGTATATAAACGCCATATTTCTTGTTGACGTGGACGATGTGAGATGATTCCCATCGATTTAAAATATAAATAAAATGCAGTGCTAATGCACCATCTGTACAAGCAATGACAACACCAAATGCATCCATTCTACAAGCAGAAACAAGCTCCATCAGGGATTGAGAACCATCACGCAAAAGAGTCTCATGGTGCATGTGTTTTCTACTGGTGTGGGTAGACGTATCCTAATCCACATCCAAGTGCTAACCATCAGAGGAATCACAGGAAACATGGTGGAAAAATAGAGGGCTTTACGTTGATCGCTTCAAGGAACAGAGAAACTCAAGGAGGTTCATCAGACGAAGAGTCAACAGATGATGAACATAACACAACCGTTTACCAGAAGCATATGCATTTTACGTTTTTCTCACCATTTTGAGCACCAGGTTCCTCTTCAGGAGATTTGACCACCAGGTGATTTAAAATTACCACTTCTCATTTTACCCAAAGTACGAAGGCTCGAAGTCAGCGTTCCTCGTTCTCACGAATCCTAGTTCCATAATCATTTCTTTGTGTGGAAGGGTTCCTTATCGTTTATGCTATTTGAAAGTGTTTCAATAAGGCTCCTTCTACTTTGCGGTAAATGTGGACATTTGAGAATCACACTATTTTTCTCTATGACCAAAAGACTGTTGTTATTTTTGATGTGTTTCTATCTTTACTTCTGGAAAGGTACCTCTTAGTCATTTTTAACTTTATCCAGAGACACCAGACCTTAGTTCACTATGCCACAACAAATTGTCGATTTTCACAGTTGTTTTATTCACAGGTCTCCTCGCCAACAAAGGAATTTTTACAATTTAGTTGTTTCCTTTCGGTTTCCAATTGTCCAAGTGTCCAAGTGGGAATTCTCCATGAAGTATACATGTGTAAGGATATGGATTGTAAGAAGATAAAAGACACATCAAATGCCAAGTATATCAACCGCCAAGTAAATCTCCAAGCACTCGACAATGCCATTCAAGGAGATAGCACACACATGGAGAGAATTGCCAAATTTGAAAATGCCCAGTGATGACAGCCTTTCATTTTTCTTTTTATTTGTAAAGGGGAGATTGCATGCCTTCCCTGTCAGAAATTTTCTTCGTGGAATTTCCTATTGTCGTTCTCATCGAGTTCTTCATCGTGTTTCAAAAACCACAAAATTTTCTTATTGATCACAAAACCAATGCTTGAAATTTGTTGACTTTGGACTTGCAAAGGAATTTGGAATTCCAGTGAGGACCTTTACTCATGAGGTGATTACATTGTGGTACCATGCACCAGAGATATTTCTTGGGTCTTGAAATTGTTCAACTCATGTTGATGTTTGGTCTGTAAGGTGTATCTTTGTAGAAATGGTGAATCAACAACCACTTTTCCCAGGAATCTGAGAGATTGATGAAATCTTTAAGATATTTAGAGTATTGAGGACACTAAATAAAGAAACATGGCCAGGAGACACTTCTCTGCCATACTTCAAGTCATCCTTTCCAAAGTGGTCGACCAAGGATTTGGCAATTGTGGTTCCAGGTCTTGAGCTAGCAGGAATTGACCTTCTATCGAAAATGTTGTGCTTGGATCCCAGTAGACACATCACTGCTCATAGTACTATGGAGAATGAGTATTACAAAGATCTAGGTTTTGTACCCTGACATGTATATTAGCTATGGGGATAAGAATATTATTGGATTGTATCTTGCATCTACTCACTAGTGAATGTGCAATGATGAGTACATATGGAAAAATATTAGTCAAGAGGATCAAATCCAATATATTTAGGTAGTTCTACAATATTCAAAATACATCATGGTAGCCATAAGGAAAAGTATCTCAGATTTCAAGCATCTCCAACTTAACAAGTTGCAAATATTCAGGAATTTGAAGGTACAGGTGGCAGCTTGACTCAAGATCCAATTTTTTCAGAGATTTAATCAGTGATTGTAGATAAATCCAAATTAAAATGGAAAACACTTGGAAGCAGAGGATCGATGGAAAACACTTGGTATCCTTTGCCAAGTAATTTTAAATCATACGAGTTATTTCCTATAGTAGTTTCATTGTTCTATTTAGTTTGTAATTCTTGATAAGTTTATTTCCTAAAATCTAGGATAGTTAGGGAAATTTTATTGTTATTTAAGCAAAGCTTTGTAATAGTTAGAGGGGGGGAACAACTCGAGAGCCTTTTTGGGCTGGGTTTTTAATGTCAATTTCTTTCAGCGAAATACATGAAAAAATAAAAGAAAATTTAAACCTTGTTGAGTTAAATCTTGTTTTTCCCTGCATTTTGTTTCTCATGTTGTCATTAATATTATTTCTACCTCTCATTCATTTATTCATCTTGTATAGGTTACAATTCAATAAAACTTCAGTTGTGGATAATTAAAAGAATTCCTTCAAGTGTAGTTTTTCCTTTGTTTTGCTATGAGCAAAAAACGACCTGCATCTTAATTGTTTTGCCTAATTTACAAGTTTTATTTTTTCATAGTTTTTCCTCTGTCTTTCTATGAGTGAGACAATACCTGTGTCCAGATATTTGAAATCATTGTCATTCTTCTACTGAAAGGAAGACCATATTTGTCAGAATTGGATACCTGGTTCTTCATTTTTTAGTTTTGTTTTTCCACATCTTCTATCCACACTTATGATCTAAAGGATTTATCAAATGAGGTCATTCCTCTTTATTTCTGATTTGTAATTATTGAAAGTCTCTTTCAGACCTAGTCCTAGAAGCCTTAAATAATTGGTCAATCGACAATTATTATTTTCTTCAAAATGTGTTAAGGCTTGGCTCTATTACATCCTAGAGTCAACTCTTGCAACAACACCTCCAACATTTTTCAATGCACAAGAAAACTACTTCATACACCAAGTTGAGGAGATTGAAATTTGTGGACCTGTACATGCAAGGTCAATGTGGATGGTGGAGAGGCACTTGAAATCATGGAAGGCTTTAGTTCGACAAAGAACACTTCGTAAGGGTTCTATGGTGGACGGATATATGGTATATCAATCCATGGTGTATATTAGTCAGTATCTTCCTAAATTAAAAACACCAACTATGCATGTAGTGGATCGCATTTGGGATCTGAACTCCATAAGAAAATTTGAACATGAGGAGCACTTGTTGGGGAAAGTTAGAATGAAAAAAATGAGAGGTAATAAATTAATAATTGTGGAGATTTATATAATTAATACATATAATTTTTCATTTTTCGTGTATATGATCATACTCATTAATATATTAATATCTTTTATTTCATAAATTATTAATATTTACCATGGACATTATAACTAATATTTAATATTGGTGAATTATAATGATATTTTGATTCAGTTGCTCAAGATTGGGATGCACTGCATTTATACATTGCAAACAATCTTGAATGGATGAATGTATGGATTGAAATAAACAACATCATGGTGGTAGGTTATCATAGCAATGACTATCTGAATTGGTTAGAGAAGCTCGTCGTAACGGAGATGTGAATCTTACGCAAAGGGAAAATGATTTAGCATATGGTTTGAAAGATTGACAACAAAGCAAATTCACCCATTTTATTTAGTTATTTTATATTATATTAATGTGACTACATGTGTACTGTCTTTTTCAGATACTTTCTAAGCTATACAAATTATATTTTAATTTATTAATTGATAATCCATCCTTTACATATATGGTATATTGTAGTTGAAACACCACAAGACTATGTGGTGCAATGGTCGTAAATGTTGCATCAAACAGTTGGATGAAACCAAGAAAACTTATGATAGTGGGATAACTACAGTATTCCACGTCAGTAATTTTCCTCTAGGAGTGATAGACATCCCCAAGAATCTGAAAATAGATACTATGGGTATTTGAATGATATACTTGAGTGTGACTTTAATTCCTTCAAATTAGTTTTGTTCGAAGTCAAATGGTATAGGTTATGAATGCATGAACATGATGAGGAAATAACTATTATTCATCATTCCAACGAATTTCCGATGATTAAAAAAATGGTGCTTGAAAGAGGACATGATCACTATGTTTTTCCAACCCAATGTGAACGAGACTTTTACTAAAATGTTCTAGGTGAGAGGGATTGGTCATTGTTTCTTAGATATGATCCAAGAGGAAGACCAGTTAAGTATACTCATGTACAAGAAGAAGATGATATTGAAGAAGAAGATGATTCACCAGATTAGACAGAGATGGAAGATCAGGCAGGGTCGACAGACGAAGAAAATGAAGAATATCATGATCCAGACGTAGGAGACAATATTGCAGTTCTTGATGATGATGTTGATGAAAATATGCTCGAAAATGAAATTGATGACGATGATGATATCGTCAATCCTTTCAACACCATTTCTGCATAGGATGATGGTACATATGTTTAGTTCAATGAAGAAGAAGATACATAATAAGGATGATATAGAGGTTGATTTGGATCAAGTACATGACTAATCATTTTAATTTATTCTCTTAAAATAATTTACTTATGTCATGGTTTAATTACATGTTTTTAAGTTTTATGCGACATCTTTATATCTTATGTTACATGTTGTTTAATTATTATGTGAAACCTGAAAATAGTCACCAATATAATAGAGTATGTGGTAAACTAAAAATATCATTTACAAACACACAATTTCATTTACCTTCATTAATTTATTTTTTTGTAGTTTCTATATTGCATGAATTTTACAGGTAGGTTGCTTTTGATTATTTTCTATTTTATAGATTGGGTATTGGGGAATTGAGAGTGAGGAGATGGGGAAGAGAGGGGAGGGGTCATATGACCTTATACCTTTAGGTGGTTTTCCTTGTTCAGTAGAGGATAAATTATTCTTGAAACCAAGAGAAGCTCATTCAGTTTTATACCATCATAATCGTAGATGTCATCATTGTTGTCATAGTATTGCATCAACAAAGTTTCGATGAACATGTTTGTCATTTCTATAGAATCTTTGTTGAAATTGTTTGAAAACATGGGACTTTGGCCCATGACTTATGAATAATGTATGTGTGTCATAGTTGTGATGAAAAATGGGACTTTGCATTCACATGGGCAACAATGACCTGCGAATGGGGCCAACGTTGATATTTTTTCAAACTGTTTTTGTATGCACTAAAATTTGACATGGATAGACTATCTACATGCCTTAACCATATGGGAGGGTTTCTACACTCAAATTTGACTCACACACCCACATTGTTTCATCATCAATTCATCATGTAAACCAAAAACCCTATATTTATTTCAGATTAGTGCACAAATTGGTTGACACAAGTTTTAAGTTTGCATCAGACTTTCTTCATTTTTCTTTCAGGTTCTACATTGTATATTATACATTAATGTACGTGTGCGATAGTTGTGATGCAAAATCCTTCTTTTTTTGTTGATTGTTTAATCAACACAATAAATATTGGTCCTTATAGTTCTAGATGCAGGAAAATGTGCATTGTCGACTGAATTTTAAAAAGAACAACGAAAAGACATTGTACTATGACTAGACATGGGAAACAGTGACCTACGAATGGGGCCAACATTGAAATTTTTTCAAATTGTTTATGTATGCACTGAAATTTGACATGGATAAACTATTTGCATGCCTTAACGATATGGGTGGGTTTCTAGACTCAAATTTGACTCATACTACACCCATTTATTTCAATCATCAATTCATTATGTAAACCATAAACCCTATATTTCTTTCAAATCGGTTGACACAAGTTTTAAGTTTGCATCAACCTTTCTTCATTTTTCCTCCAGGTTCTACATTGTATATTATACATTAATGTACTTGTGTCATAGTTGTGATGAAAAATCCATGCTTTTTCGTTCATTGTTTAATCAACACAATAAAAATATGTCCTTGCAGTACTAGATGCAGGAACGTGTGTACTATCGAATGAATTTTAAAAGGAAAAACGAAAAGACAATATTGTACTAGGAATAGATATGGGCAACAGTGACCTCTGAATGGGGCCATGATTGAAATTTTTTCAAATTGTTTTTGTATGAACTAAAATTTGACATGGATAGACTATTTGCATGCCTTAACGATATGGGAGGGTTTCTGGACTCAAATTTCACTCATAGTTCACCCACTTGTTTCCATCATCAATTCGTGATGTAGACCATAAACCTTATATTTCTTTCAAATTAGTGCACAAATTGGTTAACACAACATTTAAGTTTACATCAGCCTTCATTTTTCTTTCAGGTTCTACATTTTTTATTATACATTAATGTATGTCTGTCATAGTTGTGATGAAAAATCCCTCTTTTTTTGTTCATTGTTTAATCAACACAATAAAAAAATGTCCTTGCAGTACTAGATGCAAGAACATGTGTACTGTCAAATGAATTTTAAAAGTAACAATGAAAATACATTATACAAGGACCAGACATGGGAAATAGTGACTTACGAATGGGGCCAACGATGAAAGTTTTTCAAATTGTTTATGTATGCACTGAAATTTGACATGGATAGACTATTTGCATGCCTTAACTATATGGGAGGGTTTCTGGACTCACTTTTGAATCATAGTACACCCACTTGTTTCTATCATCAATTCATCATGTAAACCATGAACCCTATATTTCTTTCAAATTAGTGCACAAATTGGTTTATACAAGTTTTAAGTTTGTATCAGTCTTTCTTCATTTTTGTTTCAGTTTCTACATTGTATATTATATAGTAATGTATTTGTGTCATAGTTATGATGAAAAATCTGTTAAGCCCTAATATTGGCTCATTACCCCTAAATTGGGGCATATTACATTAGTAATGTTATTTTATTTATGTCAGCTTTATTCCATTAGTTGTAATTATACCTCCTAGTCTCCTATATATACCAAGGAGACATTTTCATTTGGAATCATCTTGGAATTGTACATTTATGTGGGCATAAGGAAGTTTCCCCCTTGAAGAGGCTTATTATCTGAATTTATATCTTTTTCAAGGCGTTGAATACTTATTTTGAGGTTTTTCTATGCTATATTGATATTTGGTTCTTAACATATGTTATCAGAGCTCAAGGTATTGGGGTTTCGCTGCTACATATGAGACACCTTGGCATTTTCACTATAAATTGTTTTCTGCAATGTTTCAGAAGGAACATCTTGGAGGATAGTTATTAGATGAATCAAGGTATGTTGGGTTAAAATTTTATCTCCTTGGGCCATATAATTTTGGAGATACAACCGGGTTCTAGAATCATCTTGAACTGAGTCATTGTGGAATTTTCGCTATAAAAATTTTCTGTAACGTTTCAAACCCTGAACTTCAGAGGATAGTCATAGAAATTAGTAAGGTAATTGTGTTAAATTTTTTATCTTATGGGTCGTCTTACATTTGTATATACACCCTGTGGAAGATATGGTATCTGACTAGTCCTATTGACTAGTCTCAAGAAGGTGTTCCAGGTAAAATAATCATAACTTCTTCCTAGAGTATCCAAATTGAGTGAGACTGGTTGCATTGGATAGTGGACATTTTGTAGTATTTCTGGTACAAGTTTCATAATTTTATATCAATTATTTTGTGTGGGGCATTATAGGTGACATCTCCTAGAAAGGCCAAAAATCAACAAGTTGTGGGGAAGTTACCACAAATTCTACTTGGCACATACAATTTTGATTAGACCAGTGGAATTGTAGAGAAGAAATATCAAAGAACTACAAAAAATAAATTTTCATACCCAGAAGGGTCGAAACTTTGGAGATACAATAGAATAAATATTTTCTAGCAGAACCACCTCAAAATCAAGGTTCAAAAGTGATACTTGGCCAACATGCCACCCAGAAAGGGAACTTCTACACCAAATAAGCCTCCATATAATCCTACATGGACTCTTCATTAAGGTGAAGAAATGCGTAGGGACATAAATTATTTACAAAAGAAGACAATAACAAAAGATGAACTACAAGAGATGATGGAGGGTTTAAAAGGGGAGATCATGGAAGGATTGAAAAATTTCATAATAGAGAGGACACCTGAATGTGAAAATGTATCCCATGAAATTCATGATGAGGAAACAAGGAACATGAATCAAGAATAGAGAAATTACAACTTTGGGTTGAAGACCAACCACATTCCTAACATCGATATGAGGAAGTTTGATGGCAAGGACCCAATCACATGGATACTTCAGATGGAGAAATTCTTTGATCTACATAATGTGCCACATACACAAAAGGTACGAATTGCTTATTTATATTTAGAACCCAATCAATTTGTATGGTA
>ML777181.1:592901-643656 GCA_009831015.1 Picea engelmannii
GATTGGGAAAATTGTGTTGATGAGAGAAAAAGCACCAGTGGAGGAGCATTCTTCTTGGGTAACTCCTTAGTAGCCTGGCTTAGTAAAAAGTAAGGTTCCATTTATTTATCAACCACAGAGGCAGAGTACATTGCTGCTGCTACGTGTTGCACACAGGTATTATGGATGATTCAGACACTTGCAGACTTAGAGGTAAAATATACTGCACCGATCCCAATTCATTGTGATAACACAAGTGCCATCAGTGTGTCTACAAATCATGTCCTCCACTCCAAGACAAAACATATTCCCATAAAATTTCATTTTCTGAGAGAGCAGGTCACCAATAAGATTGTCCAGGTCCATTACATTCCCACTACAGAACAAATTGCAGACATCTTTACTAATCCCCTAGCCAAGACATCGTTTGAATATCTTAGACAGAAGTTGGGTGTCATTTCGTTTCACACCTAAAATATTCCATCTTGTTAGGGGGATATTTGTATTGTTTGATTATCTAATGCCTCCTAAAATTACTGCAATAGCTCAGGGGGAGCATGTCTCTTCTTTGACATTGATGTCAAAGGGGGAGAAAAGAATTTGGGTGCCTTAGTTTCCATCAATGCCAAAGGGGGAGATTGTTGGCAAATGCTTAATAGGTAGTGTAAGCTTGTCATTGATGGCAAGTACAACAGTGAATATGGCAGGATCAGAGTGTGCATCGATAGACAAACATGAACAATGTAGGCTCAGGAGGAATTAGCGCAGAGTCGAAATTATTCCAAGTAAAAGGGATGTGTAAGCTTGGAGGAGAAGCGTCGTTGATCATTGAATCCCATCCAAAATTCCCGACAGCATGAGGGCCGTCATATCTGAATAAAATCAAGAAGAGCATGCGCGAAAGAGGAGGATCGATCTCAGGCGTTAGATCCGAGCGTAGGGTCTGACCACTATTGGATCGAAGAGAACTTGCACGGTCTTTAAACTGCAAGGAGAAGTGGGTGTAATCACAATATGAAAATTCGCGATGAAATCCGATCCGTCAAATTAAACTTTGATCTGGATCGTTAATTCCAGTCACTGTCGGAGTATCGGGGATCGGGACCTTGAAATGTTAAAATCATTTGACAACAAGAACCCCGAAATCGTGATATGCGATTTCGCGATTTAATCGCAGCCGTTAAGATAAGAAGTGATCTGGACCGTTGATTTAACTTCTTATCGGAGTTTCGGGGATCGCGAACTCAAGAGGCAAAGAACTCAATGCATCAAGAATATCGATTTCAGGATATACGAAATCACGATTGAATCTGGACCGTCAGATCAAGAAATAACCTGGACCGTTGATCATAGCTCGTTTCAGAGTTTTGCGAATCACGATATCAAAGTGACAAAAACATTTGACAACAGAAATGTCGAAATCGCGATATGCGATATCGCGACGTATTTGCAACCGTCAGATCAAGAAGTGATCTGGACCGTTGATCTGAATTCTTCACGGGGTTTCATGGATCGGGATTTTGAAGTGACAAGAACATTCACCACAGGAATGTCGATTTCGCGATATGAGAAATTGCGATGCAATCGTAGCCGTAGAATCAAGCTCAGATCTAGACCGTTGATCTAACTCCATATCGGAGTTTCGGGGATCGCAACTTGGAGATGTCAAAGAAACAATGCAACAAGAATGCCGATTTCGCGATATGCGAAATTGCGATGCAATTGCAGCCGTAGAATCAAGCTCTGATCAGGACCGTTGATCCCATGCCATTACGAGGTATCGGGGATCGTGACTTGGAAATTTGAGATGCCACATCTCCAGATCCACGAAACGCAAATTCGCGAAAAACGCCTTTTGCATAGGCGCTTGGTTATGACCATAGTCACATTGGGGAAGGAGCTAGTGTAGAAAGATTAATAAAATACATCCAACGGTGCAAATAAACCTGAAGGAGATTGGAGGGCTACCGTAGCACGATATAGTATAACTTCTAGAAACCACTGATGGTTCCAATCAGAGGACTTGAAGACACATGGGATGATTGACGGAGAAGGTAAAGAGACACTAGGAATCTTCAAGAGGAATGAAGATGTTCGTGATGGTGATGGACAGCTGGATGGGCATTGAGGCCTGTAACTGAAACAGAGAAGGTGAGCTCGACTGTCACAGAGAAGATGAAGAGTCTCAACTTCCAGAGAGGCTGAGGAATCTCATCATAACACCCAGTGATGTTGAACGCGTGGGAAAACAGCCAGAGAAGCTGAAGAGTCACGATGATGATCACGCAGAACACTTGAGATGTGGAGGAGATGAGTGTGGGATGAGCATGCATAGGAATGGACAATATTGCATGCACCAGATGCACAGAAGCTACATATACACAGGACAAAGAAGAGAAGGGGTTGTTGTTGCTATAGAAGTTTGTTGTGATTGTTGTTGGTGAAGGTGATTCATGTGTGAAGAAGGAAGAGAGTGCAGTAGCTGAACAACACAGAAGTGGAACTGTGCAGTGAATGGACATGGTGCACAGAGCATAAATAGCAAAAGAACAGACAGAGCAAGTGATGTGATAAGAAAGGAAATGAGGCAGACAGAACAACGAAATGTAGCATAATAGTGATAAGTCTGGTAAGCCACTATTGAACATCATATCACTGTAATAAATTTCAGTAGCAAAGATTTATATTTCAGGGTGGTTGGGAGGAGCTAGGGAGGACTGGTGTCCTCAAAGGTTCAGGTGGGTGCTTGAACACGGAGAGTTGGTGCTTCCTTCTAGTGGGTGCTAGAGAAAACAGAGAGTTGGTGCTCTCAGCAAGTTGCATCTTGCAAAACTGAGGTTATAGCCTCATTATGAGTTGGTGCTCATATGTATGATATTGTAAAGATTGTAACCATTACTTATCATATAAAGAAAAAGAGGTTTTTACCCTGCATGGGTTTCCTTAGGAAATATCTGTCTCTGTGTTTCTCACATATGTGAATGATGCTGAAAGTACCATTGTTTATTTCCATACATTATTGTGATCATCATTTAGTGTCTCTATAAAGAGTTTAAAAGAACCATAAATGTTTAAGCACAAAAACAACTGATTCACCCCCCCCCCTCTCAGTTGTCTAACATTATTTTCTTGTTTGGGTACTCAATTGGCTCATAACTCATCCTATCATCCTCAATCTGATGGAAAACCCGATATAGTGAACAAATGTTTGGAACACTACCTTCGTTGCTTTGTCTCTGATAAACAAACACAATGGTTCAAATGGTTACCCTTGGCAGAATGGTGGTATAACACTTCCTTTCATACTGCAACAAAAATGACACCATTTATGGAACTCTATGGATACCACCCTCCTTCCATCGCTTCTTCTCTAAAATAAAAATATAAGGTTCAAGTAGTGGAAGATCATATCGAGCATCAACAAAAATTTCTCCAAATCTTAAAGGACAACATGACCATGGAACATAATCGCATGAAACAACAAGAAGATCAACATCGTAGTGAAAGAAGTTTTGAAGTAAGGGATTGGGTGTTTTTAAAACTACAACCATACAAACAGATTTCCCTCAAGCAAGCCAAAAATGATAAAAAATTATCACCAAAGTACTATGGCCCTTATAAGGTGTTGCAAAATATTGGTACTATGGCATACAAATTGGAGTTTCCTGCATCTTCACGAGTACACCCAGTTTTCCATGTTTCATTCCTAAAGAATTTTATAGGCAACAAGATCCCAATTCAAACTATATTTCCAGAACTTGACGAGGAAGGAAAAATCATATTAGATCCTGAAGCCATCAATGACATAAGAGTTTGCCAACTGAGGAATAGATCCATTTCCGAGTATCTCATTAAATGGAGGAAACTACCGGCTGAAGATTCCACTTGGGAAGATGAGTCTTTTATATAGAAGCATCCAGAGTTACTCAAGCATTGTGAACAACACTTGTCTCAAGGGGAGGGGCATGTTAAGCCCTAATATTGGCTCATTATCCCTTAATTGGGGCATATTACATTAGCAATGTTATTTTATTTATGTCGGCTTTATTCCATTAGTTGTAATTATACCTCCTAGTCTCCTATATATACCAAGGAGACATTTTCATTTGGAATCATCTTGGAATTGTATATTTATGTGGGCATAAGGAGGTTTCCCCATTGAAAAATATTATTATCTAACTTTCTCTCTTTTTCAAGGCATTGAGTACTGATTCTGAGGTTTTTCTATGCTATATTGATATTTGGTTCTTAACAAAATCCCTCTTTTTTCATTGATTTTTTAATCAAAAAAATAAAAATATGTCCTTGCAGTACTAGATGCGGGAACGTGTGTACTGTCGAACGAATTTTAAAAGGAACAACAAAAATACATTGTATTAGGACTATATAGGGGCAACAGTGACTTGTGAATGGGGCCAATGTCAAAAATTTTCAAACTATTTATGTATGCACTGAAATTAGACATGGATAGACTATTCGCATGCCTTAACGATATGGGAGGGTTTCTAGACTCAAATTTTAATAATAGTACACCCACTTGTTTCCATCATCAATTCATCATGTAAACCATAAACCCTATATTTCTTTCAAATTAGTGCACAAATTGGTTGACAGAAGTTTTAAGTTTGCATCAACCTTTCTTCATTTTTCTTTTAGTTTCTACATTGTATATTATACAATAATGTATGTGTGTCATAGTTATGATGAAAAATCCCTCTTTTTGCATTCATTGTTTAATCAACAAAATAAAAATATGTCCTTGCAATATGACATGCGGGAACGTGTGTACTATCGAACGAATTTTAAAAGCAACAACGAAAATACATTGTACTAGGACTAGGCATGGGAAACAGTGACCTACGAATGGGGCCAATGTTGAAATTTTTTCAAATTGTTTATGTATGCAATGAAATTTGACATGGATAGCCTATTCACATACCTTAATGATATGGGAGGATTTCTAAACTCAAATTTTACTCACAATACACCCACTTGTTTCCATCATCAATTCATCATGTAAACCATAAACCCTATATTTCTTTAAAATTAGTGCACAAATTGGTCGACACGAGTTTTAAGTTTGCATCATCCTTTCTTCATTTTTATTTCAGGTTGTACATTGTATATTATATATTAATGTATGTGTGTCATAGTTGTGATGAAAAATCCCACTTTTTTCATTCGTTGTTTAATCACCACAATAAAAATATGTCATTGCAGTACTAGAGTCAGGAACATGTGTACTGTCGAACGAAATTTAAAAGTAACAACTAAAAGACAATATTGTACTAGGACTAGACATGGGCAACAATGACCTGCGAATGGGGCAACGTTGAAATTTTTTCAAATTGTTTCTGTATGCACTGAAATTTGACATGGATAGACTATTTGCATGCCTTAACGATATTGAAGGGTTTCTGGACTGAAATTTGACTCACAATACACCCACTTGTTTCCATCATCAATTCATCATGTAAACAATAAACCCTATATTTCTTTCGAATTAGTGCACAAATTAGTTGACACAAGTTTTAGTTTGCATCAACCTTTATTTATTTTTCTTTTAGGTTCTACATTGTATATTATACATTAATGTATGTGTGTCATAGTTGTGATGAAAAATCCCTTTTTTTTCGTTCATTGTTTAATCAACAAAATAAAAATATGACTTGCAGTACTAGATGTGGGAACGTATGTACCGTCGAATGAATTTTAAAAGGAACAACAAAAATACATTGTACTAGGACTAGACATGGGAAACATTGACCTGTGAATGGGGCCAATGTTGAAATTTTTTCAAACTTTTTATGTATGCACTAAAATCTGACATGGATAGACTATTCGCATGCCTTAACGATATGGGAGGGTTTCTAGACTCAAATGTGACTCACAGTACACCCACTTGTTTCCATTATCATTTCATCATGTAAACCATAAATCCTATATTTCTTTCAAATTAGTGCACAAATTGGTTGACACAAGTTTTAAGTTTGCATCAACATTTCTTTATTTTTCTTTCAAGTTTTACATTGTATATTATACATTAATGTATGTGTGTCATAGTTGTGATGAAAAAACCCTTTTTTCTTGTTCATTGTTTAATCAACACAATAAAAATATGTCCTTGAAGTACTAGATTCAAGAATGTGTGTATTGTCGAACGAATTTTAAAATGAACAACGAAAAGGAAATATTGTACTAGGAATAGACATGGGCAGCAGTGACCTCGGAATGGGGCCAACGTTGAATTTTTTTCAAATTGTTTTTGTATGCACTAAAATTTGACATGGATAGACCATTTGCATGCCTTAATGATATGGGAGGGTTTGTGGACTAAAATTTGACTCACAATACACCCACTTTTTTCCATCATCAATTCATCATGTAAACCATAAACCCTATATTTCTTTCAAATTAGTGCACAAATTGGTTGACACAAGTTTTAGTTTTCATCAACCATTCTTCATTTTTCTTTTAGGTTCTACATTGTATATTATACATTAACGTATGTGTGTCATTGTTGTCATGAAAAATACCTCTTTTTTTTTTCATTATTTAATTAACAAAATTAAAAGATGTCCTTGCAGTACTAGATTTGGGAACGTGTGTACTGTTGAATGAATTTTAGAAGGAACAACAAAAATATTTTGTACTAGGACTAGACATGGGAAATAGTGACCTACGAATGGGGCCAACGTTGAAATTTTTTCAAACTATTCATCTATTGATCTAGGTGAATATCCCTGGCCACCCACCTTTTCCAACCAGCTCAAAATAGTTTTCTGGCAATTTTGGCAATTTACTCTTTTTAGCAGTTTTAACTTATAGGGCCATTTTGAGGGCCTAAATGAAGTTTTTTAGGGATCGAGCTTCTCAAATATATATTAAGGAATGATTTATCCCCTTAAATGAATCTCCTCCATGATTCCTTTCCAACGAGCTATTGTGCACCCCAAACAAAGATCGTATGCCAAAGTTATGTCCCCGGGAAGTTGATACACCAAACTACCCAAAACGGGTCCACAAAACTGGAGGCTTTTCATCTTCCAGGGTTAGGGTTTTGAATTTTATTTATGATAAAAAGGACATTGGAGCCTCATTTTAAAATAATAATCTTGCGAATGCGAGTAGCTGACACATCTCTTCTTAGAGATAAATTGCCACCATTCTAGCGAGTCTTTCACTCTGTATTTTTACAGTCTTTGTACATTTTCCCTCATTAATAGAAAATTGTGTATTACTATATCTATTGTGTTTATGGTTTCATCTCTGATACATTTATGTTATATTATTGGATATCCGAGATATCTCTATACATTTACTTATTATATCTCCACTCTCATTTCATGCCGAGAATAATTGGCATCATGTATGCATTGAAATTTGACATGGATAGACTATTTGCATGCCTTAAGTACATGGGAGGGTTTTTGGACTCAAATTTGACTCACAGTACACCCACTTGTTTCCATCATCAATTCATCATGTAAACCATAAACACTATATTTCTTTCAAATTAGTGCACAAATTGGTTGACACAAGTTTTAAGTTTGCATCGTCCTTTCTTCATTTTTCTTTCAGTTTATACATTGTATATTATACATTAATGTATGTGTGTCATAGTTGTGATGAAAAATCCCTCTTTTTTCGTTCCTTATTTAACCAACACAATAAAAATTTGTCCTCATAACTAGATGCGATAATGTGTGTATTGTCGAATGAATTTAAAAGGGAACAACGAAAAGACATTGTACTAGGACTAGACATGTGCAACAGTGACCTATGAATGGGGCAACGTTGAAATTTTTTCAAACTATTTATGTATGCACTGAAATTTGACATGGATAAACTATTTGCATGCATTAACGATATGCAAGGATTTATGGACTCAAATTTGACTCACAATACACCCCCTTGTTTCCATCATCAATTCATCATGTAAATCATAAACCCAAAATTTCTTTCAAATTAGTTCACAAATTGGTTGACATAAGTTTTAAGTTCGCATCAGCCTTTAATAATTTTTCTTTAAAGTTCTACATTTTATATAACACATTAATGTATGTGTGTCATAGTTGTGATGAAAAATCCCTCTTTTTTTGTTCATTTTTTAATCGACACAATAAAAATATGTCCTTGCAGTACTATATGATGGAATGTGTGTAATTCCGAATGAATTTTAAAAGGAACAATGAAATTACAATATTGTACTAGGACTAGACATGGGAAATAGTGACCTGTGAATGGGGCCAACATTGAAAGCTTTTCAAACTATTTCTATATGCACTGAAATTTGACATGGATAGACTATCCGCGTGCCTTAAATATATGGTAGGGTTCGTGGACTCAAATTTGATTCACAGTACACCCACTTGTTTCCATCATCAATTCATCATGTAAACCATAAACCCTATATTTCTTTCAAATTAGTCCACAAATTGGTTGACACAAGTTTTAAGTTTTCATCAGTCATTCTTCATTTTACTTTCAATTTCTACATTGTATATTATACAGTAATGTATGTGTGTCATAGTTGTGATGAAAAATACCTCTTTTTTCGTTCATTATTTAATCAACAAAATAAAATTTTGTCTTTGCAGTACTAGATGCGGGAACGTGTGTACTGTCGAATGAATTTTAAAAAGAACAACAAAAATTCAGTGTACTAGGACTAGACATGGGAAACAATAACCTTCAAATGGGGCCAACATTGAAATTGTTTCAAACTGTTTATGTATACACTAAAATTAGACATGGATAGACTATTTTCATGCCTTAACGATATGGTAGGGTTTTTGGACTCAAATTTGACTCACAGTACACCCACTTGTTTACATCATCAATTCATCATGTAAACCATAAACCTTATATTTCTTTCAAATTAGTGCACAAATTGGTTGACACATGTTTTAAGTTTGCATCAACCTTTCTTCATTTTTCTTTCAGGTTCTACAATGTATATTATACATGAATGTATGTGTGTGATAGTTGTGATGAAAAATCCCTCCTTTTCATTCACTGTTTAGTCAACACAATACAAATATGTCCTTGCAGTACCAGATTAGGGAAAGTGTGTATTGTTGAACGAATTTTAAAAGGAACAACTAAAAGACAATATTGTACTAGGAATAGACATGGGGAACAATGACCTGGGAATGGGGCCAAGGTTGAAATTATTTCAAATTGTTTATGTATGCACTGAAATTTGACATGGATTGACTATTCACATGCCTTAACAATATGGGAGGGTTTCCAGACTCAAATTTGACTCACAATACATCCACTTGTTTCGATCATCAATTCATCATGTAAACCATAAACCCTATATTTCTTTCAAATTAATGCACAAATTGGTTGACACAAGTTTTAAGTTTTCATCAGCCTTTCTTTAGTTTTCTTTTAGGTTATGCATTGTATATTATACATTAATATATGTGTGTCATAGTTCTGATGAAAAATCCCTCTTTTTTCGTTCATTGTTTAATCAACAGAAGAAAAATATGTCCTTGTGCTACTAGATGCGGGAACGTGTTCACTGTCGAATGAATTTTAAAAGGAACAACGAAGATACATTGTACTAGGACTAGACATTTGCAATAATGTTTTTCAAACTGTTTCTGTATGGCCTGAAATTTAAAATGGATAGACTATTCGCATGCCTTAACTATATGGGAGGGTTTCTGGAATCAATTTAGACTCACAGTACACCCACTTGTTTCCATCATCAATTCATCATGTAAAACATACACCCTATATTTCTTTCAAATTAGTGCACAAATTGGTTGACACATGTTTTATGTTTTCATTAGGCTTTCTTCATTTTTCTTTCAGGTTCTACATTATATATTATACATTAATGTATGTGTGTCATAGTTGTGATGACAAATCCCTCTTTGTGCGTTCATTGTTTAATCAACAACAAAAAAAATGTGTTCTTGTAGTACTAGATGTGCGGACGTGTGTGTTGTCAAACGAATTTTAAAAGGAACAACGAAAAGACATTTTACTAGGACTAGACATGGGCAACAGTGACCTACGAATGGGACCAACTTTGAAATGTTTTGAAACTGTTTCTGTATGCACTGAAATCTGACATGGATAGACTATTCGCATGCCTTAATGATATGGTAGAGTTTCTGAGCTCAAATTTGACTCACAATACACCCACTTGTTTCCATCATCAATTCATCATGTAAACCGTAAACCCTAAATTTCTTTCGAATTAGTGCACAAATTGGTTGACACAAGTCTTAATTTTGCATCAACCTTTCTTCATTTTTATTTAAGGTTCTACATAATATATGTGTGTCATAGTTTTGATGAACAATCCCTTTTTCTTCGTTCATTGTTTAATCAACACAATAAAAATATGTCCTTGCAGTACTAGATGTAGGAATGTGTGTACTGTCAAATGAATTTTAAAAGGAACAACAAAAGGACAACATTGTACTAGGACTAGACTTGGGAAACAATGACCTGTGAATGGAGCCAACATTGAAATTTTTTCAAATTGTTTTTGTATGCACTAAAATTTGACATGGATAGACTATTCGCATGCCTTAACGCTATGGGAGGGTTACTTGACTCAAATTTGAATCACAGTACACCCACTTATTTCCATCATCAATTCATCATCTAAACCATAAACCCTATATTTATTTCAAATTAGTACACAAATTGGTTGACACAAGTTTTAAGTTTGCATCAGTCTTTCTTCATTTTTCTTTTAGGTTCTACATTGTATCTTATACATTAATGTATGTGTATCATATTTGTGATGAAAGATCCCTCTTTTTTCGTTCATTGTTTAATAAACACAATACAAATATGTCCTTGAGGTACTAGATGCGGGAACATGTGTACTGTCGAACGAATTTTAAAAGGAACAATGAAGATACATTGTACTAAAACTAGACATTTGAAATAAAAAATTTCAAACTGTTTTTGTATGGCCTGAAATTTGACATGGATAGACTATTTGCATGCCTTAACTATATGGGAGGGTTTTTGGACTCAATTTTGACTCACAATACACCCACTTGTTTCCATCATCAATTCATCATGTAAACCATACACAATATATTTCTTTCAAATTAGTGCACAAATTGGGTGACACAAGTTTTAAGGTTCCATCAGCCTTTCTTCATTTTTCTTTTAGGTTCTACATTATATATTATACATTAATGTATGTGTGTCATAGCTGTGATGAACAATCCCTCTTTTTTCGGTCAATATTTAATCAACACAATAAAAATATGTCCTTGCAGTACTAGATGCAGGAACATGTCTACTATCCAATGAATTTTAAAAGGAACAACAAAAAGACAACATTGTACTAGGACTAGACTTGGGAAACAATGACCTGTGAATGGGGCCAACATTGAAATTTTTTCAAATTGTTTCTGTATGCACTAAAATATGACACGGATAGACTATTCACATCCCTTAACGATATGGGAGGGTTTCTGGACTCAAATTTTAATCACAGTACACCCACTTGTTTCCATCATCAATTCATCATGTAAACCATAAACCCTATATTTCTTTCAAATTAGTTCACAAATTGGTTGATACAAGTTTTAAGTTTGCATCAGTCTTTTTTCATTTTTATTTTAGGTTCTACATTGTATCTTATACATTGATGTATGTGTGTCATATTTGTGATGAAAAATCCCTCTTTTTCGTTCATTGTTTAATCAACACGATAAAAAAATGTCATTTCATTACTAGATGCAGGAACATGTGTATTGTCGAATGAATTTTAAAAGGAACAATGAAAATACATTGTACTAGGAGTACTAGACATGGGAAATAGTGACTTGTGAATGGGCCCAATGTTGAAATTTTTTCAAACTATTTTTGTATGCACTGAAGTTTGACATGGATAGACTATTCACATGCCTTAACGATATGGGAGGGTTTCTTGACACAAATTTTACTCACACACCCATTTGTTTCCATCATCAATTCATCATGTAAACCATAAACCCAATATTTCTTTCTAATTAGTGCACAAATTGGTTGACACAATTTTTAAGTTTGCATCAGTCTTTCCTCATTTTTCTTTCAAGTTCTACATTATATATTATACATTAATGTATCTATGTCATAGTTGTGATGAAAAATCCCTCTTTTTCCATTCAATATTTAATCAACACAATAAAAATGTGTCCTTGCAGTACTATATGCGGGAACTTGTGTACTGTCGAACAAATTTTAAAAGGAACAACGAAAATACATTGTACTAGGACTAGACATGGGCAACAGTGACCTACGTAAGGGGCCAACGTTAAAATATTTTCAAACTATTTCTATATGCATTGCAATTTGACATGGATAGACTATTTGTATGCCTTAATGATATGGGAGGGTTTCTGGACTCAAATTTGATGCACAATACACCCACTTGTTTCCATCGTCAATTCATCATATAAACATAAACCCTAAATGTCTTTCAAATTAGTGCACAAATTGGTTGACACAAGTTTTAAGTTTGCATGAGCCTTTCTACATTTTTATTTAAGGTTCTACATTGTATATTATACATTAATGTATATGTTTCATAGTTGTGATGAAAAATCCCTCTTTTTTCGTTCATTGTTTAATCAACACAATAAAAGCATGTCCTTCCAATACTAGATGTGGGAACGTTTGTACTGTCAAATGAATTTTAAAAGGAACAACGAAAAGAAAATATTGTACTAGGACTAGACATGGGAAACAGTGACCTGTGAATGTGGCCAAGATTGAATTTTTTTCAAATTGTTTCTGTATGCACTGAAATTTGACATGGATAGACTATTTGCATGCCTTAACTATATGGGGGGGCTTCTGGACACAAATTTGGATCAAAATACACCCACTTGTTTCCATCATGAATTAATCATGTAAACCATAAACCCTATATTTCTTTCAAATTAGTGCACAAATTGGTTGACACAAGTTAAGTTTGCATTAGCCTTTCTTCATTTTTCTTTCAGGTTATACAATGTATCTTATACATTAATTTATGTGTGTCATAGTTGTGATGAAAAATCCCTCATTTTTTGTTCATTGTTTAATCAACACAATAAAAATATGTTTTTTCAGTACTAGATGCAGTAATATGTGTATTGTCGAACGAATTTTAAAAGGAACAATGAAAATACATTCTACTAGGATTACTAGACATGGGCTATAGTGACCTTTGAATGGGGCCAACGTTGAAATTTTTTGAAACTATTTTCGTATGCACTAAAATTTGACATGGATAGACTATTTGCATGCCTTAACGATATCGGAGGGTTTATTCACACAAATTTTTCTCACACAACCATTTTTTCCATCATGAATTAATCATGTAAACCATAAACCCTATATTTCTTTCAAATTAGTGCACAAATTGGTTGACACAAGTTTTAAGTTTGCATGAATCTTTCCTCATTTTTCTTTCATTTTCTACATTGCATATTATACACTAATGTATATGTGTCATAGTTGTGATGAAAAATCCCTCTTTTTTCATTCATTATTTAATCAAAACAATAAAAAATATGTCCTTGTAGTACTAGATGCGAGAACATGTGTACTATCGAATGAATTTTAAATGGAACAACGAAAAGACATTGTACTAGAATTAGACATGGGAAACAGTGACATGTGAATGGGGCCAACGTTGAATTTTTTTCAAATTGTTTCTGTATGCACTGAAATTCGACATGGATAGACTATTCGCATGCCTTAACTATATGGGAGGAAACATGGACTCAAATTTGACTCACAATACACCCACTTGTTTCCATCATCAATTCATCATGTAAACCATAAACCCTATATTTCTTTCAAATTAGTGCACAAATTGGTTGACACAAGGTTTAAGTTTGCATCAACATTTCTTCATTTTTCTTTCAGGTTTTACATTGTATATTATACATTAATGTATGTGTGTCATAGTTGTGATGAAAATTCCCTTTTTTTTCGTTCATTGTTTAATCAACACAATAAAAATATGTCCTTGCAGTACTAGATTCAAGAATGTGTGTATTGTTGAACGAATTATAAAAGGAACAATGAAAATAAAATATTGTACTAGGAATAGACATGGGCAACAGTGACCTCAGAATGGGGCCAACATTAAATTTTTTTCAAATTGTTTTTGTATGCACTGAAATTTGACATGGATAGACCATTTGCATGCCTGAATAATATGGGAGGGTTTCTGGACTAACATGTAACTCACAATACACCCACTTTTTTCCATCATCAATTCATCATGTAAACCATAAACCCTATATTTATTTCAAATTAGTGAACAAATTGGTTGACACAAGTTTTAAGTTTGCATCAACCTTTCTTCATTTTTGTTTCAAGTTCTACATTGTATATTATATATTAATGTATGTGTGTCATAGTTGTGATGAAAAAACCCTCTTTTTCCATTCATTGTTTAATCAACACAATAAAAATATGTCCTTGCAATACTAGATGTGCGAACGTGTGTACTGTCGAACTAATTTTAAAAGGAACAAAGAAAATAGATTGTATTAGGAGTACTATACATGGGAAACAGTGACTTGAGAATGAGGCCAATGTTAAAAAAAAATCAAATTGTTTCTATATGCATTGAAATTTGACATGGATAGACTATTTGCATGCCATAACGATATCAAAGGGTTTTTTGACTCAAATTTGATTCACACACCCATTTTTTTCCATCATCATTTCAAAATGTAAACCATAAACCCTATATTTATTTCAAATTAGTGCACAAATTGGTTGACACAAGTTTTAAGTTTGCATCAGCCTTTCCTCATTTTTATTTCAGGTTCTACATTGTATATTATAAATTAATGTATCTGTGTCATAGTTGTGATGAAAAAACCCTCTTTTTTCATTCATTGTTTAATCAACACAATAAAAGTATGTCTTTGTAGTACTAAATGCGGGAACATGTGTATTGTCGAACAAATTTTAAAAGGAAGAACGAAAAGACATTGTACTAGAACTAGGCATGGGCAACAATACCTGAGAATGGGGCCAACATTGAAATTTTTTCAAATTGTTTTTTATGCACTGGAATTTGACATGGATAGACTATTCACATGCTTTAATGATATGGGAATATTTATGGAATCAAATTTGACTCACAATATACCCACTAGTTTCCATCATCAATTCATCATGTAAACCATAAACCCTATATTTATTTCAAATTAGTGCACAAATTGGTTGACACAAGTTTAAAGTTTGCACCAACCTTTCTTCATTTTTCCTTCAAGTTCTACATTGTATATTATACATTAATTTATTTGTGTCATAATTGTGATGACAAATCCCTCTTTTTTCGTTCATTGTTTAATCAACACAATAAAAATATGTCCTTGTAGTACTATATGTGGTAATGTGTGTACTATCGAATGAATTTTAAAAGGAACAACGAAAAGACATTGTACTACGACAAGACATGGCCAATAGTGACCTACGAATGATGCCAACATTGAATTTTTTTCAAATTGTTTATGTATGCCCTGAAATTTGACATGGATAGACTATTCACATGCCTTAAGGATATGGTAGGGTTTATGGACTCAAATGTGACTCACAGTACACCCACTTGTTTCCATCATCAATTCATCATGTAAACCATAAACCCTATATTTCTTTCAAATTATTGCACAAGTTGGTTGACAAAAGTTTTATGTTTGCATCAGCCTTTCTTCATTTTTCTTTCAGGTTCTACATTGTATATTATACATTAATGTATGTGTGTCATAGTTGTGATGAAAAATCCTATTTTTTTCATTCATTGTTTAATCAACACAATAAAAATATTTCCTTCCAGTGCTAGATGCAGGAACATGTGTACTGTCGGATGAACTTTAAAATGAACAATAAAAACACATTGTACTAGTAGTACTATGCATGGGCAATAGTGACCTGTGAATGGGGCCAACTTTGAAATTTTTTCAAATTGTTTCTGTTTGCACTTAAATTTGACATGGATAGACTATTTTCATGCCTTAACGATATGGGAGGGTTTCTTGACTCAAATTTGACTCACACACCCACTTGTTTCCATCATCAATTCATCATGTAAACCATAAACCCTATATTTCTTTCAAATTAGTGCACAAATTCGTTGACACAATTTTTTAAGTTTGCACCTTTCCTCTTTTTCTTTCAAGTTCTACATTATATATTATTCATTAATGTATGTGTGTCATAGTTGTGATGAAAAATCCATGTTTTTTCATTCATTGTTTAATAAAAACAATAAAAATATGTAATTTCAGTACTAGATGCTATAACGTGTGTATTTACGAATGAATTTTAAAAGGAAAAATGAAAATACATTGTACTAGGAGTACTAGACATGGGAAACAATGACCTGCGAATGGGGCCAATGTTGAAATTTTTTCAAACTATTTTCGTGTGCACTGAAATTTGACATGGATAGACTATTTGCATGCCTTAACGATATGGGAGGGTTTCTTCACACAAATTTTACTCACACAGCCATTTGCTTCCATCATCAATTCATCATGTAAACCATAAACCCTAACTTTCTTTCAAATTATTGCACAAATTGGTTGACACAAGTTTTAAGTTTTCATCAGACTTTCTTCATTTTTGTTTCAGGTTCTACATTGTATATTATACATTAATGTATCTGTGTCATATATGTGATGAAAATACCTATTTTTTCATTCGTTGTTTAATCAACACAAAAAAAATATGTTCTTGAAAATGGGGCCAGCGTTGAAATGTTTTCAAACTGGTTTTGTATGCACTGAAATTTCGCATGGATAGACTATTCACATGCCTTAATGATATGGGAGGGTTTTTGGACTCAAATTGTAAAAGGAACAATGGTAGATGCATCTATACTTCCCAATGTTTACTCCCCTTGTGAGGGATCATGTAGGATGTCATTTGATGGATCTTGTTTGAAATGTGGAACCATAGAAGGAATAGTTTTTGAGATTCCTTCTAGAGAAAGAAGAACCATTATAATAGGACCATTATACACAATACCATAAAATTGAAATAAGAACACCTATTATATAGAAATTGAGGGCGATAAATCCAAAATTAAAGCTCGTCATTAAAATTGAGTTGTAGAAGTTAATGGACATAGGGATTATATAAGTACCAATTAGATATTAAAAATGGGTGGACAACCTTGTAGGTTGGGTTTGGAAGAAGAATGGGGAAGTATGGCTATGTGTTTAATTCCATGACTCAAGTCAAGCATCCCTAAAGGATAATCACCCACTTATAAATATGGACATTTTACATAGTAGGTGACGGGCTTAGTATTGATGTCTATGCTTGATTATTTATTAGGATATAATCAAGTTTTGGTAGATGAATTAAGGGATTACCTTAAGACACCTTTCAAAACCATGTAAGGGACTTATGCTTATGTTTGAATGTCATTCGAGTTGATGAATATTGGTGCAACATTTCAAAGGGCCATGGATCATTCCTACCATGATTTGATTGTCAAGATGATGGTTGATTATCAAGATGATCTCACTATCTATTCCAAGTTTAGGGAACAACATGTGTTCCATATTAAATAATTTTTATCAAGTATAGAATGTATGGAATATTTATAAACCCCTAACTCGTATAACATATAATACTTAATTAATCTCTAAATTCTATAACCGCTAACCATATAATCACTAACTCTTAGAACCACTATCATCCATAACCACTAATATAACTCCAATAATGTCTAAATATTTATAGAACCTACTTCCTAACATTGTAACCTTTAACACATAACTATTATAACTGAATCACACCTAGCCTCTATAAATCCTAATATAACCCATCACTTGTATAACCTTTATACCCTTATAATTCATAACCATTATCCGCTATGTGTTAATCCTTGTAACCCCTTACCTCCAACATGCATCAGTGTTAACTATTAACTCATATAGCACACTCATAGGCTTGAAAAGAACCCATATCATGGACTCATGTGTTGGCTCGAGCACTAGTCAAATATAGAAATATTTAGATGGGAAAACCCCACTTGGTCAAGTCTAGAAATTTTTCTAAGTTTGATGACCAAAGGTTTATAGAACCTATTGGGTTGTAAAAAGGGGTCAAATCAAGCATTATTGGAATATCAAACATTGTGAACTTTGATATCATCAACCTAGTGTAAGAAAGTATGGTGTATGAAGACCTTGTGGGAACACCTTCGGGAAGAAAAATGAAAGAAACAATCTCTATAGAGAAGGATAGGATAAAGCTCAAAGGAAATGGAAGAAGAATTATCATACCTCTATACCCCGAGGAAGGTAAACATTGGTCAAAATCGTGGGAAGAATAATATGGAATTAAGGAGTTGTATCAGGCCCTAAATGAAAATGATGAGAATATTAAACCTAATTTCATAGGAGAGGTGCATTAAGGGTCCTTAATATCTATGGGTTATAATTTTAACACTGAGCTCTATGAATAGTGGATGGAAATCTATGACTCTAGAGAGAGGGTATGTTGGAGTATTGAGGATATCCCCAAGGATAATGTCAAATATTTCTTATCAATAAGGGAAATACAACTTGTTTTTTAGAATAATATTAGAGAATACGCTCATATAATCCCCTTAAAGTCAAAATTGACCATCTTCCTACTATTGAAATTTAAGGAGAGAGAATCATTTACAATACATGTGAATGAAGGGTTTAATCATGTAGGATATTGGTTCGAATGTAGATCTTAGTAGAACCCTTCCTGGGTTAGGTTCTTGGTTGGTGTATCACCTATGCTCATCAATTTCAAATTTGGACCACAACTTCAACATACTAGGTAAAAATATTTAGAGGGATAAAGATGACAACAACTAGTTAAATAAAAAAGCTCTGGCTTGTGTTATTATATAAAATACATATTAATATTGTTTGTGTTGAAAGAATGGAAAATATTTGGACATTGTGATGAGATTTTATGGCCACATATGTTCCCAAATATATTAGAAGATATGACATATGAATGGTACAAGGTATATGAGGAAAAAGTGAGACATGGAAATGGAAAACATTGAAAGGAATTTTTATAAAAGACTTCTCCTTTTTCCATAGTAGGTGAAGGGCTTAGTATTGATTTCTATGATTGATGAGTTATTAGGATATAAACAAGTTTTGGTATATGAATTAAGGGATTACCTTAAGACACCTAACACCTAACTATTATAACTCAATCACAACTAACCTTTATAAACCATAATATAACCCATCACTTGTATAACCTTTATACCCTTATAATTAATAACCATTATTCTCTATAACTTAACCCATGCATCAGTGTTAATTACTAACTCATATAACACACACACATAGGCTTGCAAACACCCCATACAATGGAATCATGTGTTGGCTCAAGCAGTAATGATTCAAGGCTCTTGAGCTCAAGAAAATTCAACAATATCGTGAGGCACTTGTTTTCCTTCCTTGACCATGGTCAAGATCCTATGATATATACTCAGTGAAAAAAAACTCCTAAGGGAGTCCATATATTCAAACTTTGATGCTAAAAACCCCTTAGCTGATAGGGCTTGTTCATGGTGATTGATCCTAAGAAGTGATGCTTAGGGAATAAGTTCCAAGTTGTTTCCTCTCGTCCTAACCATGGAATTTGAGATAAAGAAGGTTCAGTTAGGGATTAAGACCCTTCTTTCCCCCATAACCTACATGTTAATCCCTCAAGACCCATTTCTATTGTACTAAACCTACTCATGGCACCATTATATCCTACTTTGGATTCTAAAGAACACCAACTACAACCCTAAGAACCATTCCTAATGGGGCATATGACACATTTTTATTTAGGTCATATGTTTCGGTTTAATCATGGTACTTGTATCCCTCAAATAGTTCAAAATTAACCTACAAGGGTCCTATGTGATGGCTCAAGGACACGTCAAAAATTATATCCTGAGAAATTGTGTGGGTTGTAGTTGTTTTTCATAGAAGGTAAGCCTAAGAATGCTCACTTAGGGAAAAAGTCCCTTATTTCCCTCCCTTGACCTTGGTTAGACCTTGAGACCCATTCTTGGTTCAAAAATAACTTATTCATGGTGCCCAAATTCCAGTTTGAGGTGAATGATAAGTTACATAGTTGATATGTGGTGGTTTGACTACTTGTCTATGGTTCTTGAGCTTGAGAAGCAAGGTTTAGGGTTGAAGACTCTTGTTTCCTTTCATCAACTATATTCATGAACCTAAGACCCATCCATGATGATCAAGAAGACCTCATAATGTCATCCATATTCAACTTGGATGCCAAATACTCCCTAGAGAGGACTCATGTCATGGTTTTTAGGTGTTGTCGATGGTGGTTGAGATCGAGAAGGTTTAGTTAGTGCTTTAGGACATTGTTTCCAACTTGCTGTGTTTATGCCTCTACACCCATTTTCAATATAAAAAACCTAATCATGATGCCTATATCCCTCTTAAAGGCCAATTAAGTTTTTTTTATGTTGGTTTGAGGACTTGTTCAAGGCTCTTGATGATAGCTTGTTCACCCATACATGGTATTGTGTGGTGACCTGAGGACTTGTTCATGGTTCTTGAGCTAGATATGATATGTTTGGGGCTTGAGTTGTTGTTTCCCTCCCTTGACCATGCAGTTTAAGGGCTTGAGGCTTGTTTCCCTACCACAACCATGGTCAAGGCCCCAAGACCCATATATATATATATATATTATGAAAAACATATAAAAGGTGATGGTATAGATGTTGTTCATGGCACGTGAGATTGAGAAGGTTTAATTATGGCTTAAATCCTTTACTCCCCCCTTAACCATTTTTAGGTGTTAAGACCCATTTCTAGGCAACAAAACCTACTCATGGAACATGTATCCTACATCTTGGAGGCATTCAAGGAATCCTTACAAATGAGTGATGTGTTCGTTAAGGCCTCTCTACCCATCCCTACTGCAAAAAACCTCCTAATGGTGTCCTTATCCAAATATGATGCTAAGGACCCCCTAGAGAAGAATTGTGTTGTGGTTTCTAGTTGTTGTTCATGATGATTAAGAATAATAAGTTTCATTTAGGTCCCTCATATCCCTTGACATTGGTTAGACCTTAATACTAATTATTGGTTCATGCACGGGTTATTTTCCCATCTTTCCACCTAAGTTTCATAATTTTTATAGTGATAATTACTAAAATAAATTACCCCTTCATAAAAAAATCAAAGAGTAAATATCTATTCTTAATACAATTAAAAAAAAAACAAATATTAAAATCCTTTAATTCAAATAATTATAACTCATTTTTTATATCTACTCTACTCAATATGTGAATGTAGAAATAACCTTCACTTTCACCCATATGCTTTGAGGCCAAGATAGGGCTTGGTAAGGAGATATTTCTTAATTAAGGCGAGCTTTCTTTAAGGTGGAAACATAATTCAAATCAATTACCCTTCTTCAAGAAAACAAGCCCATCCAAGACCGAGCAGACCGAGCAAGGAGGATCTGATACCTATCTCTCTATGACCTATTCTACCCCTTGTTAGGATATTTAGACACTTAGGAGTTAGTTAAGATCTACTTGGTCTAATGTGTCGTCAGGTAAAAGTGTGTTTCTTTAGTATGCACTAGTATGCATTTGTAGTTAGGAAATCCGAAGGTCACAATATGTTCTCGACATAGAGTGATCTGACGGTTCATATTCTCCTCGATCTTCACGGCCATTGATATATGGCTTAACACCTGATTGGTCCATTATCTCTATTTAAAGAGCATGCAGGGTCATTTTTCGATGATCGTTTGTGAGAAAATCTGTTGTAAAATCTCTCTGTAATATTTTTATTTTGCATTAATAAAATTCTCCAAGTGGTCGCGTTGGCTGGGGCCGTGGATGTTTCCTAGTAGGGGTTTTACCATGTCAAAACATTGATGTGTTGATATTTGATATGGTTGTGTGAGTGGTTATTGAAGGTGATATTCCTATTTTGGAATACCTATGTTGTTGCACATTGTATCGGAGCCTGTTTGAAGACCCTCTCTTGTTGTAGATCAAGATCGTGATGCCGAATTGTCACATCTCCATTTTTTTTCATTTCCATAAATTTATGGGCTAAGAGGACTATTCCATTGTGTCTGAAGTGCTCATTTCACTCGAAAAGGTTTACGTTTTCCCAAGATACGACCATTTTAGTCAGATCCAGAGGTATAATGCCTGAATATGCATTTTTAAAATTTTTGCAGAGTATTATTTTCGTTTTATTTCGGTTTTATATTATTTGTTTTCCAGTTGCTACTCTTTTAGATCTGTGTATGCCATTTTCCCCATGCCCTTTGCAATCTCAGAAAATAAGAAACATATAGGAAAAGGTGCATCTTCCAAGTAAGCTAACCAAGATCTAACCCTTGTTGTCATCGAGAAGAAAAAAAAAATCTTGTGTGAAAAGAGTTTTTTTTAGCACACTCTCCAAGGTTGTCTTCAACAACAACATCAAAAACAACAACAACAATCCCCAATCCTCTTGTTAAACAATACAATATGTTTTTCTAAACCATTTGGTTAAAATTTTCCTTATTAAGTAAGAGGTCTTGAGTTCAAGTCTCTCTTTTTGTTACTTTTTTTGAAAAAGTTCATGCTCAAATTGTAAAGTGTATTTCACTTCAAGTATAAAAAGTGAATCACTATAAGTAGCTTTAATATTTTATTTTAGAGTTATTTATTTTGCATGCATCTGTTTGTTTATAAAGTAACTTCATTGTAAAAGTGATCCCCACTTCTCTTTATAAAAGTGGGTCACTTCATAAAGAAACTTACACCACCATGTGGTCCTTTGGTTATTGTTTATGCCTTTTTTAAAAAGGGCATAACTTTCACATCCGAAGTCCGTTTTTAGTGTTGTTTTTTTCTAAACCAAATAATTTTTCGATATATTTCCATCGAGATCATTAGTTTTAGTTTTTAAATCCATATTATCTACATATTTAATATGGATTCTTCTAGTAATATTTTGTTTACTAGCACCAACTACTTCCAATGGAAATCTCATATGAAGGATTTATTAGGAAGTAAAGGCTTGTATTGTATTACCTTGGGAAAGGAAAAAAACCCCATTGATGTTGATAAGAAAGTCAAATGGGATAATAGGAGTGACGAAGCACATGAACTAATCAGAATGTTCATTTCTCTTGATTTAAGGTTTCATCTTAAAGAAATTAATGAGCCAGATGAAGCTTGGGAAAAGATTGAATATGTGTTTGGTAAACTCAATATTATTCGAGCACAACAGTTAGAAAATCAAGTACTGAACTGAAGTCCAAGTTATTTTTCTTTCCTTGGATACTATCTATCTAAGTTTAAAACACTCAGAATTTTATGTGAAGAATGTGAGATAAATATGGAGGAAGAGTGTTGCATCTATCTTATTCTTTCTAAGCTAGGTAGTGCATATTTTGTGTTTATATCTACCTTTTATGCCATGAGAGAGGCTCTAGGGAAATATTATCAAAAACCCACTCTTAAGTCCTTTTGTGTTGCTTTGATTAGAGAGGAAGATAAGATTGTACAACTTGGAGTGATCAACACTACAAGTACCTCCAACAAAGCCTTAGTCTCCCAACAGAAAGATAAACCCAAGAATACAAAGAAGAAACATCCTTTCTACAACAACAAGAAACATAAGGGTATCAAACCCACTCACACAGCTTCAACTCCTAATGGTGACAAAGGAACGTAATATAAAAATAAGAAGAATGACAGACATTGCAACTTTTGCGATAAATATGGTCATGATGATTCCAAATGTTTCAAGAAGATGGCAACTTTAGAAACAACAATGAAGAAGCACAAAATTAATATTGATTCTACTTCTTACTATTCTTCTCATGGACATGAACTTTCTACTTCTAGTTTCTCCTTCAATACAACTTCTACCTCTTCTTTTGATGAGTGGCTTATTGATTCTAGAGAATCTTATCATATGGATAAGGATAAAGACATATTTACTACTCTAAATGAATGTAACACCAATAAAATACTTGTTGGTGATGATAAATATCTTAGTGTTGTGGGATTTGGAACAGTTCAAGTAGATAATGGTCATTTCAATGATGTATTATGTTTTCCAAGTCTTTCTTACAACCTTCTATCAGTATATCAAATCACTCATTCAGGTGAAGGTAAAATCGTAGATTTTTCACCTTGCCAAGTTGTAATCAAGGATCTAAAAAATCCTAAGAATGTTCTTGAAACTTGAATTGTTGATGATATTACCAGGTTGTACAAGTTTGATAACTTTGGGTCATCATCTTTTTCATCATTTTTTGTTGCTCATAGCAATGACTTGAGCAAACTTTGGCATGAGCGGTTCGGTCATCTAAACTATCGCTCATTGCAGAAACTATGTAATCAACAAATTGTGACTGGACTTCCTCATGTTTCATGTAGATATGGTATTTGTGCCATTTGTGTTATCAACAAACATCATCGGGACAATTTTGACAATTTTGACAAACGTGCCTCTTGGCATGCCTCAGGCCCTTTGCAACTTGTTCACAGTGATTTGTGTGGTCCAATTTCTACTCCTTATTTTTATGGGTGAAAGTGTTTCTTAACTTTCATGGATGAATTTTCTAGACGTACTTGAGTTTACTTCTCAAAACTTAAGAGTGAAGTTTTTGACAAGTTTTTGGCCCACAAGGCCCGACCTTGTAGAAAATTAATTTGGACATCAAATTCAAATGTTAAGAACAGATAATGGAGGTGAATATGTGAACAATAATTTTACAGGTTACTGCACTGCACAGGGCATCGAAATGCAACACACTATTCCATATACTCCACAACAAAATGGTGTTGCTGAGAAAAAGAACCACACATTAAAAGAAATGGCTAGTTGTATGATCCAATCTAAGGGATTAAATATAAAGTATTGGACAAAATCCATCAACTGTGAAAATTACATAGTAAATCACACTCCCACAAAGGCTCTTAAAAGTATAACACTAGAAGAAGCTTAGACTAAAATTAAACCAGATGTAAGTCACTTCTATGTATCTGGCAGTATAGCATGGGCTCACATTCCTGATGAAAAAAGGAAAGCATTACAACCTAAAAGTGAGAAGTTTATATTTTTTGGTTATTCTGAAGATGTCAAAACCTATATACTTCTCCAACCACATTGTAATGGAATTATTATTAGAAGATATGCTAAATTTGATGAAAATCTCTTGGCCTCCGAGCCTAATTTGGGGATTGTGCCTTCTTCAGCCTCTGAGCCTAATTTGATGATTGTACCTTGTTCGGCCTACAAGCCTAATTCAACGATTGTGCCTTCTTTGGATTGCAAGCCATATTCGTCGTTTCTGCCTTCTTTTGTTCCTATTATGGTTTCTTCTTCAGATGATGACAGTGAGGATGAAAATCCACCTCCGCCTTCTCACCTTCCTCTAGATGATTCCTGTGAACCTCAACCATCACCGGCTCCTTTGCTTCCTACATGGCTCCTTTCAACATGAGAAGCATTTGGTGATCTTGTCAGTGATCCTTCGGATGAGCATCATACACGTTCACAGTTCCAACAAGCCTCTTCTCTTTTGGCTCAAGTTTCAGAGATTCATGATCCAAAGACATTTGCAGAAGCTTCAGGTCATCCAGATTGTGATACAACAATGAATGAAGAGTATCATTCTTTAATGGAAAACGATACTTGGGATGTTGTACCTCTTCCAAAAGGAAGAAAAATTGTCATATGTAAATGGGTCTACAAAAATAAGTATGCATCAGATTGAAGTGTTGAAAGACACAAGCCCCGATTAGTTTCCAAAGGATTTTCCCAAGTTGAAGGAATTGACTATAATGAAACATTTTCCCCCATAGCCAAAATGAATTCCATATGCCTTGTTCTTTCCCTTGCTGCCTCACATAAATGGGAGGTCCATCAGATGGATGTTAAATATGACTTCTTGCACATATATCTGCAAGAAGAAATATGCATGGAACAACCTCCTAACTATGTACATAATGACTCTAGCCTTGTTTTCTACCTTAAGAAATCTCTTTATGGTCTTAAGCAAGCTCCATGAGCCAAAATGGACAACTTTCTTATTGAGACTGGATTCTCTAGATGGAATTCTGATCCTAATGTGTATACCAAGAAAGTAGGAAGCCATCTCATCATCCTTGTCCTTTATGTTGATGACCTTATAATTACTAGTAGTGAGTCAAAAATTTTAAACCATGTGAAAACCAGCCTTAAGAAGAAATTTGAAATGACAGACTTAGGCTTTTTGCACTATTTCCTTGGCCTCCAAGTTTTGCAACCAATGAAGGAATTTTTCTTTCCTAGTATAAGTGTGCATGTGACCTTATTCATCGCTTTCACATGGACGATTGTAAGCCATCCCCTTCTCCCTTCCAATCTAGAGTCAAGCTTACTGCCACCTATACTTCTCCCAAAGCTGATGCCACCCTGTACCGTCAGCTAGTTGGTAGCCTCTTATACTTGACTCATACCCGTCCTGATCTTTCCTTTGTTGTTGGTCTTGTTGCTCGGTATATGCAAACACCCCATGAAATCCATTGGAAAAAAACTAAAAGGATACTTCACTATGTTAGTGGTACAGTTTAGTTTGGGATACATTATAATTCAGGGGGGACTCTTTTATTTGTTGGTTTAACTAATTCAGATTGGGTCGGTGACCATTATGGTCGGAACTCTACTACAGGTTATGTTTTAAGCCTTAGATCAAGACCTGTCACTTGGGCCTATAAGAAATAATAGGCTATTGCATGTTATTCAACAGAAGAAGAGTATCGAGCAATGATAAATGCAAGTGAGGAAGCCTTGTGGCATCGACATATCCTTTCAGAGTTTGGATTACAACAACAGCATCCATCTAGCCTTTGGTGCGACAATTAGAGTGCCATTAGGCTCTCCAAATACCCATTTCAACATCAGCATAACAAGCACATCGAGATACACATGCAATTCATCATAAACCTCATTCATGATCAAGTTATTGAAGTGCTCTTTTTCCCTAGAGAAGATCAAGTTTCATACATTTTCACAATGTCTCTTACAGAAGCGAATTTTTCCAAACTTTGATCTATGTTAGGAGTTCATGAAGTTGTCATTAAGGGCGGATAGGCTCTAATGCCTCTTTCCCTCTCTTATTGTGTCACTATTGTAAATCCTTCAATCCTATCCCAAGGTGTTTCTAAGGGGGGATGTTAGGATATTCAGACACTTAGGAGTTAGTTAAGATATACTTGGTCTCATGTGTCATTAGGTAAAAGTGTGTTTCTTAGTGTGTTTATTTAGTATTCACTAGTATGCATTTGTAGTTAGGAAATATGACGGTAATGATATGTTCCTGAGATAGAGTGATCCAATAGTTCATATTATCCTAGATCTTAACGACCATTGATCCGTGGATTAAAACCCAATTGGTCCATGATCTCTATTTAAAGAGCATGGAGAGTCATTTTCCGATGATCGATTGTGAGAAACTCTCTTGTAAAATCTCTCTATAATATTTTTATTTTGTATTAACAAAATGCTCCAAGTGGCCCTGTTGGTTGGGGCCTTGGATGTTTCCTCGTAGGGGTTTTAACACATCAAAAAATCGGTGTGTTGATATTTGATCTGGTTGTGTGATGCCTATAGATGTATGATACTACCATATCCTTTTCTTAGTCAATTGAACCAACCTACACCTTTGCTTCCCTGGATTACTCTAATAGAGGGTCATCCAATACCGATCATACCGAGAAATAAGGTGCAAGAATGTTGAGGGAAAGGAGGTGAGATATTGTCAAGGGCCACCCATACGCTTTGAGGAGATAGGCTTTGGTAAGGTGGGATTTCTTTAAGGTGAGATTATCAAGGGCAAGGAGGCTCGAGACTATCGAGGGACATTTGAGACTGATGGAAAGGAGGGAAAGATCATACCGAACAAGGAGTCTCAATATTGTCGATGGAAAGGAGGCGTGAGACTGTCAAGGGACATTTGAGACCGAGGGAAAGGAGGGAAAAAATGGTGAGTATAACCTTTGCACACTCAAATTTTGCATGTATTTTATAACTAAGAAAATGGAGCCATGCGCAACCTAGGTTTTGGGCATATTTTTTCACCACTATTCCATCACATCCAAGCCCTACTTTACCATTTCCCAAGTCACAATGTGTTATTTCTTCATCACCCTAAGCCTGCATTCTCGCAATTGAGCATGAAATCCCAACTAATTTCGATGACTCTTTGAAATGAAAAATTGAAGGCCATAATATCAAACCAAACTCTACAATTGAGGGTCATGGAAGGAGATATGTCATGTTCCCTTAACATGGAAATTTCTTCTTCTCCTATCTACTCTTTCATGCAGTTTCAAGATCCATTCAGTTCTCAAACTTTCCTCTTTCAACTACGGATACTTTAACCAAAAGCATATTATTATACTCTTTTTTAGTTTTGGTCTATTTTCCTTTAGTTATGAGAAAGTGATAACAAATCCAATCCTCTCATTGTTGTTATGTTTAACCTGGGCTTACCTACTTCATGTACCTTGAATATCTTTGCACATATAATGGTCCCATGGACTTGAAACCATCACTCTATTCACTGTGATATTTACCAACACTAAAGGGTTTGAATGGATATTATTTGATTTCATTTTTATCATTATAAACTCAACCTCAAAATTATTTTTTTAATTGATATTACTCATTATAAGTATGAGCATAGTTTGTCCTATATTACTCATTACAAGTATGAGAAAAAATTGGCCTATACGAAGCCTTTGAATTTCCCAACACTTGCGAGGTTTGAATCAAACACCATTTCACCTCCTTGCATTGGATTTAAAATATTAAAAGAGTTCCATACTCAAGCAAAAGCAATCTATCATGGCTCATTTGATTTTCTTTTTTACTTCTTGTCTTACCTTATATATGATAGCATAAGATTTAGTTTTGGGTTATGTTGGTTACTTCTCTCCTATACTGTTTGAGTTTATTGACCCAGGGTTCATGTCTGTTCGGGTTTCCAACAAAGCCTCTAAAACTATCGGTGCTCCTAGTAAACCAGAAGGCAACGCAGCACAAAGAATGTGTTGCACAGTCTCACCCGAGATAGCTTTAATGCATGGCTGTAATACTTAGGTGTTTAGAGCCTAGGATTGAGTGTGAGATAAGCCAACTAGATATTGAGCCATTATTATGACTAGTCAATGCAACATACTGTTATTCGTGACTTATGGAGTAAATCCATAGGCTTATTCCCTTAATATCACATAAGCAATAGAATAACTCATTCATTCAACATAATAATAAATTCTTCATACAATAAGATATGAAAACATTCATCACATAACACAGATGTTACTATGGTTCACCCCCTCCTGGGGCTACATCCACAAAGATTTGGCTCTCATCTCTTTTATTATATTATGTTTGCATCTACAGTGTCGTGCACTTACAACTCTTCTCAGTCGGGTGAGATCGATATGAGGCAGACTAGATCTCACTAGGCTCCACAGCCTATGATCTAACCCTCAAGATCTACCCTCCCCCATCCCCTCTAGCTCAACAGCTTATAAAAAATAGGTCTTAAAAAAAAAAATTACATATCGCATCAACTCATGCGCAACTACAATAGCATAATAGTAATCTGTTGCCAATTGAACCGAACCTCTTATGATACCTAAGTATGCATATTTACACATTTCGAGTTGTTTACTCATTTCCAATACCTTACCAAAACCCTAACCTTACCGTCGTTAGGTATTCCTCCCATGCATGCGTGTTGTTCTTCCTTCCGGTTGTTGCCTTCCTTGCATGCACGCGTGTTGTGCTTCCTTCCAGCTGTTGCTTTGTTTGTGCATGATTTCTTTCCCAAAAATCCCATGATTTTCCACTTTGGCCTTTGGCCTGCCTCCAATAGGCCCCCAACACTAACATGTGGCTCATCCCAACCCACCTATCCTTTGTGTGCTTCTTCGACCTCCTTGGTGATCACCTAGAACTTTTCCCTGAGCTTTGTTGCCCGTGTCTACGCCTGCGCACTCTTCTCCTTGAGTGTGTCCATTATATGGAATGCAATTTCGTCACTGATCAGTTCCACATAGTCTGCCTAGGTGTTTGATATATGTTCCTTGGCTTCCTCTGCTTGTGACATGAATTATTCTACCCATTCTTGCAGTGATTCCATTTGAGCCTTTCGCTCCTGTTTCTATGTTTGTGCGGTAGTGAGCTCTGCCTGTAATTTATTTATCTCCTGCATTCCCTTGGTGCATTCTGTAATTGGCATTATCTTCTACCTCTTTTTGAGTTCTTGGATCTCTACGTTGATCCTTTATTCTTCCTTATCCCACTTTTGGATCTATTGATCCTCCTCTAACTTCATCCAATGTTGTGTTGCTTTATCGAATAAGTCTGCTATTGTGCTGACCTACTACTCTATTTCCTGTAGCTACGTTGTTGCTTCCTGATTCCTTTGCTCCTTGACTATTGGTGGAGTGGTTGGTATGAGATTTTCTCAGATATTCTCTATCTCCTTATGATATTGATCGATTTCCTACGCAATCTGATCATTCTTTTCTATTGTTGTGATTTCATCTCCCTGCACTGCATGTGGAATCTTCTCGTAAGTTCCTGCCACTTTCTGCTCGAATCCTTTTATGCACTCCCTTTCCTCCTGGGTCTCAGATTTAGCCTGCTCATAGACTATTTCCAACGAATCTCATTTCTTTGTTTCCTGCTTCAATTCAGTTAAGTGTTTGTGTGCGCGAGACTATACCTTGTGGTTTACACTAACCTGCAACCTGTGTAGTTCCCCTAATGGTATCCTTGTCAACACAAGTTGGATTTGGTTTAAGCCCTTCAAGGGTGTCTACCCCACAATTTATTCCATGTGAAACATACTAGGGTTGATATGGAATGTTACGTGCGGCTGCAATATTTCCTGGACTGACTCTCATTCCTCTTCTTGCACTCTCCCTTCTATCTATGGTGCTAATGGTTCGAGTCCCCTACTGCTTGTTGGCTTCCCTTCTCCGATTTTCTTGAGGATCTGTCGCATGTCTACCAATTTCTCTTCAACCCTATCCATGTGTTCTGCATCATGGTCAAATTCCTCGGATAGACAATCTCAAACCATTCAGGCTATCATTTCCCCATCATCATCCATGATCGTATACTCTTTTTGCAAGTTTTGGGAACTTGTCTGTATCTTCTATGTCATGGTCCGAGTATTTTTTCTTCCCGATGTGACCCAGTAGCTTTGGTCCTACCTATACCCCATCTGGTATGTGTGGTAGAACAATTTCTATTGTCGGTTTCTTACGAGGTGACCTGGGTATTTGTATCTTGTCCTTCCTTGATGGCGGTGGTTGGCTCGAAGTTCTAGCGACTTCTGTTTGTTCCTCATTTTGCCATTTCAGTTGACCTATGATATCCTTGACCGCTCCATCTGCTGGGTGGTCTGATGTGGTCATTTGAGACTTGTCTTGCTCGATTGTTGCGTCCTGATTCGACTTTGTTCCATTGCCTTCCGAAACTAGTCTAGTCTTTTCTGGTTGTACCTCCTTCAGGGTTTCTTCTTCCTGGTTCTGCGACTCCTGTACTTCTGTCAGTATGTTTGTATTCATGCCCTCTGGTTCTAGCTGTTCAATTTCTTCTAGTATGGGTGTCAAGTGCACTGGTGTTGTTTCTGGGGATGGGATTTCATCGATGTTGACGATTTTCGATGATTGATGTTCACCTTCTTCCGCCCATCCTCGTGATCTAGTCTGAACTCTGGTTTTCCTGGCGGTTTGGCTTGCTTCTTCTTTCTTGGGCAGTGCCATGGCGGTGAATGTTGACCATTTGCTAGGTTTGAATGGTCTCTGTGAACTCTCTCTATTCTTTTCGTCATCTATTTCTCTCTATCTTCTCTTCTTTCGTGAATAGATTGTTTGCTCCCGCATCCATGTGTTGTATGGGTTTCCATGAATCTTGTCGATGATGCTTCCTTCATTATGGGTTTTAATGAACCTTAAATACGTGTTCAACGCATCTCTCACGGTTTCATACTTTCTATTACTCTTCCTTTTTGTCTCTAGTTGGTGCGTTTAATGTGGCATCCCATCAGTCCTTGTTGTCCTTTAATTCCGCCTAGTGGTGTCATGTCATCTTGTTTTTGCCAACTTTGCTTTTCCCGCTTGTTTCCCTTTGTATGTGACTGTTTTCCTTATCCTCGTCGAGTTTTTGTTCCTCACTGTGCATGATATTTCTTTCTCTGGTGCATTATGGTTCTTTCCTTTTGTTCTTTTCTTTTTCCATATACTGTTTTTTTTATTTTTTTATTGTGCAGTGGGTTGTCGACTGTCCTTGTACATCTTCAATCGGATCCCATTGATCATCCCTCCAAGTTCTGTGCCTAATAAATCTCGTAACCGTACAACTCCTCCATTTGTCATAGATTTTACTTCGTACGGCCCTAGACAATGCATTCTAAACTTTCCTGGGTGGTGAAATGATTTGTTGTCATACATCAATACTATATCTCCTTCCTTGAACGTTTTCTTCTTGATGTGTCTATCGTGCCAAGATTTATCTCTTTCTTTCTAAACTTGTTGGTGGAATCTTGTTAAGATCTAGTCTTCCTCCATGGTCATTAACTAATTTAGTCGCTCATGTATTGCACCTTGTTATGTCATTTGTGTAATTGTTGCTACACGCAAGCTTGGTACTAGAAATTCTAATGGTACCACTACTTCTTGGACATAAAACAATTTAAATGGTGTGTGCCCTGTCAACGTTTTTCATGTAGTCCTGTATGCCCATAATATTGCTGGTACTTTGAGATCCCAGTCATCCCTATTGACGTTACAGATCTTTGTCAGCACGTTATCCAGGATTTTGTTAAATTCTTCCACAGTACCGTTTTCCTGTGGGTGATATGGTGTGTTATCTTGATGATGGAATTCAAACTCTTCAGTCATAGAATTGTTGGTGTTGTTTATGAAGTGCGTTCCTTGGTCTCTCATTAAAATTCTTGGACACCCAAATCTAGTGATTACTTGTTCGAATAAAAAATGTGTTGTTTTTTCTGCGCTACAATCCTTCACTCGTGCAGCTTCCACCCATCTTGTTAGGTATTTCGTCATAGTGATAATGTACCTTTATCCTATTCTTTTTTATGGTGGGTTGATTGGTCCCACAAAATATATTGCCCATTTTGAAAATGCTTGGAGTGTTACTTGTGGTCATAATGGCATCTCGTCCCTTCTTTTGGGTTTCCCTACCCTTTGAAAGACATCACATTTTTTTATAGTACTCCTTCGAGTCTCTGTAAATCGTTGGACAACATAGTCCTGGGTGCAATACCTTTTGTGCAGTAGCTTTACCTGTGTAGTTTCCTCCTGCCATCCCTTTGTGGGCTTCTGCTAAAACTCTTGGTCTTTCGTGCTCTAACAAATACCTTCGCAAGATGCTATCTGCACCCATATTATATAGATGTCCTACAATTAGTTGATAGTCGACAGGACAGACTACTAGGTTTTTCTTTTGTCCATTATTATACTCTTTCGGTGCACTACCTATGCTCAAGTACTGAATGATGTCTGCGAAGTATTCATTAGTGATCTGAACTAAGAATAGTTGTGCATATAGAAATTTGTCTTCTAAATTCATAGGTTCTTCTTTGTTTGTGACCCTTGATAGGTGGTCAGGTCCTACATTCAACTTTCCTGGTTTGACAATGAATTCAAAGTCAAATTCTTCGAATAGTAGTAACCATCGACATATTCTCCCCCCCAACACTCACTTGTTGACTAGATATTTCAGGGATGAGTGATATGTAAACATCTTAAAGTGTTTCCCCAATAAGTAATGTCTGAACTTTTGCAGTGCATAGACCATATCTATCCCTTCTCTTTATGTCATGTTATAGTTCTGTTCTAAGTTGGATAGCTTTCTGCTCACAAATTCTATCGAGTGATCCAAGTCTCTCATTCCTGGCTATGCCAAAATAGCTCCAATTGTTATGGATGATGTGTCTACATATACGTGGAATGTTTTCTCCCAATATGGAGAGACTAATATCAGCATGGTGACAATATTTTCCTTTAGGGTATCGAGACTGTGTTGACAGTGGTCGTTCCAATGGAACTTTTTGTGCTTTCTTAACAACTTTACCATTGGTGCAGTAATTTGTGCTTAACCTTTGATAAATTTCCTATAGTAACCTGTGTGTACCAACGTCTCTCTTAGCTGATATATTGTTTTTGGTGGTAGTAAGTTAACAATGACTGCAATATTTGCAGGATCTACTAATAAACCATGTGTTGCATACTATATGGCACAATAGTATCCCGAAGGGTGTTCCAAATATGCATTTCTTTATATTCAGTGATATCTGACACTGCCTACATCTTTCCAACATTAGTTGTAAGACTTCTACATGGTCTTTCAACAAACTGTATACTGTCCAATCATCTAGGTATACTTCGATAAACTGGTGGATGAATTCCTTAAACACAACAATGACTACTCTGGAAAATATTGTTGATGCATTCTTCAGTCCAAATGGCATGACTATGTATTGGTAAGATCCCCATTCTATCGCAAACATGGTATCGTATATGTCTTCTTGTGCTATCTTGATCTGATGGTAGCCTGAGAATCCATCAATGAATGAGTAGGCTTCATGTCCTCCTACGTTCTCTAACACTTCATCCGTGAAGGGTGTAGGGAATGGGTCGTGTAGGCATGCATCGTTCAACTTTTTCAAGTCAACGCATATCCTGATCCCTCCTTGTTTCTTGTCCTATATTACCATCGTTCTTATCCATTCTGATTCTTCGACCGGTTCTATGATGTTGACTTCTAGCATCCCGTCAATCTCATCTTTTACTTTCTTTTTATATATGGGGTTCAATCTATATGGTCATTGTCTGATCGATCTTGCTTCTGGTCTGAGTGGTATCTTCATCTCTCCTAGGACTCCTATTATACCCTTCATATCTATAAATTTTGTGGGGAACAAGTCATTGTATTTGCACAATAGCTATGTTATGCTTTCCACTATTTGTCCATCCCAGTAATCTCCAATGCTGGCCATTTTGGGATGCTCGGTTGTCCCGATGTTGACTTTCTTTACTTTAAATGACACATAAATGAATTATGATTCTATGGGTGAGCATTCGACATCTCTTTCTCCTTCTGCTTCTTCAACCTGAATATCATGCAGATCGTCTTCATCTGGTGCTTCCTCTTTCACATGGTAACATGACAACAATTCCTTGACTATTTGTTTATTCCGTTGTTGCTCTTCTGTGATAAGTTCTATTTCTGGTGCTTTGATGAATATCACTCCTCTTATCTTTTTAAGAGAAACATCTATGTTGGGGTTCTCATGCTTGAATGAGAAGGTGACTATGAAATTCTGTTGTAATAACATCTAGGTCGTAGTTCCTTTTCACAATTCTTGGTCTGTATACTAGTTTATTGTTATGCCCTCTAGGATGTGTATGAAGTGGTAAGGCCATTCCTCAAGGGGTGTCAATTTCCACTGTGTTACGCACTTCTCCAAGTGTTCCACTAGTGCCCCTTTTCCATCATAATTATTTTTTTTGTTGTTTCTTTGTTCTGCGCCAAACCTTATGCATAGTAACTGCTTACATTGGTACCAGTCTATGATTGTCTCTTTGTGTGTGCTCCATGATCGTGCATGTGTGGCCTTGAGTGCCATATCAAGTGCTAACAGTATCTAGTTCTCTAAGACTTCATCTTCATATTGTGCTAAGAATGTTTCCAAATCATTTACTACGTGGAAACTGGGTGGTTCTCTGACTTTTGTGCCTACCCATCTTACAACGCGGTCTATTCATGCACATCTCCTCGTGGATACTTCATGTAGCTTTCGTTTCCAGTTCTCTAAAATGGTATCTGAATCTGTTGCACAGGAACTGATGGTCCGCCAACTGAGTATCTTGTCTACAATTGGGTTTATGTAATCCTCATCATGCGTAGTTGTTATGTACAACTCGCCGATTTCCTCTAGGTCCAAACAAGTAGGTTCTACAAACCTCTCTCCTTCTGATCGGTCTAATGGAACGATGACCCTGTATTCTCCTGACTCAAATGTCATTTTCCTAGTCTTCAAGTTGATTATGGCCTGGTTGTCAAACATCCAATCCAGACCAAGCAATGTTGGGTAAGGTGTTGTGCCATCCACTATTTCAATGACTTCAAAATATTCTTTAGTGCGGACTCCATCTAGGTCTATTATCACTCCTTTCATTCTACCTATCGGTAGGACTCTGTGTTGGTTCGTCGGTTTCAATTGAACAGGTGAATCCCCTAATGTGGGCTCTCCCATGCATTTCCATGTCTTCTTTGGTAGTACATTAATTTCAGATCCTAGATCTAGTATAATGTCTCCCATATTGAAATCTCCAATGTTAGAATTCAATCTAAATTCCCTACTTGTTATTATTCTTGTATGTAGGTGATTGACCATTTTTGGTTCTATTGTTTCTTCCATCTCGAGGCTACATTTTTCTAGTATGTTTTGCAATATTTTCATAGATGATGAATCACTTAATACCTTTAAACATGATTGCAAAAAATCCTTTGATTGTACTTACTTGGCCCATGGAATATATTTTGCTGGTATGATCCAATAGTGGAGGCATTTCGTATTTGGGTGCTTCTTTTCTTTGTTGTGCAGTTGAAGTCATCGCAATATCTTCCTTCTAAAATTCTTGTTAGGCTTACTTAAATATCTCCTTTTCCTTCTGCGCATCGAACTACTTCCTTGATTCGGCGTTCTTTTTCACCCATTGATTTTGTGTTGGTGCTTGTCAAACAATGTCATCCCTTGTTTTACCTCCTCTGTGAGTAACTATATTAATGTTTCATCCTTCATCCCTTGCTTCGGTGGAAATCCACTGAACATTCTGGTTGTTTTGGTTCCTCTTTTCATGGATCTTTACTAGTAGTGTCAGGCATTCTTTTGTATCATGGTCTGATGCGCAACAATACATAGAGGTTGTTGGTGGAAGTGGAGATTCCCTTGCATAATGTCTCGGTTGTTGAAAATTGTGACACACCACTAGTCCTATACCTTGTCCAAAACATCCTCTTTCTCGTCCTCCACCTTTGTATCCTGCTCTATCTCCTCGCGATGTGTTATATTGCGGTGTTTGATTATACTTTGCGGTATTGTACTGAGGTTGTGTTGTGTTGTACTGTGGTTGTGCATTATTGTATGGTTGTTGTGTAGTATTATACTGTTGTTACGCAGTGTTGTAGGGAGTTGGAGCTAGATTAAACTTTGGTGCATCTTGCCCCATCATCATTAATGATTGCACTCTATACGTGTCTGATGTTCATTCTCGCATCAACTCCATAGTTTTGCAATTTTTGTCATTGTGGCCCACTGACTTGAAAAAGGTGCAGTATGAATTCTTTGGGATTGTTGGTATTTTTGCATCATTGGGTAGTGATAGGGGTCATGATTCATTTTCTTATAGACTTCACACCATGGTCCTCCTGTGGATAATGGGTTGGGAATTCCTGCCACCATATACTGCGTGAATGTTGGACATTCGTTCTTGTGGTGTCCTTTCGTCCTGCATGTGGTACACCAAACAACTTCTCGTTTATCCTTGTTCTTATTCTGGTTCAGTTGAAATGTTAACTTCTTCAAGTCCTCCTTCAGTTCTTTGATAGTTGGGTCCATCTGCTAATACTAATTTTCTTCCAGTTGTAAGGATGTCTGCAGAGCTTCTTCCCGTGTTGGAACATCTGTTGTCACCAAGGGTATTTTAAGTGTGGTAACAGTGAATTGAAAAATAAGTGTCTATGTTGCATCTCAGTCATGAGATAATTTAACTGTCCCTTCAGTCGCATGAATCTCTGATCAATCTCCCATACATATTCTCCCAGTTTTTGTCTTATTTCAATCATCTCATTCATGTACTGATCCTCTGAGCTTGGATTCTGGAACTCATTTATCAGTAGATTCTTAATTTCTACCAGTGTCCTTGTCATCCCAGGGGCACTTTTTGTGTCTAAACTCATGTACCAGTCTAGTGCGTGATCTCTTAGCGTAATAGCTAGCTGCACAAGTTTGGTATCTTCATCAGTGATCTATTTTTATTCCCAGATCTTTGCACAAATGAACAAATGTTTATCATGGTCTTCTATTGCTTCTCCTTGAAATTTGGGTAACCTAATAGTGGGATCATGTCCTACCATTTCGAATGCTGAACTACTACCCCCGTGTGGTGTAGATACTTGACTAGTGCTTCCTGAATTGGCTCCTCCAGTTATTGTTCCTTGCATAGATGTACTTCATGCTATCTGACTACTTCTAAACTTTTATTGTCTAAACGGTGGTGTTCTCTTTGGTGTATTAGTCGCACATGGGTTTATGGGTTCCACACTGACATTGATATGGATCGGATTTATACCTTCCTTCCCCGTTCTTGGATCTCTTGTCTTCCTCTCATATGATGCACGTATGATTTCCTCATTCTGCTCCATATCCCAGATATCCTCTACCTCTTCCTCATCACTCTCCAAGCCTTCCCTCACGGCTACGACTCTCTTCTTGGTATTCACCTTGTATTGGTAGGGTACTCTGCTACGCGTATTTCTAGTTGTTGCCATGATTTTCTTGATCTAGTCATTGTCCATCATGATCTAGTCCAAGGGTTCTTATTTCTTTCCCTTATCCATTCCTCCTTACATTTATCCTCTTTCTATCTGTCAGTGCTTCCCACCTTACCCCATGCATGAAGGGAAGTTTAGTTGTCTAAATCCATTGTCAGTACACCTTTGTTATATAGCAATATCTTAATCGAAGTATAGAGTGATCGAATGTACCTTCTTCGAGGTCCCCATAGAAACTCTTGCTCTGCTGCGTTGTAGGACTTCGTTGTGTCTACTGAAAACTCTGTGATAAAACCTACCACAATACTATCAAGCCAAAATTCTAGTGTGCGGGTGAACTTGTTGCTCACCTAATGAAGCTTCTCAATCTGTATTGGGGTCCACTCTAGCTATCAAATCTGGTTCGTTGTGTGGTTATCCTTCAACCTTAGTATCCACTCCTGTAATAGATGTGGAAAATCACAGAAAAAGACTTCGTGTAAATCAGTAAAAACATATTTATTAAGATATTTATGAGGTGTTAGTCTAGGGTTTCCATTGTATTTTTGTGAAAACTCTAGCTCCTTAGTTCTTAGCCAATTTTCGATCTCTTCTTTTGTGGGATTCCACGGCCTCGACATTCCCTCCTAATGGCTCATTGGTCTCTTCCCTAACCTTTTCTTAATCTGCTTCCGATAGATCTTCGAGTAATATCCTCTACTCAATCCTCTCTTGTTCCTACCAATGGAAACATAACCATTTGTTGGTTACTTCTCTCCTATACTTTTTGATTTTATTGACCCAGGGTTCATGTCTATTCAGGTTTCCAACAAATCCTCTAAAACTATCGGCACTCCTGGTAAACCAGAAGGCAACGCATCACACAGAATGGGTTGTGCAGTCTCACTTGAGATTGATTTAATGGGTGATTGTAATACTCAGGTGTTTACAGCCTATGATTGAGTGTGAGATAAGACAACTAGATATTGAACCATTATTATGACTAGTCAATGCAACATACTGTTATTCGCAACTTATGGAGTAAATCCATAGGCTTATTCCCTTAATATCGTACAAGCACTAAACAAGCAATAGAATAACTCATTCATTCAACATAAGAATAAATGCTTCAGACAATAAGATATGAAAACATTCATCACATAAAATAGATGTTACTATGGTTCACCCCCTCCCGGGGCTACGTCCACACATATTTGGCTCTCATATATTTTATTATATTATGTTCACATCTACAACATCGCGTGCTTACAACTCTTCTCAGTCAGGTGAGATCTATATGAAGAAGACTAGATCGCACCAAGCTCCACAGCCTGCGATCTAACCCTCAAGATATACCCTCCCTCATCCCCTCTAGCTCAACAACTTATACAAAATAGGTCTTACAACAAAACATTACATATCCCATCAACTCATGCGTAACTACAATAGCATAATAGTAATCTGTTGCCAATTGAACCGAACCTCTTATGATACCTAAGTATATATATTTATACATTTTGGGCTTTTTCGCTATTTAAAATACCTTACCAAAACCCTAACCCTACCGGTGTTAGGTATTCCTCCCATGCATGCATGTTGTTCTTCCTTCCAGTTGTTTCCTTCCTTGCATGTGCGCGTGTTATTCTTCCTTCAAGATATCACTTTTCTCGTGCATGCTTTCTTTCCTAAAAACGCCATGCTTTTCCACTTTGGCCTTTGGACTGCCTCCAACAGGTTATGTTTCCCATGTATGTCATATATTTATGATTGTTGTGGTTGTGGGAATCACGATTCATTAGTTCAAACCCAAAGCCCATATGAATTTGATCCCAATACCCATATGAATCTGCTTCATTCAGAGTGTTTTACAATGAAAAACATTTTAAGGGTCGTGCCTAATCTCACATGCTCACTATTAACCGCTTACATAGAATTGGGCCTTTACTTGCACTTTCGAAAACACAATTCGCCTCATTTGTTGGCCAACATGTGTTCCCTCAGTTTTCCACGCCTTCTATAACCAACTATAAAAGGATCATAAATTAATGAATTATATAGATGCACTATTTTTCTTCAATCATAATCCACTCAGTTTATGATTGCTTGAATATGTTGGGTCTATAAGGTTGATTTTAAATTGCATTTTCATTTATATTTGGTTTGTTATATGCGTTTTTGGAGTTGTGGCTCCCATGACCCAAAAAGCGGATATGGCAAAGGGCCATAGATGTATGAAGGGGTGGGAGAAGGAAAATAATAATGTTTTATTTTCATTTTAATGCAGAATTAGATTAATTTTCCAAATTATACCAAATAGGCCATTTGTACTTGGTTGACCCAAATATCCAACCAAATCTATTTCTATTTCCACCTAATTTGTATCCTCACTTGATCATATCTGAGATAAACCTTATTTTTCTTCCCACTAATGATGGATAGAACCCTAATATTAATCCATATTTCATTGGTAAACATAGATGGGGAAACCCACACTTGGATCTTGTTATCCCAAGAGCCCCTAAAATTTCACCCTTTGATTTGATTATACTAATTTGAAACCAACTTACCAAATATGTAGAGGTCCCCACTCTTGTACCAACTATTATTGATAAAGGAAACAATTGAAGAATACACAAGTTGCATCTATACCTCTTTAGGACCCCTAAAACTATCCTATGACATTCCCTGTTATTATGAAATATGGTGATATCACTTCCATTGTTGATCATGTTGCTAGCTGACCCCACCACATCCATTTTTCCTTCACCACTCAATTGTTCAAATATGATACAAGGATGATGATTTACTTTGAGGATATGCACTTAGAGTTATATGTATCTATGTATCTTGCTTTGAGTACCCATTTTCCATTTCCCTTAAATGATTTGTGGTAATCAACAAGGTGAAGCCCATGTGATCCTTATGAGTATTTAAGATGTGTATGGTGGTCTCTATAATCATAAACGTTTACTACGTTATAAATGATGACATTTGATTCAATGTTGTATAGGTGTACTAAGTGAACTATGACATTTGCATGGTATTTTCAAAATTTGGGTCATTTTTCTTCCATTTATCTAGATAATTAGCTCATAATTTTTGTCATTAGCAGAGAACACATAGTAATCTATCAAGAAATTATTTCTTTTCTTAAAACCTCTTGCTCCTTCCCATATCTAGTTTTCATTGAAGTTGAAATTATTGCATTTCATTTTCCTCTTGCATGGTTTAAAGAGTCTAATTGAAACGCCATCAGTTTCACAACCACTCCTTTGAGTAACAACAACCTAAAATCAAGTGCTAATTAAACTTTATCTAGCAAATTTTCTAGGGCTCTTCAAACCCATCTTAGCTTAGGTGTATATCTTTGGAATAAGATTGTGAGTATAACTTTCCAAAGTTGCTAAACAAACATAAATCTTTGAGTTAGGGAGTGAAATCCAGTTGTTATATCACTGAGTTTGGGAAGCCCTTCTAACACAAGGGTCAAGCACGAGGTCGCATTGGGGCCAACAAGGTAATAAACACTTCTTTGTTGGTCTTGGTGTCGACTCTCAACTATCCCCCCTCTGCTTTGGTATAGTAGGTGGTACCATAGAGGCCATAATATTTTAGAATCCCTACCCAAGGTGATAGCACAAAGAAGGTGTTGTTGTACCTGGGATTGACATTGGCTACACTCACTCAAACTCCTTGGAGGGTTTCCCACTGCTCAGTGAGGTAACATGCACCAGGGAGTTAGTTCGTTAAGAAGTTTTTCAATGTAAATTTCCCACCCACTGAATCTCATCCCCTTCGCGCATAGATTCCGCGATGTTGGATTCCATCACCAACTAGCACTTTTTTGTGAGAAGGTTTGTTTTCATGATTGACTCCTAGATTAATTAGCATGTGCCTTTTTTTCTCCTTAGTTGGCCTTAGGATTGTGTTTGTGTCTAATAAAGTAGCAACATTACAGTTTCCCTCGAAGGGATTGATACAAAAGGCTTGAAAATCCTTTTATAGTTGTTTTCTTTAAAGTATCAAAAACATTAACAAAACAATTCATTGTTTTAGACTTTCAAACAAAATACAACTTCTATCATCAATCTATTTTCCTTCTTCAAGGATTTCATACAATAAAAATAAGCATTGAAAGAAACATCAATGATTTTCATAAAGAGTCATAGTTCTAAGACTTTAGAATAAGTGAAAACATCAAAATGAGGGTTCATGAATATAAGTAGAGGAGTGTCATGAAGAAGATTTAAGGATTTCCCATGTTCCTTTTTCTAGTGCCACTCCTTCTTCAAATAATTTGTCAGCTTCCTTATTTATGTCCCTATAAATGTGAGAAAAAGAGATATGAGTGAAGGATGTTTGAAAATTATTAATCTGAATGAGCAAAGTTTCTAGAATGAAGTTAATAAAGGTGAATTACCCTTTCATAAATTGAATGAATACCAATGAATCTCCAAAAATATGAATTTGAAGAACTCCTCTTTCCTAAGCCAACAATAGAGATATTTTAGGGCCACAAGTTCAGAAAAAAATAAAAATTTGGAGCCATTCCATCTTTGAATGATATACAATGGCTTAGGTAAAGGTGGATAACTCCCCAACCCCACCTTTAGAAGGATTTTCTTTTGATGCACCATCGCCCAAGGAAGTTAGCTTCAATTTTAAATTCATAGAGACAACACCTACCAGGGCCTTCTAAATTTATTTTATATATGATGTGCTAAGTTATGATCTTACCTAGTCCTCCACTAAGTATGGAGAAATGTATTTATCCTTTATGACTTGCACACATAATTTGGTATCTTGGAGGAGACTCCAAACATTTTTATTAACTAAATACTTTAAGAAAAATAAGACATTCTTGAGACCCCATCCTTCTTGTTCGCCCTCAACCAAGTTTTGAGGAAACTTTGGTCAGGTTTGACCACTTTTTGGACTTCGACAGGTTGGTTGAAGATGGATCCCTAAGGCGGAGCTGAGATTGTGGGATCTCACTTGTTTTGTGGACCCAACAAGGGGTTCAATAAGGTTTTTGTATTAGGGTTTATGGGATGTCGGCCCATGGTTTTACCCATGATTAGGCCTTTTGGTAAGAAAATGTAAAAGTATAAATAAGTAAATATTGTAAGCTTAGAAAAGGGGATGTAATTGGATAAGTGAAAGAGGCAAGTAGTTCTGAGTTTGTTTGTGTAGCAAAACATGTATGTAAGGAACAGTGCCTGTTAGAGGAGTTAGCTCTGTGCCTTGACCTGATTTTGGGAAGGTGGATCTTGATGCCAACCTGCCCCCTTCTCCAAAGGGCTGACTCGACCTTCCGGTCTAGGATCATTCAAATCATTGAACAAAATGGTTTGTCGGGCTCTTGACGGAACCGATTTGACTTGAAAAAAGACCTTTCTACTTCCTTGGTACCCGCGATATGGTACCTGTAGACACTCTCTTAGTGATTTTCAACTCTTGCACCGATGACCTTAGCTCTCAATGATAGGCTCCTCCCTTGATGTGACCTCGAACTAAGACCATGGGCCAACTCTCTTCTCAATCCCGCACTTTGGGAATTTCGCAAGTGGCTTCCTCCGCCTTCCCCAATTTTCGAATCGGTGAATGCTTTAGGATCAGATCTACAGTCCTCATTCTTCCAGCGATCAACAACTATGATCGAATAGCGAGTTCAGACTTCCTAAACCTTATATCTTCTCGATTTTTCTTCTCTGACTTACGAATTAGCACTGCATTGATCCTCTGCCATGCGTCCCTCTAGATCCAATGACCTGGATTGAGATCGCTCTTCGAGACTTCACGAAGATCCTTTTTTTCTCACACAAACCTTCTGAAGTTCCATCTCCTGAGCCTCTCGATCTTCTTCCACCTATATCCTCCTTGACGATGAGGTACTTCTATGTCTTCTAGAATCCAACAAGTCCTCGACTCCTTTGCGCACTTAGCACAACTTCTGTTTTGAGACTTAGACATTTCTCAAAAATCCTTCTACACTCCTTCTAGAGTTCTGCACAGACTTCCTTCTATGACTTTGCTCGTCTTGAGAACCTCCAAGGTTCCAAGTTCCTCTGCAAGTGTCTCTTGCCCTCCTGACAGTTTCTCTCCCTTCCTCCTGAGCTTATAAGATGATTTCTCAACACCTTAGGTGAACTCCTTGTGCTAGCTCAGTTCTTTGAAGGCTTCTCCCTCGGCCTTATGGAAAGGTTTAATGAATCTCCATTCCTTTGTCGATGCACTTCTTGCAAAGCCTTCCTTCACCAAAATTTTCACCAATTCTGGGACTCTTCGACACCTTCAACCATGTAGCTCCTAGGTATGCTCACGCAAGCTCGATGCGCTCCTGGCAGAGTATTCCAGAGCGTTCAGTAACTTTGCACTGCGTCTCTCTCTACACATCCTTTATTTTCAAGGGATGTAACCACCTTGAAATTTCTCCCTGAGTCTGTAAATAAACCTAGTGTGCCCTCCTATAAAATTCACTTCTGACTCCACTAAGTTCAGACACACACTCCTTGCGTCGGCTTACAAAGTTTCCTAGCTCTGTCACACACTCCTTGCACTTAACCTAGAGAAACAGACTTAATTTAACACATTCTCAGATAGAAAACTATATCTATATCCATGCAGATGATTTCTAACATCCATCTACAATTCACAAAAATGTAAAAGACTTTCATAACACAACATCCATTGAAATGAAATGTAAACTAGAAAAAAGTGTCATTTTTTGTTAATGGTGGAACGTCAATTTACAAAGGTGGAGTCTGACCTACAACTAAGTCTCGACTCTCTAGTTTTCTCCTCTAACCTAGCTAAAACTATCTAACAGGTCACCACCTAACCTCTACTTTTATTACAATACAAATATTTATACAAGAGGGGCTCTATGAGATTCCCTCACAAGATAACAAATGGTGTCAAATCACTAGCCCTAATCCCTCTCGAAAGGCAAAATTACAATGATGGCTATCTACTCCAAATCGGACACAGATCCATTTTGTCGTCAGCCTATTAATGGTGACCTTATCTCCATCTTGTGCGAAAGAATGATTTTTCTCCTTCCATATTATCTTCAATAAATGCCTGGATCTCATCTTGGATTCTCAAGGAAAAAATAAGAGGATAGTGCCTCTCCTTCCTTGAATGCGCACCATGTGTGAAATCTAGCTGGCATGTGTTGAGGTGGAGTGATTATCTTGCATCATACTCCATAGTGGAAAATATCATGAGCTCCTGCTCATGAGATTTCCAACGTGGCTGAAATCCACCTAGATCCCAAACTTTCTCTTGGAGCTGTCTCTCGTCTACTCTGCTCCTCTACTTCTGCTTCTGCATCATCCTCGCTTCTCGTGCATGTTTCCTTTCATCCAGTGTCCTCGTGTTCACCTATTCTATTGTTTATATCGACATCATCTTCCTTATCTCCTTGATCACCTTATCCAACTGATTAGTCGGTTGGTTCCTCTGTTGCAGACTAGCTCGCTACACTCGCTTCTTGTCGATGGCTAAATCACAATGACTTCCCAATACATCTTATTCCTTTGTGGATTTATCTTGCCACTCTACTACATTCTTCACCTCTGTAGGCTCCTCATCACTGAACCATTGCTCAACTATCACTTCTCCTGATAGATTTTCTTCTGTCAGTCCTTCAGTTATTCTCATTCCATCTTCCTCCAGTTGTGACTCATGCTGGTGTATCTCCTCCAGCATGGATATTCCTCGGCATCCACCTCCTGGTTCTATATTTTCCAACCAATCCTAATTTCCTTCAACTCCAATTCCCATTGAGTGGATAACTCAACTAGGCGTTCTCCTTTTGTTGGGATAGACATTAGTATCTGTTCCATTTCCTCCATGACAATCTTTGTTAGTTGTCCTTATGTCACCTCTACAACATCTTTACTATCCTATCCTCGACCACTTGGTAGGAATATCTTGACTGCTCCAATGATAAGAACAATCTTCCCATCATCCTTCTCTCTAACGAAAGTTTGTAACTTCTCATCATCTTCATTCACGCGGCTCACAGTTCTACGTGAATCTCCATCTGAGTGAGGTTTCTCTATTGCCTCCTCTTCATCTGTTAATGAACTCTTCATTGAGCTCATCTCTTCTCCCTTTCCCACCTAGAAATATGGGATGTCTCCTCTTCCCACCTAGCAGTATACGAGATCCACTGATCCCTTATCATTGCCCACCTGTAAATCTATGAGACTCTTGCCAGATCTCTTTCCCTTATGACTGAGGTTTTCAGCATGCCTCATCCACCTTTTTAAAATTTCTTAATGCCTCCTGGAGAACAACCTCAGAACAGGCCATCTGGCTATCCTCTTCAAAGGCCATTTGTACCTCTAGTGTACCTTTGACTCTTGTTGCATCTTGAATGAAAGCTTCTCGACCTGCGCTCGGATTTCACTGAGCTCCTTGTCCATCTCTGCTTTTCTCTTCTGCTACTAGACTTCTCCTTGACCATGCTTATGATCACCAATGGCCATCTCGATTTCTACCTGCCCTCCTAGAAAACCTGTTGCTCACTCTACAACTGAAAGCATCTCCAGCTCCTCCTTCGCCTGAAATCTACAAACGAAACTGTGCTCTGATACCACGTGATGCCAACCTACCCCATTCTCCAAAGGGTTGGCTCGACCTCCTGATCTAGGATCCTTCAAGTTGTCGAACTAAATGGTTTTTTGGGATCCTAACAGAACCGATTTGACTTGATACAGGCCCTTTCTAATTCCTTAGTACCCATGATATGGTACCTGCGGACCCTCTCTTAGCTCTTTTCAACTCTTGCATTGATGACCTTAGCTCTCGATGCTAGTCTCCTCCCCTGATGTGACCTCGGACTATGACCATGGGCCAACTCTCTTTGCGATCCTCCACTTCAAGAATTTCATTAGTGGCTTCCTCCTCCTTCCCTGATTTCAAAATCGACGAATTCTTCGGGACCAGATCTATGGTTTTCTTTCTTCCCGCGATCAATGATTGTTATTGAATCGCGAGTTCAAACTTCGCGAACCTTGGCACTTCTCGATTCTTCTTCTTCGAATTACAAATAAGCACTGCGTTGATCCTCTTCCATGTGTCCGTCCATATCCAATGACCTGGATTGAGATCGATCTTCACAACTTCATGAAGATCCTTGTTTTCTCCCACAAACCTTTCGAAGTTCCTTCTCTTGAACCTCTCAATATTCTGCCACCTGTCTCCTCCTTGACGATTAGTGACTTCTCTATATTCTGGACTCCAACAAGTCCTCAAGTCCTTTGCGCACTTAGCGCAATTTTTATTTCGAGCCTTATATAGTTCTTGAAACTCCTTCTGCACTCCTTGCAAAGTTCTTCATAGACTTCCTTCTGTGACTTTTCTTGGCTTGAGAACCTTCAAGGTTCCAATTTCCTCTGCGAGCTTCTCTTGCCCTCCTGTCAGTTTCTCACCCTTCCTCCTGAGATTATAAGATGATTTCTCAACACCTTAGGTGCACTCCTTGCGTTGGCTCAGTTCTTCGATGGCTTCTCCCTTGGCCTTATGGAAAGGTTTAAGGCATCTCCTTTCCATTGTGTTAGAAAAACAGAACCATGGAGCAATAAAATAAAACAAATGCAGAAACAAAACACAGAAGATACATAATACAATAAAGACATAGATTTACATGGTTCACCCAGTGTGGGCTACATCCACCAGAGAAATTTCCAGGTCCTTCCTTTATTATCATCCATCATATGAAGTGATACAACCTACAACAAACTTGTTGTAACTTCCTCTTCTTTCTCTCACAGTCTCCTATCTCAGAATACAATATTCGCAATCAACCATAGTCACAATACATTTCCCTCATAAAAGAGGGTTTCCTTCTAGGGCAAAAAACCCTAACATAATCTCTACCGTTAGATCTGCGACCTTATAATGAACAGTCCAGATTTACAATGAAATTACAATATACATTTACAAGGCAATTTTTCCTTTGGGGGCTTCACCCCCGAACCCCTGCTTGCCCCCAGACCCCCGAGCTGGGGGGATAGCCCCCCCGGACCCTGCAGAGGGGGTACCCCCCCTCTATACTCCCCCGTGTGGAAGAGTGTACATACTTATGGGGTGTAAATACTTCATGGGGTGTAAACATGGCTGAAAGTAAAAGACCTATGAATCAGGAAGATAATAAGGCTCCACAACCAACAATCTCCCACTTGGAGACTGATCTCAAAAACTCCATCGCTGTTGTATATACTGGAATGTGAACCTTCTTCGACCTGGTAAATTCCTCATCTTCATTTTCATTTTTGAATACCAACTGAAATTGAGCAGGAACTCAGTTTCTCCCTGGTTACTCACTTTGTTAACATGTCTGTAGGATTCTAGCTAGTGTGTATCTTTTCCAACTTCAAATGTCCATCTTCCAAGGAGGGTCATATGAAGTGGTACCTCAATTGTATATGCTTAGCATTCGAATGGAAGGCTGAGCTCTTTGAAATATGAATGGAACTCTCACTGTCACAGTCCAACCTCTATTCTCTTGCTTCTTTCCCAATTCCTCCATAAACCTCTGTAACCAAATCATCTCTTTACTAGCCTCTGTAGCAACAAGATACTCTGCCTATGTTGTTGAAAATTCAACAACCTTTTGCAGTTTTGAAATCCAACTTACTGCTATTCCACCTATAGTAAACACATACCCTGTGGTACTTCTCCTGCTATCTTTATCACCTGCCATATCTAAATCAACATATCCTTGTAGAACAGTTTCTGAACCTCCAAAACATAATGCATGATTAGCAGTACCTCCCAAGTATCTGAGAATCCACTTTACTACCTCCCAATGTTCTTTATATGGATTGTTCATGTATCTGCTCACAACTCCCATTGCATGTGCAATATCTAGTCTTGTGCAAACCATTGCATACATCAAGCTACTAATTGTTGATGAATATGGGACGTTGGACATGTATTCTATCTCCTCCTATGTCTTGGGACACATTTCCCTAGTTAATTTGAAATGGCTGGCCAAAGGTGTACTAACTAGTTTTTCATTCTTCATTCTAAACCTCTCCAACACCTTCTCTATGTACTCACCCTGAGACAATGTCAGTTTGCGATTTTTCATGTCTCTTATTATTCTCATTCCAAGGATTTTCTTTGCAGCACCCAAATCCTTCATCGCAAATGAATTGGATAATTTCTTCTTGAGAACATTTATATCTTGGATATTAGACCCTGCAAGAAGCATGTCATCTACATACAATAGCAAGATAATAAAGCTTCCATTTTCTAGTTTTTTTAAATAAACACAATGATTAGAATGACATCTACTATAACCCTGTTCTATCATAAACTTGTCAAACTTCAAATACCACTACCTTGGAGCTTACTTTAGGCCATATAAGCTCTTCTTCAACCTGCATACCAAATTCTCCTTCCCTTTGACCTCATACCCCTATGGCTGCTGCATATAAATCTCTTCCTCCAAATCACCATGCAGAAAAGTTTTTTTTACATCTAATTGTTCAATATACAAATATTCCACTGCCACAAGACCTAAAATAGTTCTAATTGAAGTAATTTTAACAACAAGAGAAAATATTTCATCAAAATCTATACCTTTTTTTTGTGCAAACCCCTTTACAACAAGTCTAGCCTTGTACCACTTTTCTCCTCCATCTTCTTCCTTCAACTTGTAGACCCATTTATTCTGCAATGGTCTTTTTCCTGCAGGCAACTGAACCAAGTCCCAAGTATGGTTATTTACCAAGGAATCCATTTCCTCTTTCATGCCTTTCTCGCACTTCTTTTTGTTGTCTACCTTCATTGCCTCTTCATAACATTCTGGTTCACCAGAATCAGTCAACAATAAATAATACAATGAAGGAGAGTATCGTTCAGGGGGTATACTTAACCTGGTATATTTTCTAACAACACTTGCAGGTGTTTGAGGCACCTATTTCTCCTGTTGTTGTACATTTTGATTTTCTGGTTCCTTTGGAATTTCATTTTCAGTGATCTCATCAAGCACTATGTATTCTTGTTTTTATTTTTCCTATTTCTTTCCCTGCAACTGATCTTTGTACATGACCTTCTCATTGAATATGACATCTCTACTCCTAATGATTTTGTTATTTTCATAATCCCATAAGCGATAACCAAAATCATTAACACCATATCCAATA